>NW_020769394.1:3090322-3095322 GCF_900518735.1 Pseudonaja textilis
TCTTCTTCTTCTTCTTCTTCTTCTTCTTCTTCTTCTTCTTCTTCTTCATCTCCACATCTTTCTCCCACCATGGATCAAAGTTGCAAATGGGGTTATCATTTTCTTTAAATAAGGAGAAATCACTGGGAAATAAAAACCATATTAAATCACAGCAAGGAAACCCGGGAGATGGTAAAACACCAGGGGAGATCAGTCAAAAATTGTGCAGTGCCAGTATTTTATGGGATAAAGATTAAGATACTGGAAGCAATTATAAGGCAGCTTACCTCTGTGAAGGGTTTTTGTCTTGTAAATCATACTGCAACTGAGCAACAAACTTAACTTTTGCTAGTTCTGCTGTGTTTTGCTTTCTGAAGCAATGGCCCAGGTTAACAGTTGCAAAGAAATTATAGTAGAATAACAGAGTTGGAAGGGACCTTGGAGGTCTTCTAGTCTAACCCCTGCTTAGGCAGGAAACCCTATAGCATTTCAGACAAAGGGTTGTCCAATCTCGTCTTAAAAACTTCCAGTGTTGGAGCATTTACAACTTCTGGAGGCAAGGAGTTCCACTGGTCAATTGTTCTAATTGTCAGGAAACTGTTAGAAAGTTTCTCTTTAATTCCAGGTTGCTTCTCTCCTTGATCAGTTTCCACCCATTGCTTTTTGTCCTGCCTTCTGGTGCTTTGGAGAAGAGGTTGACCCAATCTTCTCTGTGGCAACCCTTCCAATATTGGAACACTGCTCTAGTGTCACCTCCGGTCCTTCTTTTCACTAGACTGCACACCCCCTATTCCTGTAACCGTTCTTCATATGTTTTAGCCTCCAGCCCACTAATCACCATCAAAACCAGTGAGACAAAAGACTGGGGTGAATGGCATATGAAGATCAAAAGATACACCATAATTAAAAGATCTATAATTTTTTTTCAAAGCGTTACTCAAGAGTTACTTGATCCAGAAATGACATGTTTAGCTAGTAGCCAACCTCTGGCTGAAAACTAGGTGGAAATTTTTAGTAGACCATAGCAACCAATGAAGAGTTTTATTCATTTGCAGCAGTAGAGTTCATTAAACATAAAGAACATAATTTCCTGTGTCTTGCTGCATTAATGTCTGGAATTACAATAAATAAACCCTTTCGTTTTAATATTATCATTCCATGCCATTTCAGTTCATTTCTGCTGATGATTTCCTTGATTAAACTCAAATAAACATTGCTTTTTGGTGCAGGGCGTTTTGCATAATCCAGTCATCATTAGTGATGTCCTTGGGTTTTGGGGTAGGGTTTTTTTGTTTTGTTTTTTCCTTTCCTCTTTTTCCCTTAAGTGCTTTCATTTGCCACATGCTTCAAGAAATGATTTCGGCTTATACAACCAAAATGAATCTAATAATTGAAGAGACGGGAGAGAACTCGGCAGAGTTAAAAAGCTGAAGGCAGCGTTAATTGAAATTTGACTTGACCTATTAAAGAGCCATCTTAATGACGCCTAGTGTGACCAAGGGAGGACACACAGCTTGGAAATGCCAGTCGTGAACAACAACCTGGACATTTTTGGTTCAGAGAATCATTCCACCTTTCTCAGACAAGGTTAGGATCATAATGAAGAAGTGATTTGATTCAAGTCACCCTCTTGGAGTGTCATTATGCATCCTCCTCTCTGAATTATTTTTGTAAGGAAGGCTTTGTGATGGATTGTGATGCATCAGTTTTTTTTCAGCAAGTGGATTTATTTATTAAGAGCCTCAGTGGTGCAGTGGTTAGAATGCAGTACTGCAGGCTCCTTCTGCTGCCTGCCGGCTGCCTGCAATTTGGCAGATCGAATCTCACCAGGCTCAAGGTTGACTTCCATCCTTCCAAGATTGGTACAATGAGAACCCAGATTGTTGAGGGCAAGAGGCTGACTCTGTAAACCGCTTAGAGAGGGCTAGAAAGCACCGTGAAGTGGTGTATAAATCTTATTGCTGTTGCTAACTCTGCCCACTGCCAGCAGTTCAATTCTGACCGGCTCAAGGTTGACTCAGCCTTCCATCCTTCTGAGGTGAGTCAAAAGAGGAGCCAGATTGTTGGGTGCAAGAGGCTGAAACCGCTTAGAGAGGGCTGGAAAGCACTGTGAAGCAGTATATAAGTCTAAGTGCCATTGCTAATCAGCTTGGCTTCTTGCTATAAGCAAAGCAACACATTCCTTCATATATCTATGGGGGCTGAGATAAGCTGGGCTAAGGCTAAATTCAGTAGCATCTGAGCATTCTTTCATATTTATAATAAATAGGTTCTTCTGCCTTTGGAAAATTCATGAAGTCGAATGAAAATTCTTAAAGGTCAGCAAATTTTCTGAAGACAGGACCGGTGAGAGAGTTTTCTTGTCACACTCTCAATTGTTCAGTTCAATTTTTATTGAAGTAATGTGATCCCCTTAGTATTCTGTGTATCTATTTCATGTACCATCTATGCAGAGGCGGTATATTCAGCAGGCTCAGACCAGTTCTGGAGAACCGGCAGCGGATATGTTGAGTAGTTCGGAGAACCGGCAAATCCCACCTCTGACTGACCCCGCCCCCATCTATTCTCCACCTCCCGAGTCCCAGCTGATTGGCTGCATCTTCTTTGGTTGCCCTGCACAGGAGAACGGAACTGGAAAGCAGGTTAGTGGAAAGCAGGGGAAATCCCACCTCTGACTGGCCCCGCCAACCCCATCTCTTCTCTGCCTCCTGAGTCCCAGCTGATTGGCTGGGTCTTCTTTTGTTGCCCTGCACAGGAGAACGGAGCTGGAAAGCAGGTTAGTGGGGTGCGAAGGGAATGGGGATTTTGCAGTAACCTTCCTCCAGGAGTGGGGAGGGAATGGGGATTTTGCAATATCTGTCCCCTGCCACACCTACCAAGCCATGCCCACCAAGCCATTATAACAATTGTAATGCCAGATCGGTTGTACCGTATTGTATTCTTTTAATTTAGATAGATAGATAGATAGATAGATAGATAGATAGATAGATAGATAGATAGATAGATAGATAGATAGATATAGACAGACAGACGAAAGAGGTAGGTAGGGAGAGAGAGTTGGATGATGAATGAATATAGACAGTAAAGATGTAGATAGCTAGATAGATATGGATAAGTGATAGATAGGTGATAGACAGATGATAATATAGAGATAGATAGACAGACAGACAGACAGACAGACAGACAGACAGACAGACAGACAGATGATAGATAGATAGAAAAAGAATGCAATGAACCAACAAACTATATCATTTCCAGAAATTTGCTCTTGGTGAAATGGGATGGCGAGTCCAACCACGATCCTCCATTAGTCAAAGACATAGTAACTATTGCTTTCCACCTCTTCCTTGCCATACCCCAAAGGAAGGTCGTAACAGCCATCATATTAGACAACGTCTAGTTAGCATCCAATTAAACACAGATTGACATTTACTTTGAGACAAGGCAAGGTTACAGAGGCTCATGCCCACGGTACAATTAAATGCATCTTTGCTGGGAATGCCTTAATTAGATCAAAGCAACCTGTAAATTGAGGCTCTGCTTTGTCATTTGAATGCTTGCCCCAATAACTAGGAGCTCTGAGGTATGATACACAAGGCAGACTTTTTTTTTCAAGGAGAAAGCCCAGTTATTTGACTGGATTATTTGTTTGGTGCAAATCTGCCTTCGATTTACTGCATTTGGAGGATTGGAAGATTCACATGCAATGGGGAAAAGTATGAGAAGCAGAGAAAGACAGGAATCTCGCATGAATTCTTTAAATCTTCACTACCCAACATATTCAATGGGGTAACAATAGCAAGGACAATAGCATTTAGATTTACATACCGCTTCGTAGGACTTTACCACCCTCTCTAAGCAGATTACAGAGTCAGCCTCTTGACCCTCAACAATCTGGGTTCTCATTTTATTGACCTTGGAAGGATGGAAGGTTGAGTCAACCTTGAGCCGGTTAGGATCGAACTGCAGGCAGTGAGTTAACAATACTGAGTTAGCTTGCAATACTGAATTCTAACCATTGTGCCACAACAGGTAAAATGGGGTTGGATTATCCATCAAAACCTACCCACCATCCTTCCATCCTGTGTGAACCAAGGCATACAAGACATAAATAGGTCTCAAATATTCACAATGCAATGCAAACAGTTGAAAAGCAAATACAAAACAGAGCATTAATGGAGTTATTAAGGTCAGAATACTATATTTACCTGACAATAAGGCACTGAACAACATCGGATGTCCTTCCAGATGGCCTAAATTCCTCCTCGTCACATGCTGGTCATCAATCAAATAAATATTATTAGTTGATCATGGCCAGGCAGTTTTCTTGGCAATAAGCTTGTTACTTTATTCTTCTACATTGTGTGTGTGTGTGTGTGTGTGTGTGCGCGCTACTCTTTTTCAAGATCAACCAAAGGTGGCTATATCAGAATACAGAATAACAGAGATGGAAGGGACCTTGTAGATCATCTAGTCCAACCCCCCGCCCAAGCAGGAGACCCTACACCATTTCTGACAAATGGCAGTCCAACTTCTTCCTGAAAGCCTCCAGTGATGAAGCTCCCACAACTTCCAAAGGCAACTTCTGATTTTTCTGACTGTCAGAAAGTTTCTCCTTATTTCCAGGTTGAATCTCTCTCCTTGTTCAGTTTCCATCCATTATTCCTTGTCTGGCCTTCAAGTGCCTTGGAATACAACTTGACCCCTTCCTCCTCTCTGTGGCAGCCCCTCAAGTATTGGAAGATGCTCTCCTGTCTCCCCTGGTCCTTCTCTTCCCTAGACTAGCCAAGCCCAGTTCCTGCAACCGTTCATTGTACGTTTTAGGCTCCAGTCCCCTAATCATCTCTGTTGCTCTTCTCTGAACTCTTTCTATGTTGTTCAAGATGTTCAAGATATTGTTGCTACTCCAGACTACCTCATCAGCAAAGTACAAAGTAAAAAAAAATGGAGTTCATGAGAAAATAGCAGAGCAAAACAACACAGGGCATAACTTCAACCTGACAGGAGGGAGGTTCAAAGTT
>NW_020769394.1:3128250-3149761 GCF_900518735.1 Pseudonaja textilis
AGAGAAGAGAAGAGAAGATTATGACTTGGAGAAACATTTCACTCAGTGATGGAACATAAGTCCTATACATGTAGCAACTCTTAGCATCCACTTAGCAATGTGTAACACCAGTTGCCTTGGACAGATTGTGCCTTTCCTGTGCTCTTTGTTGCTGTTTTATTTTTATTTTTTATTTTAAAAAACCCTCTTGTCAAGAGGTGTTTATGACTTGTGTGCATCCACTTTTAGACAATGAAAGTTTTTTTTTTTTAAAAAAGATACAACTCATAGCCAAGCTGGCTGTATATTTATACCAACAGATTGCTTGCATTCAGACCATATGTGCTGTCTGCCACCATTCCATGCGCCTGAAGGAAAAAAATCAACCGAAGTTTTTTGTGGGTTTTTTTTGTTTTAAAGTGGGGAAATTGCCTAGAAAATGAGCCATGGATAAAGCCGGAGAGGAAGACTAGTCCGGCCAAATTGCTGGACTCCCCTCAGTGGTAGTTACAGTTTTTGAATCACTCACAACCAGTGGTCGTTATATGTTATTGTCCTTTTTACAGCCCCTGCTACTCTTTTCTTTGGCATGGCATTGACTTTGAGAAAAAGAACATTAGCGGCACTTGTTTTAGAACGACAGCGAGCAAATGGTGTCGGGAACTGAGATTCCTTTTTTATTTGGACAGTCTGGAGGGAAGATTAAGGGATTTGGCGGGGGAGGGACACTTGATGACTTCTAATAGACGTTCTTGGCTCTCCTTCCTTGGAATGGTCAAAGGTCTCCAGCTAAATTTGGGGAGGCTCAATTAATGTGCCCATACAGTCTAATAAAACTTTGGCAGATAATCTCAAAACACTGGAGGTTACAGATGTCAGATTAACCGAGTTGGAACCAACCCCCCATCCAAGCAGGAGACCTCACACCAGGGGCCTTCAAACTTGACAGCTTTAAGACTTGTGGACTTTCAACTCCCAGAATTCCTGCTCCAGTCATGTTAGCTCAGGAATTCTGGAAATTGAAGGCCACCCATCTTCAAGTGGTCAAGATTGAGATACCTTGGTTTAGGGCAATCCACGAAGTTCAAGAGCCAGGGTCTTCGAACTGGAGAAGTTTAAGACTTGTGGACCTCACATCCCAGAATTCCTGACTGGAGGAGGAATTCTGGGCATTGTTGGATGAACCTGCTAAGTTAGAATTTCAGTCATTTGCACAGAGCAGAATCCAGAATTTTTTTCCCCTGATGCAACTTTTTCCAGAAAACCTGCTTCTCTGTCTTTGACTCAATTCCAAAAGGAAAAATAAATCCAGAGGAAATTCCTATTTCAGTGTGTCCTTTCCTTGTCTCAAATGCTTCTAGTGCCACTACTAAGGGGATTCCAGCCTTTGTGAAACTGTTGAAGAAGAATTTCTCCTTTCCATGGGCATCTGCAGGAGAGAAAAGTCAACTTGTGCCTACACCATCACAATATGGTGTGTGTGTGTGTGTGTGTGATGCTTGCAAAAACCCAGGTAGGTCTTTGAACCCATGGATGAAGATACCATCTTGATTTTCTTCCAGGTGTCCTGATTTCCTTTGCTGCCTGTAATGCTTAGTGAAGTTTAAATCCTAAAACTACCCTCTGAACTTTTTCTTCAATGGTTTTGTTGGATGAAACAAAAATATGGATTCACAGAGAGAGGCTATCAATGGAAATCAATGTTGCTGTTTCATAAACCAGAACAATTTACTGAAGCATATTACTTTGTGTTCACCTTTTCTTATAAAAGAACAGGCCACATATTAAACAATAATAAGGATATGTGGAAATGTACTGCTTTAGGAAATGCACACGTATGTAATCCAATCTTGTAAGGTGTGCGGCGGACAATTATTATTTATTAAAAGAGACAAATTAAATAATCAATCAAATTAAATATCTGCCGTACATTGTTATATACTAATTTACAGAACCGGAGGTTGAATTAAATTAATCTATCCTGCTCGCAGGCACAAGAATATTAATCTAAGAAGGGAGCTCTTGCAAACAATGAAGTTCTTTTTGACAAATCTAAGAATAGCGAGAAATATATTGAAAAAAAAGAAAACAAATACTTTCCCCCAATATTTTCCCACCGTGATTGCAGGTAAATTATGAACAGGCCAAAAGGATCTTCTGTTTGAATGCAAATACTATAAATTGTGCCAATTTATGGGCTAAATACTTCTGAAAAGGTGATTCTCAAAGAGTAGAATAACTCTAATGACAATGTTTACTCTCGCGTGTTTATTTCCAATAAGCAAACAGACAAATCAAAGTACTGTGAAGGAAGAAATCACAGCCCACCAAAACTGGTAGGGCAAACTGCCATATATATGGGCAAATAGGCGGCAATATAAAATTTAATAAATAAATAAATATAAATAGGTAACAAACCCCACACCCTCTTACACTGATGAAGTTACCTAGTTGGGTAATGAAATGTCTGTAAGCAAACCACCAAGACAGTGGTGGGGTTCAATTTTTTTTACTACCGGTTCTGTGGGCGTGGCTTGGTGGGCGTGGCAGGGGAAGGATACTGCAAAATTCCCATTCCCTCCCCACCCCACTAACCTGCTTTCCAGCTCCCTTCTCCTGTGCAGGGCAACCAAAGAAGAGCCAGCCAATCAGCTCGGACTCAGCTGGCAGAGAATAGATGGGGTTGGCAGGGCCAGTCAGAGGTGGCATTGGCCGGTTCTCCTAACTACTCAAAATTTCCACTACTGGTTCTCCAGAACTGGTCAGAACCAGCTGAAGACCATCTCTGCAACAAGCCCAGAGAACACCAAGGACTCCATAAAAAAACTTGAGGTATGGCTATGCCATGGCTTAAACTAGACATTATTAAATCAAGAAAAAACTAGAGGTATCTAAAGCCACTAACCTATCTATAAGTAGACAACGTAGAAGGAGCTGGATTGTTGATGGCCAACACAGATGGTTCTTCTCAAACCGCAGAATGTTGGAACATTGAAAATGTGAGCAGAAACTGGAGATTTGAATAACAGGGTAAAATGTTTTGGAAGTTGAACAAAATACAACTATACTATTGTCATGAAGTTAAATGGGCTTTTGAAGATCCACCATGGTCTGCTGAGGATTTCTGACCTTCCCAACAGCCTACATTTTGCCTGGCCAGCATGTATGCATGTATGTATGCATGCATGTACTGTGTGTACTGAACTCAGAGCAAGCACAATTTAATAAAGTCAAATGATTTTGAGTTCTCTGTTTGAGGTTTCTGTCTGGAGCAATTTCAGATTTATTAGTAAGTCTTTATAGTTCAGTTTGGGACAATTGTACTCTTAGGCCCTGTTCATTCTTTATAGAATGGCCTGAGATTTTGAATTAAACAATAATCATTTTTTTTACAATGGCTAAAAGGTTAAAACTCTGCAGGATCCTCATTTGTGGTGGGTTTTTTTTAACCCTCTACTTTCCACTTATCTATCTTGCTTTGGTTCTTTATGGTCCTCTCTTGCCCTTAAAAAGGACTTCTCTAAACCAACTCCAATTTTGCTACTTGTTTGGGGGGTAAAACAATTCAGTTTTGTGTTGTTGTTTTACAATATAGTCTTTTGGACGTTTTAGAGCAAGGGTCTTCAAACTTGGCAAGCTTAAGACTTGTGGATTTCAAACTCCCAGAATTCCTGAGCTAACATGACTGGAGGAAGAATTCTGGGAGTTTGAAGTCCACAAGTCTTAAAGCTGTCAAGTTTGAAGACACTTGGTTTAGAGAATTGCCCTGGACTTTTAGGAGTGAACAGATTTGATGTAAAAGTTGAAAGAATAAATGTTCTTTGAAAGACTCTTCCCCCCCCCCCCCCCCCCCCCCCCCAAAAAACCCCCCCCCAAAAAAAAACATCCCCCCCCCATTTGAAATCCTCCTGTGAAGAGGAAAAAACTACTCCAGGCAGTAACTTATTCTACTGATTGACAACCCTTCCTGCAGAGGCAGGTCTTATCTTCATCTAATCCTTGAAGGTTCATCCCATTAGTTTTGGTCTTACCCTCTGGAGCAAGTGAGATAAGTCCTCAACAATGTGACAGCCCATCAGATATTTGAAGACAGCTTTCGTATCCCCTTTTGACCTTCTTTACTGCAAGCTTAACATGACTTGGTCTATTATTATTATTATTATTTACAATTTTTAGTGCTTAACAAACATCATGTTGTCTGGGTATTAAATTTGCTCAACAATACATATTGCATTCTTAATCTCCACCCCTTTTTTTCCAACCCCTGATAAAATAGACTCCATGTTTGATCATATTATGTGTCTTCTTTCTGTTTCATTTTTAATGTCATTTCTGCACACTCTAGTATCTTCTAAATTATTTCTTCATCTCGTGCCGTTTTCTGCATTTTTCCAGCATTGCACAAATACAATCTTCGCTGCGATCAAGACGTGCAATATTAAATACATACTCTTCTTATCAGGTTTATCTGATATTATACCTACTGTAATAAAAAATAGTTCAGGTTTAAAATCTACATGCTTTCCAATCATCTTTTCTAGCCATTTGTGTACTTGTTTTCCCAAACATTTTCTGCTTTAACATGATTAGGTCTTTCAATCGTTCCTTGTAGATCTTTGTTTCCAATCCTGCCAGTATCTTATGGCCTTTTGTGGACTTGATACCTCTTCTCTGAATTTGGTAGCCCTTCTCTGGACTTGCTCTGACTTATCAAAGTCGCCTTTAAACTGGTCTGAGCAGACCTGAAGGGAGTTTGAACCTCCCTTGTTATCTTTTTAACATCTTTTGTACCTTTGCACAGATGCTTTCTATTCTGTGGTCATTGGGAACACGTAATTATTACTTACTATTACTATTTATACATGTAGAATGAAAAGAGGGGAAGTGACATACAGCAAGCGGCTTACAGCAGTTCCTTCGAACTTACAACTGGAAAAAGCGATTTATGACCATCTTTCACACTTAATAACTCTCGCAGCATCCCCATGGTAACATATGTTACATACAATGGACTCACATTTATGGCGGTTGCAGTGTCTCATATGATTCTCCTTGGCGACCTTTGACGAGCAAAGTCAATGTAGCTTCATCTCTGATAATATTGTACTGCTAACTAGATGAGCATACAAAACATTTGCTAGACCAATTCTCGAATGCAGCTCATCTGCCTGGAACCCGCACTGCATATCGGACATTAATACAGTCGAGAGAGTCCAGAGACATTTCACGAGAAGAATCCTCCACTCCTCTACTCGCAACAGAATACCTTATGTCACAAGACTTGCCATTTTAGGCTTAGACAACTTAGAATTATGCCGCCTTTGGTCCGACCTATGTGCAGTACATAAAATTATCTGCTCCAATGTCCTACCTGTCAATGACTACTTCAGTTTCAACCATAACAATACATGAGCACGCATTAGATACAAACTTAAGGTAAACCGCTCCAAACTGGATTGCAGGAAATACGACTTCAGCAACAGAGTGGTCAATGTCTGGAATACTCTACCTGACTCTGTGGTTCCTTCCCCCAAACCCCAAAACTTTAACCTTAGACTGTCTACTGTGGACCTCACCCCATTCTTAAGAGGTCTGTAAGGGGTGTGCATAAGCACACCAATGTGCCTACTGTCCCTTGTCCTAATGTCCCCTTTTATTCATACCCATTTCATGTAATCATAAGCATGTTCTAATTATACCTGTTATCTAATACATGCTTGGCAAATAAATAAACTAAATAAATTAAATAAAATGGGGAAATCAGATTGACTTAACAACCCTGTTATTAATTTAAGAACTGCAGTGATTCACTCAATAGACATGTGGCAAGAAATGTCATAAAATAGAGCAAAAAGTTTAGCAATGTAAATTATGGCCATACGTTGAGGATGTCTATAATGCTATTTGGTTGCAGTTGGGTTTTCTCCTGCACATTACCTGTTCTTTTGGTAAAGCATTCTTTATTTTAAACTATCCCTGAAACCAGAGCCTGGGGAATTAAGACAGCTACTCCCTTCAGTAATAAATAGCATAAATGTAACACATTTCTTACTTAGCAACATACATTTTGGACATAAGTGGAGTATTGCCTATAATCCTCTTTGGTTGCAGTTGGGTTTTCTCCTTCACGTTACCTGTTCTTTTGGTAAAGCATTCTTTCTTTTGAACTATCCCTGAACCAAACCAAAGCATGGGGAATTAGGGCAGCTACTCCCTTCAGTAATAAATAGCATGAACTGGCTTGGTAACCAGATACTTATTGCAAAAGATGAATGGCATCAAATGACGGAAATGATTTTGAGGCCAGATCTGTCCCTCAAAAACCATATTAGCAAGCGACAGGTTCCTATCTTACTGATGGATGAGCCGTTCTTTAGTTTGTCTTTAGTCATTTCTGAGATCATAGATCAAAATATATCTGAAAGGAAACCCAGCTGTGGAAATCATTGCACAATCCTGAATGAAGGTGACCTTCTACGATGAAAGATTGATGCCACGATGCCGCTCAACTCAAACTCTAAATATGAACTCTGAAACTGGTTAAAAGTCTACATCCATCATGATTTTGAATTACCAATATTTTTTTTAAGTGTGTGCTGAGAACTAGCAGGCAGAACAATCCATAATGGAATAGCAAATCTTTGAGCAATCAGTCAACCTGATTCAGTGGAGGACTAGAAGAAGAAGAAGGAAACATTTTGACAGCCAACACAATTGGGCCCCTTCTACACTAGTCTCAGAACCCCAACAAGAAATCCAATTCCATATATTTCAGCCATCGATAAATGGAGCTTTGCCAATAACTGAATAATGTTGAAGACTATTTAGATGTATGGCATACAATATATCCCTGAATGCTGGGGAAACACAAGGATCTTCTCATGTAGAGATCAAACACAAAGTGGCACCATCCAAGAACTGGTGGATAACCATACCCTGGATAACCATACTATATGGGAAAGAGATCCTAGATCAATTCAATCATTTAAAAATCAAATTTGTATCTAAACTTTTTAAAGAGAGCTAAACTTTTAAAGAGAGCTGGAGGCTGCTGGGTTGTTGAGAACTTCAGGTAGTTTTCAAAAGTACTCTTACTAGGATTACATTGATCTCTATTGCTATCTTTGCACAAACTGGGTTCCCTATATATTAGTAAATGGCCAAAGGTCAATCTGAATGTGGTGGGCTCCAATCAATCCGTCAATCAATCAATCAAACCTTGGGTTTGCAATGTTTGCAGTCTGTGCCAATGCTCTAAGCCCCTTTTGATTAAACTGTTAAGAACAATGTGTTGTCAGACTTAATGCCAATGTTTCACAATGAGACGCACATCCTCTGTCCACCTCATCACATTTTTCTCATCAGCAGGTAGGAAAGGAAGGATTCAGCCAGGAATTGAAGAAAATCTCCCTATGGACTCAATTTCAGTTCCATGGAGCTTCTTTTTGGTTTTTTGCCAAGTGAATCAACAGAGGAATTAGCCAGGGGAGCTCATCCCATGAATTTAAATATGCTAATGAGGCTGACTTAAATTTCTCTGAGGATTTATCAAAGCAAATCAAACAACCGTGTTGACTCACTAATTCCCACAGCAAACTTGGATGGCCTTTTCCTTCTGCTCAGAGTCCATTCTCTTAAAACGTACATACTTCCATTTGCTTTGTAAATATCAATCTCTCCAGACTGGTGACTCTGCACCTCTGGTATTTCTGCAATGGGACTGTATCACTCTAGAAAAATAGATCCAAATTAACCCTATCGTTGATGTGTTTCTGGAGTATTCACATAAAGATTGGGCAAACTCCATTCAGAGTAATGAATAGCAGAATAACAGAGTTGCAAGGGACCTTGGAGGTCTTCTAGTCCAGCCTACTGCTCAAACAGGAGACCCTATACCATTTCAGACAAATGGTTGCCCAATCTCTTCTTAAAAACTTCCAGTGTTGGAGCATTTACAACTTCTGGAGGCAAGTCGTTCCACTGGTTAATTATTTTAACTATCAAGATATTTCTCCTTAGTTCTAGGTTGCTTCTCTCCTTGAATACTTCTTCTGTTCTGTACACATGTCTTAGCACTGATTTGCATTTCCTTCATTCTTCCTCGCTTCTTGAAGGCAACTCTCAGGGTTTCCTCTGGCCAAAACCTAACTGGCAATGTTGATTATCCAAAATAGTAAATAAATACTTTGGAAGCAAGAATCTGGATTATTTTACCGTTCAGTTGCTTTCCTTGAGAATTTTATCATGACTTTCTCCTAAAAATTCTAGGGGGATTTTTCCTCTGTGTTCTACAGGAACATAGACATGACCTTTAAGAAGACGTGCAGGAATTACTAAGGGAGGAGAAATGGTAACTTCTGTCCAGAAAAAAAGTAAAAGTATGAGATAGAAATTCAAAAAAAATCCTGTCTTGATTCTGTTTGGTGTAAGAAAACTAGCTTTCAAATTATCATGTCCTACAACATTCCTGGAGTCTTTGAAATGCTTCTTCTCAGAACTGAACTCTCACGGTTCTTTTCCCTCCTCTCCTTCCTAGGGGAAAGTTGCTATGTCTTAGTGCAAACCTACTGTAAAAAGTTAGCACCCACCCCTCTCTTAGAAGAATGAAAAAATTTGAGAAACATTTAAAAAGGCAGGATAAAATATTTCCCCTAAATTAGAAATAACAATCTTAAGGGAGACAGAAACTCACAGCTTCCTGCCCCTCCCCCAAGCAAATACTAAGAGAGGGCCAGTTTTTAGAAATGTAGATTTGGTAATCCATTACTCCCTGCAGCAAGGTCTGAACAAAGGAAGGGTTAGCCCTCAGCCCCAATAGGAATTGCCCAACAAGCCCCTTCACTGCATCAGCCCAAACGTCAACCAAACTTAGCTCAGACAAACTCCTAAGGTTTGTACACGGCACCTGGGAGCCTGACAACAGCCAGTAGAATACATATTCTTGCACAGGAACAGGAAGCTCAAATGCAAAGTATAAAAACCTCTCACTCTCAACTCCATGTGGTCAGCTGCCCAGAACCATGTGCTTGGTGGTTCTGTTCGTCATTAAACCATCTTTCCAATCAGCCTCTAGCTTCCATTTTGTCTCTAGTGATTTGCTCCCAGCTTAGAACTCAACCGGGTGAATATTTCTTCCAACACTACCTTATAGAAAGGGTATTGTAAGGACTGGACTCTCCCCCACCCCCTTCAAAATTGAGTATGAACTCTTGAAAATCTTGTATTTCAAAAGGAATCTTTTATTGAAGGTGGGAAAAGCAAGTCAACATTCAAAGCAGGGTTTGATGCCCCTCAGGGCATGCAGTTCAGATAAAGGGAATTAGAACCCTTCCCTGTAGTCCGATGTGGATTCCACCAATCTGCAAGTGTAAACATGTTATTTCCCCTCGTCTTTGGGGGAGAGGTTCCCCGGAGTTTTCCTTCAGTGTTGGAATCTCTATGGCTCCTTCTCCTCTTTCAATCTTTGCAACCACTCTGTAAGGTAGCTTTGCACTAGCAACTTAACCATCCTTACTCTTCTATGGTAACCACTATGCTATGCTATCATAACACAAATTAATACCACCCATGTTATTATCTGTCATAGAACAGCCTCTGTGTTCCTTCTGGAGAGCCCAACCACCCATTAGCACATACAAAAATCTTTACTGAGAACCCCCTCAAATGAAAGCTGAACCATTTGCTCTTAGAAAAGGAATAATCCTCAATGCTCTCAACAAAGGATTTAATTATCAGTTAATGAAAAGCTCAACATTACAGTCATTAGAATAAAATTTGTGATTGATCAGTTTAAGTATTAATTGCTTCCGGTAATTAAACCTCCAGTCTGTACAGATGGGGTGGCAAATTGTAGTTCTCGGTTGTTAGGTTATTTCAAGACTTGGAATTCAAGGGCCGACAACTTCATCATCTTGAGTGTGAGCCCTTTGCCTACCCAAGGATTTGGGGAAGATTTTCTGCAGAAAGAGAAGGAATATATTGCAAGACTGACAATTCTTGCATTCGGTTTTGGTCACCACGGTGTAAAAAAGATGTAGAGACTCTGGAAAGAGTGCAGAGAAGAGCAACCAAGATGATTAGGGGACTGGAGGCTAAAACATATGAAGAACGGTTGCAGGAACCAGGCAGGCCTTGTCTAATGAAAAAAACGACTAGGGGAGACATGAGAGCAGCCTTCCAATATCCCAGGGGCTGCCCCAAAGAAGAGGGAGTCAAGCTATTCTCCAAAGCACCTGAAGGCAGGACAAGACGCAATGGATGGAAACTCATCAAGGAGAGAAGCAACCTAGAATTAAGGAGAAATTTCCTGACAGTGAAGACAATTAATCAGTGGAACAACTCACCTCCAGAAGCTGTGAATGCTCCAACACTGGAAGTTTTTAAGAAGATGTTGGATAACCATTTGTCTGAAGTGGTGTAGAGTTTCCTGCCTAGGCAGGGGGTTGGACTAGAAGACCTCCAAGGTCCCTTCCAACTCTGTTATTCTATTCTATTCTATTCTATTCTATTCTATTCTATTCTATTCTATTCTATTCTATTCTATTCTGTGGATTTTCCCTCATAAAGTGACATGTTTTCCCCACAATGCATTTTATTTTCACGAAATTTGTCATCTTCTCTTTGTTCGACTAGATTCAATCATTCATCGTTATGGTTTAGACTTAGATGCTGAAGCAATTGAGAGAGTAATTTAGTGTGCAAACTTTGCAAAACAAACAAACACATAAATATATTGTCGCTGGCACATTGGTTTATTTATTTTGCTATTGACACCTGCCTTTTTGGACAATGCTACAATACATTTAATAAGAAGGGAAGCAAAGACTTCGTAGCATTTAATTGAATTCTTTTTTCCCCCTTTCTCCCTCATGCCCAAGCAAGTTCTCATCAAATGAAGTAGGATTAGTCATGAAATATTAGCATTTCAGGGTTTTTTTTTTTAATTTTTTTCGAGAGCTATGCTTTTCTGACTGGTTCAGAGGTGATTTGAAAGTCAGAGACAAAATAATTACTAACTTCTCAGAAAGTTTTAATCGAGACATTAGCCAGAGCCGACCCTTATTCATATGAAATAGGTCTTCCAATTGTTTTCTCTGATTATATAATCTTGGAACGTGGCCAACCCAAAAGTGAATTTAATACATTTGCATTAATAACATTTGTAGGTTACAAATGGGGCAGGGGAGAGCAGGCACCGTACAGGTTGTGTGAGTCATCTCCAAAAGTTATGTGAGCCAATTAGCATGTTTTAATTAGGGAAAACAAACTGAAAGGTAACAGAAAACTATGACACTTGAATTTATTTTCCCTTCTCTGCTGAACTTCAAACAAGCTTATCTGCCCTTCAGTTCAGGAGCTCATAAAAAAGGGGATATTTTGAACGATCCTAATGTTGACAGGCCTAGCATTTGACTGCAAAATTGGGGCTGCCTGAATACCCAATTCAACTCCCACTTTATTTAAATGGAAATTAGGTTGCATCTCCCATGATCTGCTCAGGGATATTGATAGAATAGACCATCTTGGTCCAAAGACTTTATCTTTTTGTCAAGAACCAGGAGTGAAAAAACAAACCAAAACAGTGAGGAGGACAGTTTCCAACTATGTCAAGAAAGATTCCTTAAAAAGTCCAGGTCCTTTAGAAGATCGGGGGATTATGGGTATGGTTTCGATACCAGGATTTGGTTTGGAACAAGAAATTCTAGCCATACTTTGGAATCTGCTGTCTTACAAATTAGCAATGACCAGTTTCAAGAGGGAACAATGTCTCTTGGTCAGAGTCGAACTGTTAGATTCATCTCCTCGGAGGTTGTTTTCCTGCAGGGGTCTTATTTCCAAGCTAGGTACCATCATCAGGGCAAGAGGGAGTAAAGTTTGCTGGCTATTCATAACAGGTGATTTGCCCTGCCAGTCTTGCTTGGTTTTCTTCTTTATAATAGCTTTGTGTCTTTGTTTTTGCTTCCTTCATATTGGAGTGTAGGCTTTAAAGAGATGAATTCAGGGGCTGTTGATATATTCAGGCACAAGGGGCCTTTGGTGAGTTCAAAAGCATTGAAGTGTTTGTTGTTGCTACCTGTATGGTGCTAAATAAAGGTCAATTCATGAAGCTCTGGACTTGAGTCTCTTGTGGAAATGTAAAGATTCGAAACTGATGATATATTTAACCCTACTTTCCAGCTCATCCTGATCTTTTCTCCTGACTTTGGATTGAAGATTTTAAATGGTATGTAAATGTGATTGATATCTATGTGTTTATTGACAGCTGATCTGTCTAAATGTCCAATTTCAGGAATTGAGTATCATTTTTGAATTGGCTTAGTCTACAACTTCAACCATTTCCCCATTCAGACTATGAATGAATTTGTCTATGAACTGAGAGATTAAAGAATTCTCAGAAGGAGAAGACGAGCAAGTATTCATTGAAAGAGAATGAGAAAAATAGCTAGAAAGAACCAAGCAAACACGAAATCACGTTTGGTGGAACAATACATCCAAGATGGTTCAGCTTTTGAAGAATGAGTCAAGAAGACAGTTAAACTAATGAGATTTAATATTTCCTGTAGACAACATGCCTGAAGACCTTACAAATACCAAATCTATCTTTTATAAGCAGAATTCTCTGAATGCCAATAAATATTTTAGTAGTCAAAAGGTCAGCCCCCCTTTTTTTCTTCCAAACATGAATGTCTCTTGAGCTCTCAGGGAAGCTAGAGATGTTAATTCAAACTGCTAGCTGACATAATGATGCATTTGAATAATTCCTTTTTGTGTGTTAGAAATCTAAATATTAATACACCAACATGTGTCTGAGAAATTAATGAGGCTTCCTTTAGAATGCATTTGCAAAAAAAATGCCCAGGGGATGATTTAACTCGCAAAATATGTTATTTGACACTGGACTTTCAAAATGTAGGGGTGGAGTAGATAGACTTGCACTGTTTTAAAAACACTGCAATGAGAAAAAAAAAACTTTTGAAAAATTTAAAATCTAAAGCCCAAATTCATCTAAACTTCGGTTATAATTATTTGTGTTTTTGGTGCTGTCTGAGCTCGGGGTTGTTTGCTTGCTGACCTTTCATCGTCCAGCTAGGTAACATCATCAGTATAATTGAGTGAACCTATAGAATTCACCTTTTCTAGTTCCTAGGGTAAGATAAAAATAGAGTGAGATCAATCTAGTTCTACCCTTTGGCCAGAGAGAGAGAGAGAAGAAATGCAGAGATTCTGAAATTGTAAATGTGTTCTGTTGGAACAAAAAGCCATATATACATCAAGGAAAGAAATATTTGCTGCTGGCAAGGATATTCGCTTTCAAATCCTGTTGACCCAGGAACGGAGCAGAAATTGGTACATGGTATAATTCAGCCTTTACAATGCTAGATGTTTAAAACTCAGAGAAAATGCAGATTCATTCCAGTAAAATCTCAGATCTTGCCATTTTGTTCTCAAAACTGGATATAGCAGTGATGGGATTCACATTTTTTTTTACTACCAGTTCTGTGGGTGTGGTTTGGTGGGTGTGGCTTGGTGGGCGTGGCTGTGGAAGGATACTGTAAAATCTCCAGTCAGAGGTGGTATTTGCCGGTTCTCTGATTTACTCAAAATTTCTGCTACCGGTTCTCTAGAACTGGTCAGAACCTGCTGAATACCACCTCTGGACTTAGTCCACTTGTGACTACATAGGGATTCTAGGCTGATGCCTCTTTTCACTCCACCTCCAGCCTCTGCCACTCTTTCCCTTACAGGCAGTGCTTGAAAGCCTTTATGGAATCTTCCAGCACTGTGATTCTATAAACTTGGGTGTGTGTTTTTTCAGATAACAACATAATCAGTCACTTTCCACTTTCTCTGATCCCACTGTTATATTTTACACTAGAAACAGTAACACACAGACACACAAGAAGCCCACCCCCTCCAACATTTGTGAGTGTGTGTTCTTTATAATGGGTTTCCTTCCCCCTAAACATTCAGCCAGGCTCTTATTAAATGTTTACGAGCAGCTTGTAATGAAAACATGGTGGCCTTCATCACTTTCTACTCAAGATACCTTAATTCCTTTTTTTCCCTGTAGCTGTTTAGGTCACATCAAAATATTCTTAGGTTTCTTCATTATTAAAGGCATCTTTATTTATCCCCACGGACTAAATCCCATCCTTCTGGCACTGATGATTTATCAGACCTGGAAAAGATTGAAACTTTTCTTTGACTTGTTCATCCTCATTATTTTCTGATAGTCATCTCTCAAATCTCATGCCTTCCCTCACCTCTGCTTTAAAGTTGACATCAATCTCCACAACATTTTGCTGGTAGCACAGATTTGCCATTCATCTTCGGGTTGTGTGGTTTGTTAAATACCTCTGGGAACTGTTTGGTACACAGGTGCAATTGTTGTGATGTGTAAAACGCTTGTTTGAACTTCCACCTCTACTTAAAGAGCAGAAGGCTTATTG
Organism: Pseudonaja textilis; assembly: GCF_900518735.1. The sequence goes on from NW_020769394.1 coordinate 3,142,680, forward strand.
ATTGTGGCAGAAGACACTTGAGACCTTCTCACAGGACACAGTGAATCCAATATTAAGTGATGCGGCATCTCAAAAAAATGTCTAGCTTTTGTGATGCTAACAGGAGTGATGTCAGTCTTCTCCTAAGGTGACCTCAGGATCTTCTACACAGAAAACAAGTGGAATCTTGTTGAGATAAGGACATTTGTTATTCATCAGGCTTGAAAGAATTTGCCTTGTATGCTTCTGACCATTGTCAGTTTGCAAAACAGGTTCAGAGTTGGAAAGTTGCAAGCTTCTGGGAACTGACTCTTACAGTTTTTGCTTGCAAAGCACATATTCACCCTGTCAGCCTTGGAAGACACATTCTACTTAGAAGCTTCAAGGCTGCAACATTTTAGTGCCTGGGAATTTGGGAGGGAAGATTTCATAGACAGGTGAAAGATTAGACTCAACAACATTCTTTCTCAGAGAGTCAAGGACATGTTACCCTGCACCTGGAAAGGAGTGTCTGAAAGGATGTCTCCAGTTGGGATGATGTTTGATTGGGCCATGTGATGGACTGGTGGGTGCAGGGGATGGATTTTTGAATTCAGCTGGGAAGGGAAAACCTGAAACTTTCAGATTCAGGTTTTTGTAGATGTCCCAGTATGACTTCTGTAATAAATTCCTACTTGGATGAACTTCGTTTCTGAGTGCTGAATGAAAATGGGGAGTTTCATTGGAACACTGACACACTCATTGTGCTACTGATGTTTCAATGGCCACATGAACCTTTTCTGTATCTTAAATAAAAATGAGAAGCTGTGCACAGCAGCCTTCCTCAACCTGTTCACCTCCAATTGTGTGGCTCTCAACCTGCAGAGTTCTCAAACTGTTTGGTTGTATTGGTTGAATATTCTTAATGCTGGAAACCAAACAATACATCTTGAAGTTTCATAAATACACTCACCTTTTCCTTCCTGCAACAATCTTACGAGAATTCTGCTAACATACCTACATGGAAATATCTGCTGTAGATCTCACTCCTAAGGCTAAGAAAGTTGCAAGCTTCTGGGAACTGACTCTTACAGTTTTTGCTTGCAAAACACATATTTACCCTGTCAGTCTTGGAAGCCACATTCTACTTAGAAGCTTCAAGGCTGCAACATTTTAGCGCCTGGGAATTTGGGAGGGAAGATTTCATAGACAGGTGAAAGATTAGACTCAACAACAACTTGGAAACTTGGAGGTCATATCTTCATCTGACTTGTGCAATGTAATGGAAAATAAAGGCATTTGTTGCAGAAAATTAAGTAAGAGAGAAAGATGATGATAAACCAGCAAAGTGTTTTAGGCCAGTGTAATTCCTGACTGGGTCATCAAAAAGCTTTTAAGACAGCACATCTTTAACCAAGATGATCCAGGTAGAAAAGGGCTTGACAGTTGCTTTGGGATCTTACATGTTGGGCAATCAATTGCGAGGCTCCGTCACCGTAGGAAAAAAACAACAACAATCCAGAGCAATATCCAAAATTTCACTGTGTGTATGGACACTGTAAGGGGAGGAGACTTTCCCAATTTTTTTCTTTGTTAGGTTTCTTCTTCTTATGAGCAACATTGGAGAACATCTTGAATGACAGATTCAGAGGATAAACTCAAGAACCAAGAGAAGTTGGTGGGACAGTAGATTTTGTCTCAACAAATGCCCACCTGGCAAAACATCCCCAGAAAAGAAACACTGTGAAATATCAGGTCTTCAACAATGGTCAGTTAGGTGGTCAATGATATAATTGGAGGAGATAGCCAGAAACTTGGATCTGTTTTCCATTGATAGGAGAAGAATTGTAAGACCGGATGTGTTTTAATGCAGCTATTGTATTCCATTCGCAGACCCTCAAAATAAGTGGAAATTGCTGGATTTCAGCACTGTGGCCAGAAGATGGACCCCAGAGACAAGAATGTTTCTGGGCTATCTACCCATACTTTTCTTTGATGATCTGGGGTATGGCACAAAGGCAACACAGTCAGATAATCAGTAGATGTCCCTTTATTAGCTCCAACTTTGCCCTCAATGTCCTGGTTACCTTCTGGGCTGGAGAAAAACTCTCCCAGGAACAGCCTTTGACCGCAGAGAATCAAGTCCAAAACATGGTCAACAAAAACTGTAACTATAAGTCCAATCAAGGCAAAATGAGGTAATTAGTCTAGCAGGGCAGGAGCAAGAATTCCAGATATGAAGGCACAGCAATAACTTAACACAGTTGGAAAGACACCAGGAACACAGATAAGCAAAGTCAACACAAGATAACCTCACGTTTGTACCTAGCAGAAGCTGCATTCAGCATGCATCTCTTTTAAACTCTCTTCCCAGCTGCAGCTAATGAAGGGGATCAGGGCCCTTTCCTCCCCCATAAGCCATGCAACCCACGTTACTCTTTTCTCCATTCTTCCCTGCATGCCCTAGGATGAAGAGGGGGTGGGCCTGGGTCTTCCTCTGAACTCCCTCTCCCTTGTTCTATCTCTCCCCTGCTCTGCCCAGCCGGACTTTGCCCTTCCCCAGTTTCCTCTATAGCCAACAGAACCACACTCCCACTCCCTGTCGGTTGTTCATCTTCCTCCTAGGATTCAGACAGTGGCATGACACTTTTCCTTTGGGGCCACAGCCCACCCATTCATACACTGAATAATGGATACCATTGTCAAACTGTTCCTATAATCGAAACATAGTGTTCAGTTGAGATCTGATCTTCCACATTTCAGTTCTTTCGAGAAGGCCAAAATGTTGCTCCATTATGAACTTTGGATTTTTGTTTTGTTTTGATTCGACTCCCCTGGATCAGCAATGTTATGATGGTTTAGATTGGCAGGTCAACTTCCCAAGAGCAAACTCACCAATTAAATCCCATCGTCCCAAAGGCTACCACTTCACTGTGTTTCTTTTCCAGGGATGTCTGCAGAAAAAGTATTTTTCGGTGCACTTAAGGAGAAACTGGGCGAAAGTTTAACCTCTCCAAAGACAGGGAGATAAAAAGAGCTTAACAGATGAAAGTGTCACCCCCAACAAAAAATCTACTTTCCTTAAAAGGTAGCTCAAAAAAAAAAAAAAAAAAGCAAAACTCCAGCAGAGGAAAAAAAAACTCCAACTGAGCCAGTAGGAGAATGTAAGAAAAACAATCCGTAAGAAACTAAATAATGTGTCAAAACCCATGCTTCAGACGAGTAATTTCCTATCAAATGAATAACGAGTTTCATGAAATACCTAGAAGTGGAACACTGGATAGAGATATTGAAGGTTTGTGAGGGTTTTGTGTGTGTGTGTGTGTGTGTGTGTGTGTGTGTTCTTTCTTATTTATTTATTTTTTTTGCTCTTCTGTGTTTTACACTGTCCTCATTTGTCCAACGATTTCAGACACCAGGGATGGCTGCCCTGTCACCCCTGTTGAAGCAGGTCATCGCTGGAAGGTGGATGAAGATTGCATGAGACCTGCAAAGACCAATTCCTTGTTGGCTTCTAGCATGTAAGTTTACTTTTCTTTTTCCAAGGATACACACGTGGGTAATACATTTACAATACCTAAATTGGAATCCCTGTTTCTAATAAAACTACAGCAGTCTTCTCCTTCCTACCATCCACGGCTGTTATTCCCCGTTCCATTTGCATCATATATATTTCTTTTCCTCTTCTCCAGTGGTGGGATTCAAAAAATTTTTTACTACGGGTTCTGTCGGCTTGGTGGATGTAGTGTGGCATGGTGAGCGTGATCGGGCAGGGGAAAGATACTGCAAAATCTCCATTCTCTCCCCACCCCACTAACCTGCTTTCCAGCTCTGTTCTCCTGTGCAGGGCAACAAAAGAAGACCCAGCCAATCAGCTGGGACTCGATGGGAGGCGGAGAATAGATGGGGGAGGGCCAACCAGAGGTGGTATTTGCCAGTTCTCTGAACTACTCAAAATTTCCATACTGGTTCTCCAGAACTGGTCAGAACCTGCTGAATACCACCTCTGATCTTCTCTTTTTCTAAAATAATAGATCTAAACCAGTTCTCCTTACTTACGTTGGACCACAATTTTTATTATCTCCCAAAGTTGTTCTCCTGCCTACAAATGATGATCATTGTAATCCAAGATACCTCCAGAAAATCGTGGGGTTTTTTTGTGGGGGTGGGAAGGACCTCTTGTCTAAGAGAAGAACCACTTGATCTTCCATATCAGTTTTCTAGCATTTTTCAAAGAGCATATCACCCCCCCCCCCGCCTCAAGCATTCCTTCCTCTAAACTTGTATTAGCTTTGTAATGGATCGTAAAAATACAGAAGATGCCCAAGAGAGCTAGCATAATCTATTTGTCCATTGTTGTTTGGTTACACTGAAATTTTATTTTGTAGGTGGGAGGGAAAGAGTGCCTGATTTTTCACAAAAGAAAGCCCTAGATATGCAAATAAAGATTAATTATTCATGGCTTCCTGGAGTAGATCTCCAAAATGATATCAATAATGCTACTGAACCGTTTCAAGCTCCTTCCAAGTCTCCATGGGAAAGAGCTCATTAACTCCTTCTTGAGGGAGAGCAGGATTGTGCCAAGCATTTGATGGAAAACCCCAGAGAAACTGTGAAGTAAAACCAGAAAATAGTTTCCATCAAGTTTTAGCGTTTTCCCCCCTCAGGTTTTCTCTTTGTTCACAGAATAAAGTAGACCTTGCGTAGTTTTTAGATCTAAGGGCTTCAAAGAGCCAATCTTGCTGTTGGACAAAGTGTCATATTTGCCTTAGGAAGATTTGGGACTTCACGAAGCATCTCCATGATAATCATCTCCACATAGTTCCTGCTTTTAAAACAGTTTAATTTAGTAAAGTTTTTATTTTTGTTTTTGTTTTTTACACATCTCTTCATGTGAGCAACGTGATTCCAGATTACAACATTTGTACATAATTATACTTACATTTTCAACTTTCTTATTTAATATCACATCAAATCATTATCCACTCCACTAATCTTCAAATAAATTTCCGTTTCATATTTTAATTCATTAATTCAATATCAAAATCATTTCCTCACATATATTTTCAATTCTTTATCCCCTATTATTCCCATTTTCAGCCTTACCACCTATTTTATTTTACCTTATACATTATTATCTTCATTATTTAACTCATGACCAATATATAATAAACACTAAAAAAAGTAAAATTAGAGTAAAATTAATGTATTTAGGATCCACATGGCATATTCCTCAATCTACAATATATCTTATATTTATTCCAACACTGTTCATATAATCATTTCATATTTTTTCTTTATTTTCACATAACCGAATTTTACCCCTGTAATTTAAATAAAATTTCATTCCCCTACTTTTAATTATATTATAATATTCTCATTATAAAATTTCAGTATGGTCTCTATTTTTAGTCATTTATATTTTCTATTTCATTTAGGAGATACATAAAAAGAATGAATTAGTAATAATAAGACCCTCTTAATATCTCTTGATTCATCTTCACTTTTCTTGTATATAGTTATATAATACTCATAGGGTAATTCCCAATAAATCTTGAATTTCAAACCTCCCCATTTTAAACCTTAAACCTTTTAAATATTTTAAGTCATTGTCTCTTTTGCTTCCAGATAAGAGAAGGAACTTGTATGTTGAAGGAACTTAGCTGAGTTTGACCTAATAGAGAAAGGAGGAACTTCACATTTTTTGATAGAAGAGAGTATTTGTAGCTCAGGGTTAAAGTGTGCGGTCTTTGGTACTCTTTGAACTTGGTGGTTGCCTATAGATATTTCATGACCAAACTGGGTAATCTTTTCAATCTACTGATGATGTTACCAGTTTGGTTATGAAACATCTGCAAGAAAGCCACCAAGCTCAGAGACCATCAAAGACTCCACCTCAAGTTTTTGTTATTGTCCAGTATCTCACATTGACTCTTTTCTCATGTAACATGGAACTGAGAATCATGGCAAACTCCTCTCAGCTTTCCACTGATCTTCTTAGTTATTTTCCCTACATGGCCCTCAAACGTTGCTTAATCAATGGAAAATGTCCAACCTCGCCTCTCAGCGAGGTTGCCGCCTCACCAGATGGAAGATAGTTTCTGTTGTAATTTGCCATCTTTTCCTTCTGTATTCCTCTCCCCCTTCTGTTGTGATGAATTTTTACAAGGAAATAAAATGAGCTTTTTTCCCCCTCTTAAAATACACATCTACCGAGGACTTTTGATTTACATCCTCTACAAGGCAACCCAAGCTGGCTTCTCTTATTTAAAATTAATCAGCAATCCATTTGCATGTTCACCGTCTTAACTGGAAACCCCGCTTCCCAAAAGTAACTTTCTAAAGATCAAAACAAACTAAATCAAAGACAAATGAAATTTATCCCAGAGACGTTCCGACAGGTGGCGAGGGAAATTTATACTATGCTAGGGTAATATCCCCAGATCCTAAGAGAGACATTTTATGTTTTGCTATGTCTATAGGATTCCAGCCCAAGTAACTTGGACAGCTTCATCTAATCGCTGGTTTAGAACATGAAGAGGCAGATGGAAGAAGAAAGACAAATAGCCTACATAATCTCTGAAAGATTCCCATTGAGGCTATTCCAAAAAAACAGAGCTTGAAATACAATCAGAGAGATTATCATTTCGACATAAAAATGCCATGCTGCGTACATTATGACTCACAGCCTTTCCTGTCTCTGTTCCGTGCCACATGATAAATTCAGAATTCCCAGAGAATGATACTCAATGTGTAACACCAGAAAGAAATGTTTGTTTATTTTTAGGTATTACCCACACAGCTTTATGTGCAGAAATGCATTGATTGGAAGCGAGCAATTTCTCTCAAATGAGGTTTAACAATGTTTTATTTTGAAATCGGCTGCAAATTATCTATAATGCACAATTCGATCCCATATCGCATTCTTTCAACTGAGAGAAAGGGACATCAACCTAGTTGTAGATTCACTGGTATGAACTCTCTTAAGTGGCAATTAATTGAAAAAGCAAACATCAGTAACGGAGATCCTTCCTTCCTCCCTCCCTCCTTTCTTCTTTCCTCCCTCCCTCCTATTCCCCTTCCTTCCTTCCTTCCTTCCTTCCTTCCTTCCTTCCTTCCTTCCT
>NW_020769394.1:3161967-3193660 GCF_900518735.1 Pseudonaja textilis
TGTTGCACTCATGCTCTGGTTCAGCCTCTCATTGCTCAAACAAAACAAGAAGGAAAGGAAGGAGGGGGAGGAGAGGGAGAGGAAGAGGAAGGAAGGAAGGAAGGAAGGAAGGAAGGAAGGAAGGAAGGAAGGAAGGAAGGAAGGAAGGAAGGAAGGAAATAAGGAAAAAGAAGGGGTACGGAAAGAAGAAGGGATGGATGGAGGGAGGGAGGAAGGATTTATGTTTTCCTATCTCCATCTAGCACTCCTAGCCCTTTTGATTCTTGCTTGTTATAATTTTTGCATTTTTAATTCATAAATTGTTTACATCTTCTAGCTTTCCATAACCTTCTTAGATTTTTGGATAGTCCTAATGAAGACTTGGTTTGACTTGATTTGAATTGATTCAACTCCATTTGATGGTGTTTTCAGTATCTCTGCCAATAAAATAAAACTCTCTGATTTGTCTTGACAAAGCCACAGCAATGCCTGTAAAATATTGCAAAGGCATGTTAAACAGGAAGTGCCCTCGTTCATATAGATGCATATGTTTGTGTGGATAAGTGTATTTACATTGTGATTTAGGCAATTCGGGACCTGAAAAATAAACTTCAGCATGGTGAATCACTAAGAGCTGTATTTTTAAAAAACGAGTAACTTTGAAGTTATATCTCCCAGAACTTTAGGTATTATATTGCCATGTTCTCTACCAATAACTTAAAATTATCCCTTCTTAAAATGCGTAACACATGCAATCCACCCAGTGAAAATAAAATCACTTCAGAAGTACAAAAATAAGGAGAACATTTCAGGGATGAAATGCAAGCATGAAAAATGCTTTTGACAAGCAAATTAGTCACAATATTCAAACTTTCTTCCCAGGTAATTTTTTTCAAAGTGCTGTTATAAGAAATAGAATTATCTCTTATGTAAATGTTAAATGTTTTGTCAGCCTCACTGAATAATCCCAGAAAATAGAGGGGACAAAGCCCCACAAAAATGATTTAAGAACCTGGTCTCTTAAAAGAGAAGAAAAAATAAAATAAACCAAAATAAAAGACCTTGTCTGAATGGAAAAGAGATAATTGAGTCATGAAATTCAAAGCAAGCATGGAAGTGACAAGAATAAGGATATTTTTCAGACATCAGAACCCGAAATATTGGAAACAAATTGCAAATAATATCAAGTCTGTATTTTTGTCCTTGAGAGAAATGGGACTGAATTTCTCCAGTGGTGCTAGTCATATGGAATGATCTAATAGTGGTATTTATCGCAAAACGTTTTAAAGGAACCTGTGGTTATTTCACACATCTTAAAATGCCACTCATCTCTTGATGGATCGTAACTTGACACCGGTGGCTCTCGTAAGTTTATAGTCAGTCAGCATTTCCTACAGGGAGTAGTATTTAAGATTTTGGGATTAATGTACTCCCAACATTTGATAGAATTATTCATGATTCTCTAAGCTCGGTGTACGTGTGGGCTCCACTGGGAAGCCATATATGCATAATAGATGTCAGTTTTGTGTAGTAGCCGAGGTGTTAACCCAGAAACGGGACACTTTCCTTGTTCCTGGAGTTCTCCTTTGTCATGTACTCCTCCATTGTCATTGTGCAGACAGTAAACACAATCCCTTCACATTTACATTAGCCTCTGAAGAACTTCCCTTCCCCAATTTTAAATCGGGACAACTGTCAACCATTTTAGATACAACAACAACTGGAAATGTTCTTCTTCTTTTTTTCCCCTCCTTAGCTGGATGGAGTTAACTTTTTGACAGCTTGTAGCTGGATTTCTTCTCTTTTGTGCTCTTCTCGTCCATCCGCTGCAAACTATTTTTTTCTCCTGTCCTAATTTGATGAACTGAGTTGATACGACGCAGTCTATTTTTGAGGCTTGGGTACATCAATCTTGATATTGTCTAAACAGGAGTATTGGAGATCTGAAGTCCTCTTTTTCATCTTCTTGACCTTTCCAAATTCCCTGCCAGGTTGCTGAGCGAATCCTACCATGTGGGACACTGAAACCGTAATGAATGGCTTGGCTCATTTCATGAACTCACCCAATTGTGGTTTATTCAATAAAATATGAACACCGTTTGTTGGGAGAAGAGGCAAAAAGGAATAGAGAAGGCTGGTTTTTTTCCCATTTCTCTTAGATGACAATGGTGAAAAAGGTGAAAAACTTCTTGGCTCATTTTTATGGCTAACAAAGAGCACATTACAATAATCACAATATCAGGCTGACTTATGTATCGTGATGCATTTCCTAATAAAATTAATTCACGTCACAATAAATAACTCCATGTGAGACTCGGAAACCTCAAGGGCATACAAATAGAAAAAGCATCTTGATAAATGAGTCTGCCCTTGCTACCAAAATGGGAGACATAAATTAAGATGGTGTCATGCCAACACATTGTCTAAATAAGATCTTTAGCGGTGGCACCCAGTTCTCCCTGGCAGGCGCACAAGAGTCCATTAGAAAATGTTACTTGGAGGATGGCTCATAGTTTAAGCTCTTGACACCATTAGTTCAAATGCTGACAAATAAATGTACTTTCCCCTCTTGATTTAGAGGTCTGTGAAGTACACATGATAGTTTCCTTCTTAGGGTATGTAACATTCTGGTGTTTTTTAGGAGCTGATTAGAAACAAGCAAACATTGATTTTTCTTGATGGCAATGCATGCTTTCTCCAGAAGGGAAGGAAAAGCAATCCTATGTCTAAGGAAAGAATTTGGGAATTTATCAATAAATCCTTTACCTAAAGGAAGGGTACAGTTCTGTCATTTTGGCAGCTTCACCCTGGAGCAGTTTGCCTTCCTGTAGAATGTGGCCAAGGAAGAAGATTTTTTTTGCCAATTATCTAACCATCTGAAGGCCTATCAGATAGACAAGGGGCAGGATGGCCATCAACTGAGTGAGATCCAATAGTAGAAGTCCAAAAGGGTGAAAGCACCAAGCTAGAAACCAGGAAACTGTAAGATCTAGTCTTGATGTGTCATGAAAGCTGGCAGGGTGACTTTGGACCAATCACCAGAAGATGGTGAGTTCTAGTCCTGCCTTAGACATGAAAGCCAGCTGGGTGACTTTGGATAGATAGATAGATAGATAGATAGATAGATAGATAGATAGATAGATAGATGATAGATAGATAGATAGATAGATAGATAGATAGATAGATAGATAGATAGATAATCTATTCTGTTCTATATCTGTCTGTCTAATCTTAGAGCCCAATTCACTTACATAGTTTTATAGTGGGGAAAATAGGAGGAGAAAGCACTGTTAAATATATTCATCGCCTTGAGTTGTTTATAAAAATAATTAAAGGTTGAATATAAATTGAAAAAATTAAAATTAGATATGTTTATCACCTTGAGTTATATATCAAAATAAGAAAAGCAGGATAAATGATCTTTTAAAAAAACCCTCCAGAAATGTTTACCAATGAATAACTACTATTTGTCCACTGTGTAACAATTCTGCTCTTTTATTTATTTTCACCAAATAAAAACTGGCCTGCTCCAAGTGCCTTAGTTAGACCAGAAGCTTCTGTGATGCTTTAGATGTTGTTGGAATTCGACGAAATTGCTTAATTTTGAGACCATTTGAGAACTCAGTCAAGGCATCTCACCTTGCCCTACTAAAGGAGAAGCAACATCAAGCTCTCGAGGGAATGGCCGTACACGCTTTTTATACATAGATGATTCGATAGACATGTGTCCAAACACACAACCAAGCAAGTGTCTTCTGAATAATTTATTCTGGAGTCATATTATCCAACCGCCTTTCCGAGATACTTTCCAGCTTACACACTATCAGTGCAATGAAGGGGATAGCCAAGGTATAAATAGAAAAGAAGAAGGAAAGCAGGATAAAAAAAAAGTCAGGAGAATTCATTGAAGATGAATGGAGAGAGATTTAGGATCGATGAAAAGCAGGAGGACAGATGTGTAGGCGGCTTTAGAAGTTTAGAAAAATGCTTGAAGGAAAAGTCCTATTGATAAAGGTAGCTTTTCAGTATCTACAACTGGGCCTCGAGGTCTTGATAGAAGAGAACATTTGTAGGTCAGGGATGAACTGCAGGGTCCTTGGTGCTCTCTGAGCTTGGTGCTTTTCTTGTAGTTGTTTCATTACCAAACTGGCTAACACAATTAGTGGTGGAAGGGAGTGGGGTTTGAAAGGAGGAGGAGGAGAACTGTGGGGTCCTTGGTGCTCTTTTAATTTGGTAGGTTTCTTGCAGATGTTTCATGACCCAACTAGGTAACATCATCAATGGTAGAAGGGAGAGAGGAGGAAGAGGAGGACTGTGGGGTTCTTGGTGCTCTCTGAATTTGGTAGTTTTCTTGCAGATGTTTCATTACCAAACTAGATAAGATCATTATGTTAGCATGTTAATGATAATGAAACATCTGCAAGAAAACTATCAAGTTCAAAGAGCACCAAGGACCCCACAGATTGAAGTCTCTTTCAGTCATAGTTTGCTACCTTGGAATAAAAATCCCAGCAGGTTTCTTCTTATAGTCTACATTTTTTTGGATTCTTGGATTCTTAGCCAAGTATGTTCCTGAAGGCATCTTACCATATAACTTTCGGGTGGATCATGCTATGCAATCTAATGATGTGTTGGTGCCATTAAATTAAAGCTCTACAAAGCTACATTGCCAGTTGGTGATAATTCGAAGAAGAGAGCCAGGGGGCCTTTGAGATAATATTGTTCCTTATTTGTAGATAATCCTATGCTCTAATGAACCATACATTATGAAACTGACTTTCCCTTGCTTATTATGAGAAGTAATAAAACAAGTAGTAGGAAGTAAGTAATCTCACTCTCACTAAGCAAATTATATTTAGTATTTCCAGCCTTTTTCTATTACAAATTTGGCATGAACAAAAATCAACGACTGTGCACTGAGCATACAAATCAGCCCTTGTATGATTGGCAAGTACATGGGGAGAACATTTTAAACACTGTTTCTTTTGATGGAACAAGGCCCTTATCTGTATGCAGGCAATCTGAAATAAAATGCAATGCAGAGGTAAAAAAATTCAGGGCCCTTCCTCCAGCCTCCTTCAAGTTTCTTCATTTCCTGGTTTTGAAATTTGGCCCGTGGATTCTTAGGAACCGCCTATCAAATTTTAATGTAAGAATATTTCTAAACACATTGATTTACTCCATGATGACCTGGCCCTAATCCCAGGTTTCATAGAACATAGAATAATAAGGCTGGAAGGGACCTTAGAGGTCTTATAGTCCAACCCCCTGCTCCCAGCAGAAGCCTTATACCACACCAGACAAATGGCTCTCCAGTCTGTTTTTGAAAACCTCCAGTGATGGAACAGCCATAACTCCTGAAGACAAGCTTTTCCATTGATTAATTGTTCTCACTGTCAGAACATTTCTCCTTACTTCTAGGTTGGACCTCTCTTTGATAATCTTCCATCCATTACTTCTTATCCTGCCCTTTGGTGCATTGGAGAATAAGTCAATCCCATTTTCTCTATGATAGCCCTTCAAGTACTGGAAGACAGGACTTTCCGTTTTTTTCTTTCAAAATGTTCTGCATCTTGGATAAGAAGCAAAACATCTTCAAAGAAAAACCAGAAAGACCAGTTGCTTCTTGAAAAAGCACCTTTGGAACAACCATGACCTGGATAACTGAGAATTTCTATAGACATTTACTGGAAGACAGTTGTTGTGTTCACATCTTCCAAAATTGTTCCATATGTCACTGTAACTGAGTCCATCCACCATGTAACTGGTCAACATCCTCTTCTTCTCTTTCCTTCCTTCGCCAACATCACAACCTTCTGAAGATGGCTTGGTATTTACATTGATTGATCAACTGACTTTCAGGTGCATCGCACTATATAATTTGATGATATGTTGGTGCCATTAAGTGAAAAGTTCTTCAAAGCTACATTGCAAATTGGTGATGGATTAAGGTTGACTCATTGTTACCACACATACTGTGTAGACCTTCTCTTGGAGACTGTTTCTCCAACCTACTTCTTTAGGTCTCTCAACACTGCATTCATCATCACTGCAAATGAATCCATCCATCTTATTGCTAATCATCTTCTCTTTTCTTTCATTTTTCTGAACATCACAGACTTCCCAAAAGAGTTGGGTCTTTGCACTGATTGATTGTTCCATCAAGTCAAAGTTGACTTGGAGCAACCATGTATGCAGTATGGACTCCCCAACCTAAGTCGATCAAGTCTCACAACACTGCATCCATCTCCACTGTCACTGAGTCCATTCATCTGGCTTCTGGTTGTTGTCTTCTCCGATCCTTTTCCATCTTTCTCCTCATTGGCCAATCTATTCTAAACATTACAGATGTTGTATTGTGGACTTTCCTTTTCTCGCTTCTAAGAGCATTCAGAAACACAACAATTACTGCTTCTGTACGTGTATAACCTATTGGCCCATCACTTCAGCCAATGACCTATTTCTCTTCAATTTATACTTGCATTCTTGGATTCAAAGTACATTTTTTGTTTACATTGTCCTTTTCTCTCCTGTTTCTAAGCAGCACCCTGAGTCCAATGCTTTCTTTGTTCCATTCAATGTTAAGGCACATGACTTCTCACCGCTATTTCAGTTTTTCCCTGTTATGCGAAACTAGCTGGACAATCTGAGATTTTAAAATATCTTTTGAAGCATGAAGAGATTCTAATGGTACAAAATTGTAGGTTCTATTGACCAATCTCTTTTTACATTTTTTTTTAAAGTAATTTCTCCTCCAACTCTGAAGCATGGAGAAATTCTGGGACATTTCTGGCTGAACATGTCAAACTGTAACCCATAATCTGCACCTTATATTTTCAGCAAATAGATTGTTTTCTTTGGCTGTTTCTTTTTCTTTTTTTACAGTTCCATTAAACTGACGACAAGACCAAGACCGAGACCAAGAGCACAATCTGAACCGCATGTGTTTGGAGAAATCTGACATTCTCAGGGTCTCTTGCATAAATTTTCATGAAAGAAATATGCATTTAATGAATGAAAAATACAGATGGTACTCTAGCAAATGTAGAATTACCACATTACATTATCACTTTAGCTCCAGTCTTCCTTGCAGCAGGAAGGTGGGTTAGATTTTTGTTTGCTTTTCAGGTGGTCCAGCTGCATAGGCTAGATTGCTATAATACATTCTACATGGGGCTGCCACTGAAGACTGTCCATAAATTTTAGAGGGTGTAGAATGGGGCTCTCTAAATGGTTGGCAAAGTCAGGAATTGGATCATAGAACTAGGGCAACTTCCTACCCTTCCGAATGAAATTTGTGCTTTCAACCTTCAATGATTTGGTCAACTTGCCATTGGTCACTTCACCACAGCGAACTCGCTATGGGCCAACTTACCATGGGCCAACTTACCGCAGCCAACTCATCATGAGCTGACTTGCCACAGCCCACTGGCCATGGGCCAACTCACTGCAGAACAAAGGTCGGCCTAATATTGAAGAAATAATGGAACAGAATCATTAAAGAAAGGATGCCAAAGAAGGGACAAAATGAAACGTGGATGACAAAAATTAAAATGTTTTTAACGTTATTTTAAATAATTAAATTGAATTATTCACCTGTCCCACAGCGAGTTGTCCTATGGTGACTTGGCCATGGAGATTTGTCCCATTCTGACTCAAAGAACTGTTTTATCCTTACTTTAAATATTGAAGACTTTCTTTCTTGTCTCTCCTAAAAACTCACCAAGAGATGGGCTGCATACAATTCTAATAAAATAAAGAAAGACTGGTGAAGTTGGTAAAGTCTTTTTTTTCCCAGTGCCTTCACAACTCTAGGCTCTGAACACCCATCGCTTTAATCATTTCTTGGAAGTATTTTGTGGAGACTTTTTGGGTTGATAGCTCTCCTATGTTTTAATATCCATCTGCATATCTGTTCATTATTCCAGCAGCTTATTGATCTAACTTCGTTTCTTTCATCTCCATCTATAAACTAGCCTTGGGAGGGTATTGGGTCTTAAAGGCGGAGGAGAAATATTTTAAGTAAATGAAAAAAGAAGAAGGAGCCATTTCATATCTTCAGCACGTTGTGTACTGAGAACAATGGAGATGGCAAAAACAAACAACTTCAAGGTAAATCAAGGTTGAATCAAATTAGGAAGTCTCAATGTTTGTTTTAAAAAATCAATGGAGATTTACAAAAGAATTGCATCTTAATTAGTAAGGACCTTCTTTTCTTCCATTTGTTCTGTCTCATGTCAACACAGAGGAGTCCAAAGAGATTTGTGACCAAGACCGATCAGCAAATCTTGATGGTAACTTTCTTAATTGCCTACATAATTCTTATTGGAGACAGATGTGAAAGTTTTAATCAAGCCAAGGGCATTCTCTTGAGCTTAATCCATTTCTGCGATGAGGCACTTAACTCATACAACTGGTTTATGATACTTGTTGACTTTACTGTTAATGAAGTTGTGGAGCTTGCAGATGGCTGTACAGAAAATGAACCAATAATTAGGATAAGTTAACCGAAACATCTTCCAATCACATTATCCAAGAATTGTCCTTCTTTGACTTGACTTGACTATGCTGTAAACCCCAAAACAGGGATCTCCTTGAACTACAGAAAACTCAAAACAAAACAGGATGACTTTCCAACATTTTGGGGGTGCTTTTGTCCCATCTAGCATGATGAAATGTCCTCAGATGGATGGATGGATGAGAACAAGACAATGTCTTTTGTGAATACATGAAGACAAAACCCTTTTATGAACACCACCAAATTCACAGGCAGCATATTGTCAACATCAGATCTCAAAGTAGCTGCACACAGTCATGACCTTAGAAAAGTAAGCAGAGTTTATCAAGGCTAAGATGGGAAAAACCATAGAAAAAGATCTACTTTGGGCTGTAGGTTGGACGAGGAAGTGGATAAAATATGGTGATGGCAAGCCAACCTTGCCCATTTATTACAAAACTTACATGGATGCATCTGAGAAGTTAAAGCATCCTCTTTTAGGAAATTACTAGGACTCAGTTGGAGTTTGCTTTTACTAGAATTCAACAGCAGAAGCACTGATCATACTACCTAATTTGGTAAAAAAAACATCTGCAGGAAAACAACCTAGTTCAGAGAGCACCAAGGACCCCTAAGACCACCATCATCATCTCCTCCTCCTCCTCCTCCTCCTCCTCCTCCTCCCCTTTTTAATGTTACCTAGTTGAGTAATAAAATATCTGTAAGAAAACAACTTAGTTCAGAGAGCACCAAGGGCCTTGCCATTCAGCCCTAAGGCACAATTATTCAATTCTATGGGCACAACAGTATATCAGCACGATATCTTGCTTTCAAATACCCTAAAGATATGCACCAACAGATACTTTTAGGATACCAATATAGAATGCCAAACTAAACCAGCCCTTAGAATACTTCTTACATTCTGAGTTATTTGTAACACTCATCCTTCCCATTTCCATCATTCCACTATAAGAATCTACTGGGCATTCCAAGTTTAGAAGTTGAATGTTTTTGACGAAGCAGGACCAAGGATGGAGAAATGAGTGATCACAGATGACTCACTTCTCCATCCTTATTCCTGCTTGTCAAAAATGAATGCATTTTACACTTCCCTAACAGCAAATCTTTTGGAACTTTGACAAAACAGATTTTAACCGTTCAAATGTTTGTCCCATCTCATTGCCAGATTTGAAGACGGTTGTGTGGGAGAACTCCTTTTCCCCATGATCATTTCACACAGGAAGCTTTAAGACAACAAGCTCATTAAGAATGATAGGCTGCCAGTCTAATTATGCTCCTGGATGCTTAAAACTATTTTTCAAACTTCCTTTGAAAGTTTGAGAGAAAACCCTGAAATTTATTTGAGACAAAAGCATATTGTTCATTCTCAGCTATCTACTTTTCTTTCTTTTATTCACTTACCTTTTGAAGCAGATTAAATCCCCAGGTTCCAGAGGTTATTATCAATAGATATTTGTATGTCTGATATGGATTGGCAAGAAATAGCCCAAATAAATTTACAGAGATGCGTTTGAAAGAGCTTTCAAGATCCTTCCTACTGGTTAAGTTTTAGTTTACTTTCACACCCATATGCCTCTTTTGTTATGAAGTCTGACAGTTAACTGGGTTTTTCTCCAAAATGATATATCTTGTGCATATAATAAACCTTTACTCAGCACTCACAATTCATGTCCCTGATTGTTGTGACATTTTTTTACCCAATCTTCTTCCACATTTCCCAGACATCTAACTCTTTGCTTTGTCAACCTCTATTGTATTCTGACACCAGTGGACATAAATGCATTGGGGTAAATTGAAGGAAAGGTAACCCAAAGTGAATAGTTTTGTCCCGATTCCACCCCCCACCCCCCCCAGTAATTTAAGGAAAAACAAAAACAGCAGCCCCCAAATTTAAATTAGTTTCTGGGTCTGGACACATCCTGGAATTCTTTGTGTCGCTGTGAATTTGGGGGATCTAGTTTGAGATTATTTTACCAGAAGCAGAAATCTAATTTTAGCCCACTCTGGGCACTAATTCACACACCTGTATATAAAAAGTGAGTGATATTGCATCGCCAGGTGGTTTAGCTGTCACCTAGGCAGCACAATTCAACACAATCTCTCGCAGCCTGCCTGCCTTCCTACTCCCGACTGGACATTGAGTGAAAACACATTATCATATGCCTATTTCTATTATATGAATTGTAGCTGTGTCATGCACAAAAAAATCTTTTACTTGTAAATAAGCATTAGAAAAAAGGAACGGGGCATTGTATGAATTTTAGGGGGAAAAAAAATAGGAAAGCCTGCTTGTTTTGTGAAGACAAACTTTGGGGACTCTTTTTATAAGTTCAGGATGGATGTGATTTAGCTGGAGGTCCTTTGTGCCTCTCTCCTTAATTCAACTTTCCCACACCTTTCCTGCATGAGCTCAAGATGGTTTATTTAATTGCTCCCTTTCCCATATTTAAAAAATAATCAACTGTTTTCTGTGTAACTGATTTTGAGTAAATGGTATGGAGATTCAAACTGACTTTTTGAAAGAGTGCGTCCCTTGACTGCCTAGCCTGAATGACATCAGTGTTTATTTATTGAGTGTATGGGATATTGTACACGGACGAGCAATATATATTCACATTTCATATAGATTACTAGAACCCAATCTATATATATAAAAGCGAAATATCACTCAGGCTTTATCACAAAATCTCTAGAACTGTAAAGCCTACAAACTTGAAATTTGGCACGTTGGTTCCTCTTGGCTTCTAGCTGCTCGCTAAGAAAGAATTTTTCAAAATGACCCTCAGAGCATTAGTATTTTGTATATTATTATTATTAACATGCTCTGATGCCAAGGAGTTCCACTCCCCCTCACCACCTGGAAGGAAATCTGTTCCAAATGCAAAACACGAGCAGAGGAGAGGAGATGCAGTTTTAGTTTCACAGCAGCAACCAGCTTTATTACAGGACAGTTGAGCTAAGCCACGCCCAGGCTTCTTGCTGTCTCCTTCTTGCTCACCCAGCAAATACTGTTTCAGTTTCCAAACAGTTCTCCACTCTCTCACACACTGACAGGACGCTAGCCAGATGAATACCAATGGATGCTGGTAGGCAGAGGCAGAATTTTTTTCTCCCTTATTTTCCTCCCCCAAAACTAAGCCCCACCACATAATTTCATAGCGAAGCACGGGTATCGCGCTAGTAATATATAAATGTTGAAAAGGTCTATGTTCAAATAGCAATGTCTAGATGTCTGTGGAGATTCTCAGTCATCCAGATCATGGTTGTCTCAATGGTGGATAATCTTCTCCAGGCCAATCAAGGGATGGATAAGCCTTGAAAGGAAACTGTTCCATCTAGGCTAAGTGGGTTTGGGTCCCTCTCTTACTTAGAGGGATGGCACAAAGAAATCCCTTAGTAGTGGGATATATAAATGAAGGAGCATACAACCAACAGGAGGGTCAGTTTGGGTTAGTGATTAAGGCACGAGGCTAGAAATTGGGAGACAGAGAGTTCTAGGCCCACCTTAGGCATGAAAGCTGGCTGGGTGACTTCAGGCCAGCCACCAGGAGACTGGGAGTTCTAGTCCCACTTTAGGCATGAAAGCCAGATAGGTGATTTCGGGCCGATCATCAGGAAATGATGATTTCTATTTCCACCTTAAGCATGAAAGCTGGCTGGGTGTTTTGGGGCCAATCAGCAGGAGACAGTGAGTTCTAGTTCCCCCCCAGGCAGCATTAGGGAGAACATTTGACAATTAAACTCAAGGACCCCACAGTTCAACCGTGAGCTACAAATATTCTATCAGTATATCATTCATTCCCAGAACAAGGGAAGGGCCTCCGATGAAGATCCAATATTTATTGGGATTATTGAAATAGGTATGGAAGGCAGCATGTTCATGGGTGAAATATAATCTCCACTCTCCCTTTCTTATTTCCTCTTCACTCATCAGTTGCTCAAATTATGATGCTGCTATCTGAGGTCAGGTCTCTGGTGCTTTCAAAAGGAAGGAATTACTGCACCTGAAATCAATACTCCCCAGCCTTTCCAAGGATGATTTGCATATTTAAAGTAAGCACACAGACATGCCCCCCCCCCCCAAGAATCAATGCAACACCTCTTCTATTAAATGTCACATTGTGGGTATGGATGCCATTGACACACACACACACACAAAAAAAATGACAGGTAGCAAAGCAACGAGGGGTCATCTTCCTTGGTTGTTTAAGTATAGAGAGAAGTAGAAGGAATAAGCTACGCTGGAGCTCCTAATGAGCGCTGAGCTGAATTAATAACCTTCTCCTCTTCCCGTCTAGAATTAATTCATGGCTAAGGCTGACATTAACTCTTCTGCAAAAAAAAAAAAAAAAAGACACACCTATTTGCATTTTATAAAGCCTTGACATTATCCTGCTGGCAACAGATGCTCTTCTGCTGCAAGAAAGGATGTTCTCCTGGGGAAGAGGAGGAGGAGGAAGGGGGAGGAGGAAGAGGAAGGGGGAGGAGGAAGAGGAAGAGGAAGAAGAGGAGGAGGAAGAGGAAGGAGAGGAGGAGGAGGAGGAGGAGGAGGAGGAGGAGAAAGAAGAAGAGGAGGAGGAGGAGGAGGAAAGAGAGGAAGGAAGGAAGGAAGGAAGGAAGGAAGGAAGGAAGGAAGGAAATAAACTTCAGACCCAGAAGATAGTTTGCAAATCTGTCAAATTGACAGGTGAGTCTGGAATCTGACTAAGTATAGGACAGCTTTCTATGTTGCTAAGAAGTCTGATCAGGTGCCATGATTATGCCAAAGAAAGGAACTATGAAGACCAACTACCGACCAAGATAGTTAAACAAATCTGGAGCACAACAGATTGAGGGGAAATGGCGCAAACCGGCAGAAGAAAAATAGATCTAATAGAAGTTGCGAAGGAAATGCAGAAAGAGTTAAGAGTTAACTGAGATTGCAAAACTTTCTATCAAGCTTCGAACCTCCTTCCCAACATCCCTACATCAATCTGTTGTCTGGTATTTATCATTTCCTTTCCCCGGTTCTCCTTCGCTTCTCAGCTTATATAACTTCCCCTTCTGATTTTTATTGGCACTAGCATCCTTATGATATGGATAGCATCGTTGTTTTTTTCTTCTTTCTTCAAATAGATAAAACTTAACAGGAGTTTGTTTCCAACAGAACAAAAGCAGAATACAATAGGGAGAAGTTGATAGGTGAGCAAAAAGATACCGAAAGCATCAGATATTGGGGGCGGTATGTATGTATACGGTAGATACGTTTTCATATGGTTTATATGTTTTCTTATGTTTTCATGGGTACTTATATGTATGGTATTCAGCTTTGTTCGGGTATTTTCCCACGTCATTATAGTTGTGCTTCTTAAGTTGTAGCGACGTTTCGGCACAAGTCTGCATCTCAGCTCTTTTCTGGGAATGGCTTGCGTCAGAGAAATCAAACCTAGCCAATTAGAAAGAGCTTGATTTATTTTTATTTTATTTATTAGATTTGTCAATCACTTACAAGATGATAGGTACAAGTATAAACATGAGTAAGAATACGGGAAATAGATATGAATAAATGGGGACAATAGGACAGGAGCGGTAGGCACAATGATGCACTTATGCGCGCCCCTTACAGACCTCATAGGAATGGATATTCTCTCCCTTCCTTTCCTTTCTTCCTTTCTCCCACTCCCTCCCTCCCTTTTCTCTCCTCCCTCCATGCTTTTCTCTCCTTCCTTCCTTCCTTCCCCTTCCCTTTTCTTCTTCCTTCCCCTTTCCTTCCTTCCTTCCTTCCTTCCTTCCTTCCTCCCTCCCTCCCACTCCCTCCCTCTCTTTTCTCTCCTTCCTTCCTTCCCCTTCCCTTTTCTTCTTCCTTCCTCTTTCCTTCCTTCCTCCCTCCCTCCCTCCCACTCCCTCCCTCTCTTTTCTCTCCTTCCTTCCTTCCCTTCCCCTTCCTTCCCACTTCCTTCCTTCTTTCTTTTCTTATTTAATTTTTATTTAATTTATCGGATTTGTCAATCACTTACAAAATAATAGGTATAAGTACATAGGACAGGGACAGTAGGCACAATTGTGCACTTATGCATGCCCCTCATAGACCTTTTAGGAACGGGATAAGGTCAATGGTGGATTGACTGGTAGGACATTGTAGCAGATAATTTTGTGTGCTATGCTTAAGTCTAATCGTAGGCGGCGTAGTTCAAGGTTGTCCAAGCCCAAAATTTCAAGCCTGGTGATATTGGGTATTCTGTTGCGAGCAGAGGAGTGGAGTACTCTTCTCGTGAAGAATTCTAACATCATTATTTTCCCTGATCTTCAGTGAAATGAGAACAATGTGAAAAGATGAACAGAACTAGATCAACTGGCTTTCTCAAGTCAACTGGCCAACTGGATCGTTCAACTCCAGACAAGAAATTCAAAGCTGTTCACCAAGCTATTCACTTACAGAGTGAAATCCATCCCTGGGAAGGGAAGGAAAATTCGCCCATTCATCAACTTGAGCATATCGGTTAGGTATTAATTAATGGTATATTTGCTTATTAACTTGCTGCTCCCTTAAAACACACTGGGGTGATATAAACACCACGGTTGCAGCCTTGGTCATGCTGTGTGACTTTGCAGCCATAATTAAATTTTGAATTATAAAAGGTCTAGCAGTTACCTCCTTCAGTTGCAGTGGAAACCTCTAAACCTTGAGCGTTTTAATTTATATAACAATGGAAGCATTTTTAAAAAAGAAAATAACCCAAGTTTAGCACCTTATGAATTAAGAAAGTACATCTTTAACCTCGTATGACCTTGTATTGAACATCCTTTATATTGGTTATGAAGAAAAAGCTAGGATACTTGAATCTAATCTTTGCAAATCCTGATATAAAAAGAAGACCCAGATTTAGGTTAATAATGGGACTTAATCCTCTGCTGACTTTTTCACTTTTTAGATCATGGTGTATTTCTCCACACCTTAAATATGCATCTAAGCCATGCTGGCTGGGGAATTCTAGGAGCTGAAGTCCATAAATCTTGAGGTTGCCAAGGTTGGACAACCTTGATCTAAACCTACTCTGGGGGAGAGTGAAAAAGTAGAATGCTTCTCTCCAGAGATGTTTGAAGTTGTGGTCCCATGACTATATCTACCTAGCTAGCTAGTTGGCTACCTTCTTTAGGATTTCAACAACATAGTTTGTTATTTATAGTGGAAAAAAATGCCGTAGATACCCAGGAAAGAGCTGTGGTGTCATGGTGGTTAGAATGCAGCATTGCAGCTAACTCTGCCCACTGCCAGGAGTTCGATCCTGAATGGTTCAAGGTTGACACATCCTTCCATCCTTCTGAGGTCTGTAAAATGAGGACCCAGATTGTTGGGGACAAGTTGCTAACTCTGTAAACCACTCTGAGAGTGCCGTAAAGCACTGTGAAGTGGTATCTAAGTCTAAGTGCTACTGCTATTGCTAATTCTGCCCACTGCCAGGAGTTCAATCCTGACTAGTTCAAGGTTGACTCGGTCTTACATCCTTTTGACAGAAGGTTGGTAAAATGAACTCAGTAAAATGAGGACCCAGGTTGTTGGGGGCAAGATGCTGAATCTGTAAACCACTTAAAGAGGGCTGTAAAAGTACTGTGAAGCGATATATAAGTCTAAGGGCTATTGCTCTTTTCAGATATAATGATTGTTTGAAAAGAAGGTCCAGATGTTTCCAAGAAGGTGATCCAAAAGCAGGAGATTTGTCTCAGGAAATGTCAGCAACTGGACTCTCTTGGGGTTCTTCACTTGAAAATATTTTGCTTCCTATCCAAGAATCTCCTTCAGTTCTGAACAACATCACAGACATGCCATTCACTTGAGGTCAAAGACAGAACTGGGGAAACCAAGACAGCAGCACTTCTCCAGACAGACAAAAATAGAGAAAATATTGTATTTCCAGCTCTTTATAACCTGACAAACTTTCCTTCGCGAATAACAGACACCTTGGTGTCATCAAAATGGATATAGAAGGCTTGGCCTCAGGGAAACATATAGTAACGTTTATTTAGTTGGAAACAGATTCCTTTGCACAGAGCTCAGCACCTCAAGGATTGAAGAAGCAATTTTGTCTTTAGATAAATGTTAAATAAGAGATGAGTAGGGCAGAATTTGGCTGGAAAAACAAGGTCCCTGGCATCCATTTATAAACTCAGATAATAGGCGCCCAGATAGTTGACTTTGGAGTTCATTACATTTTCGAATTGTGAGGTTCGTCCAGGGGTGAGGCTGCTTGGGGGGGGGGTGTTGCAGGGGTTCAGGAGAGCCCCCTAGCTAAGATTCTGTGCAGTTCAGAGAACCCCCAAATGCCACTCCTGGCTGGCCCCACCCACTTCAGCCCGCCCCTCTCAGGAGTCCCCACGAGGCCCATTTTGGGTGCAGGTAAGTGCAGACTGCACCCAGAGAATCATGGAAGGCGAAAAACAGGCCCTCTGGAGATTTGGGGAGGCTGGAAAAGGGTCCATTTCTGGCTTCCAAAGAGCCTCCAGAGTCCAGGGAGGCTGTTTTCACCCTCCTTGTTATGATATGTACAGAATAACCCTTGAATAACAAGGATATGCACATGGAAACATTTATGACAGTAGTTATGAATAATTATTCAGCCACACATAGAATTAAAGTTTACTTTAAGAAATAGCACAGTCCAATAAACGGTCCAGGTCATATACATTTAACAGTCCAAAGAATATCCAATTACAAAGTCTTCTTACTGGTTGCCTTTGTCATTAACAGTAAACAAAGATAACAAAGTAAAACCACAGCATAAATACAACAGATATTAACAGAATGTCAGAGATACAGAAAGTCAGAGAGAGCAAGCCATGATCTCTAGCTCCCTCTTATGGCAATTTGCAATACAATCAACCAATCGGAATCAATACAGTGATTTTGTCTTAAAGCTACAAACATACATTGTTGGTTTATATATTGCCAACACAACTAATTGTTGGACAGATTCCTAACACTCCTGGAAGCTCAAAGAAAGCCTCTGGAGCCCGAGGAGGGCAAAAATGTTTCCCCACCACCACCACCATGGTGCAGTTGGCCAACTAGGCAACACCCACCATGGCTATGCTCACCCAGCAACTGGGCAGAGAACCTATTGCTAAATTTTTTGAAGCCCACCTCTGCGTGGGATCCAAAATGTCAAGTTGATAGCTAACAATGCCGAGATCAAACCTCCACCTTCTTTTGATCTGTGATGTACATAAAACCAGGTGGAAGCTTTGGTTGCATTTGTCTCAAGGACAGAAGCAACCTAGAAATAAGGAGAAATTTCCTGAGAGTGAACGAGTGGAACGAGTTGTCTGCAGAAGTTGCAGGTGTTCCAACACTGGGGGTTTTTAAGAAGATTTTGGATGTCGATTTGTCTGGAATTGTTGTGGTTAGCCAGCAGCAGGTGTGGATGGCTGAGGAGAGTGAGGACTCTGATGAGGGGCCAGGAACAATAAGGGGTGGATTGCTGCCTTCAAAGATTGTGGGGGCTGGCAACAGTGATGAGGAGGTTCCCGAGGAACCTATGCCAAGTGCGTGTGCATGCAGGATTGCTCAGAGGAAAGAGCAGTTACAACAGCACAGGTGACTCAGGAATAAGGCTGCAAAGTAATGGCCCCTCCTTCAAGAAGATAAAAGACAGCTGTGAAACAAACATACTTTGCAGAAGGCAAAGACGTTTTGAAACTCCAGCCTCATGGACATTCCAGTATCCTGAGTTTATATTTGAAGATTCTTATTTTGCAAATTATTTCTTGTCTGTTATCTTTTGGCAAGTCTTGCACAGTTTGTCAAGGCTTGTGTTTTTCACAGCTTATGGTTTTATAAACACATTACAAGGTTTCTGTTCCCTTTGGAGTGTGTTTGATTTGTTGGAAACGGGCATGGGTCAGAACAGAAATGGTATAAGTTTCCTGCTTGAGAAGAGGGTTGGACAAGAAGACCTGTAAGGCCTCTTCAAATGCTGTTATTCTGTGATTATTATTTTTGAGCATATGGTTTTATTTTTGTCCTAAATCTTGACCAAACATTCCTTATGTAACAAAACTAGATTAAATCTGTAGACGCATATTTGAGTCATTTGAAATTTCTAATCCATTGTCTATGGAGATTCTCAGTCATCCAAGTCATGACTGTCCCAAAAATGCTTTTTCAAGAAAAGTCCAGTTGCTTCTTGAAAAAGCATCTTTTGGTTCTACTCCTTAGGTGATTATCTTTGCTTTTAAGCTTATTTAATACCTGCAGATACAACTAAGTGTGATGAATATAGATTTTTTTTCTCTTCTCTCTCCCAAGTTTTCTCACACATTTTGTTCTTAGAGCGATATTCCCTGGACATTTGTTTTGTGAGCAAATAAAAAACGAATGACTAATCAAGTCTGCAAAGTATCTTTTAAGGTTGAACAAGCCATGCTGTTGTGTACTATTAAAGGACTTTGACAATGAGAAGTTGGGAAAGGATGTTTGCATCTCTTTGTTTGATATGGAATTAAAGAGTTCTCAATGCACAAAGGAATATTATCTTTTGAAGTCCATTGCTTTTTTCTTACTTTCTTTTAATGTAGCAAACAGAGGCTCTTTTTATCTTTTCTTGTTATAATTATGAATTCATCTCGATTCTTGTTTTACAAGTCTTGGATTCATTTTTCCAAAAATCTAAGGCTAAGGCTAAATTATCTTTAACAAAATCAAAGCCAAGCTTTCCCCACAACACTGTAGTTTGGTAGATGAATATTTTTAAATTTCACAGAGAAATGTTCCAATATTCAATCAACATGCTACCTTAGGGTAAGAGACTAGTCTAAATCATTTCTGTGTTCAGCATATTGTTCAAAAACATCTTAATTTCTAATCTTGGGGACGAATTGTTTGTTATGAAGGCAACTTTGAAATGTTGACCTTTCTCTGATGATGTAGTTGACATTCCCAATTGGCCAAACTGACTTGCAATAGTGTCCTTTTGAATTTGTAATCACTGATTAGATGGGACTCTGTAAATCAAACGCCATCAATTCTCATCTGTCTTGATTTTATAGCAGACCATTCTCCAGACTGATTTCACAAAAGTCAGGTCCCTCACAGCATAATTTAACCTTAGTTAGAATTGTGGCTGATGTGCCATAGAAACTATGGACTTTCAACCTGAAATGATATAGCTTTTTTAGTTTGTCACACAATCAGCCAGATGTTCAGACTGGATTTGATACTTTTGTCCACCTATTGAGTC
Organism: Pseudonaja textilis; assembly: GCF_900518735.1. The sequence continues at coordinate 3,181,678 of NW_020769394.1, forward strand.
CTTTCCAATGATCTGGAATAGACAGATGTGGGTGTTTGATGATGTTAGAGATATTGTCACAGGATGCAAACTGTTCCAAACTTTTGCAATTGACTGATGGTGAATTTGTCAATGCCGATGATTATTCTGGTCAGTTGCACAGTCAGCCAGATAGGTAGACTGGACTTAGCATTTTTGTCTTCTTATCAAGGATTTGGCATGGGCAAATGCTGTTTAATAATATTAAGGTTATCTTCTCAGGATGTAAGCTGTACCAAGTAAGGCTGCCTTTTGTAATTGACTGATTATTATTATCTTCATCGTTTTCTGCTGAGCTTGTATATATTTCTTTCTCCCTATTTTTTTTTCAATTTGTCTCAGTTTGCTCTTATTTGTTATCTCAGTACATTTCTATGGCTTTGTAAAGCTCTTTAAACTCTTAAGCTCTTTAAAAGTGGGGTTAGAATAGCCTTTTTTAAAAAAGAAAAAGCAAAGTCAAGGAGCTCAGCAGAGATGCCAAAGGGATAACAAATTTATAATATTTGCCATTCCTTCCAATATCCAATCCAAGAATAGGATAATCATCAGCTGAACTGTTAATAAAAATTGATAATTATGCTGAGACAACATCTGTTCATCCTTTTCTGAGAGGGGGAAGAGACTAGGGTTGTTAGTGTTTTATTTTAAAAGGCAATTATATGGCGATATTCATAGGAACAAAAAGTGGCCTCCAGAGTAGAAATGTGCTAACGCTGCAATTTGGAAAGCATTCACCACTCCGCAAAAGTTCTGCTAGCACTTCTGCTTTAATGACTAAATTTGTCATAACATTTTAAAAACACAGATTACATTCTCCTCTTCCATGTTGCTTAATTGCCGCTCTGGAAAGCAGCTCTCTCTGGGTGAAAAAATGCTTTTCCTAAAGTCAAATGTGAAGCTCAGCTGGGATTTATTCATGTAGCTGTGTGTTGGTGACATATTCTGCCAATGCAAACATTTTACTTTGGACCCATTCTTGCCATTAACCTTCCTAGGATTTTCAGAACAGAGCCATTGCAAAGCAAAACCAATGGTTTTTCACCACCTCTAGAAATGCAAAATACCCAACTTAGGAGTGACAGGATAGCAGTCTTCCAATATCTGTGGGGCTGCTACAAAGTAGAAGGGGTCAACTCCTTCTATTTGGGAAGGTTGCCCTCTTCCACTGAGCACACAACTCCGAGAGGGATGTACAGGGAGCAGCGAGTGAGGAAGGAAACACCTGCCTAGCCAGGCAGATCAGCTGAATCAACTCTGGCGATCAATGGGGTGACAGCAGAGGTGGGATTCAGCCGGTTCTGACCAGTTCTGGAGAACTGGTAGCGGAAATTTTGACTAGTTCAAAGAACCAGCAAATCCCACCTCTGACTGGCCCCATCCCCATCTATTCTCTGCCTCCCGAGTTCCAGCTGATCAGCTGGGTCATCTTTGGTTGCCCTGCACAGGAGAACGGAGCTGGAAAGCAGGTTAGTGGAGTGGGGAGGGAATGGAGAGTTTACAGTATCCTTCTCCTGCCACACCCACCAAGCCATGCCACGCCCACCAAGCTGCACCCACAGAACCAGTAGTAAAAGATGTTGAATCCCACCTCTGGGTGACAGATGTCACAGCCAGATTATCTTCACATCTGTGAGGGGTTCAACCTATTCAACCTACCCAGAAGGCAGGACAAGAAGCAACGGATGGAAACTAAACAAGGAAAGATGCAACCTAGAACTAAGGAGAAATTTCCTGACAGTAAGAATAATTAATGTTTACTTTAAAAAGAGATTGGACAACCATAGGGCCTTTTGCTGGAACAAGGGGTTGGATTAGAAGGCCTCCAAGGTACGTTTCAACTTTGTTACTCTGTTATTCTATTTTTCTGTTCAATCTGCTGCCTACAATGTTTGAGCAACGCAGGTCAGGCGAAAGAAATCAGAGCCAACATTCAACATTCAGCAAAAAGGTCTACCCCCTGCTGATGTCCTTCTATTGATGTCAACCTTAATGAGATGTCCTGCAGGCAGACATCTGCTAGGAAAGAAGGTTGAGTTTTTCAGTTATTATATTTATTTATCTTTCGCATTTCTATACTGCCCATCTCCCTCCGAGAGGGACTCTGGTTGGTATACGATAAAATGTTAAACTATGAATTAGAATATGGTAAGACAAACCAGTTGTAGTTGAGTGTCTACAAACCAGGATCTAAACTCAGTGAATTCCTACAGCATTCAGAGAGATCTATGGGTTTTCTCCAATGATGAGCAGGGCAGGACTTATTTAAATATATAAAAGGCAACCAAGGTAAACTCAACCTGAGGTTGGATCATTTGGCCATGGCGATTTTCTTCTCTGCAAATGTTTCTTCAAGTTTAATCTCCTGAAAGCCCTGAATATAGGGAGAGCATAGGAGTGTGACAGTGTTATTTCAGAAATCCTTGGTTTTGATTAATCACATTTTTGCAATTACATGATTTATACTCTAGTCTAATCAATTAAAGCCAAGGAGGATTTGGTTTTAAGGCTGTCATTTAACAACATTGCAAAAATGTCTTTACGTTACTCAGTGAATGGTTTTAAGATAAATTCCAAGCTATTATCTAATTATTAAAAGAGCAGAGGGGTTAATGTGTTTGAAAAGACAAAATAAGAACTCTGAATCATTACGCCAGTCTTGTATGAAGGGGCTCTACTGTAAAACTATTTCTCTTGGCTTTTTTTTTTTAAAAAAAAAAAGATTCTTGGATGAAAATGTTTTCCATTGAAGCAAAAATACTCACTGGGGAGAAAAAAGCACAGCATTTCCAGTTGAGCAAAGATCCAGCCATGTCTGGATTGGATTCAAAAAGATATCTTCTTTGATTATTTCCCCCGGCGAAGTGATTCCCAAATAAATCAATGAATATTCCGGCCGCAAAAATCTCAAATAAAAAGGAAAGGTCTTGACATTTTCTGGAAGCAACATATGTGAGGCTTTTCCAGACTAAATCTCCTTTTGGGGGCGGGCTGGGGGGGGTCCAGGTCATGGCAAAAAGTAAATGTGCAGCCACATCAGAATTTCTACAGTATTAAAGCCAACATTTTAAGGTATAGCAGGAAAGGAACTCCGGGTTAAGGAAATAATAAGCTGTAATAGCAGCATTCTGTCAAGCTAGTCAAGGAGCCTACATGATCATTGCAGAGAACTGGTTGGGGGACAGCTGATCTTCAAAACAAGGAGTTCACCTGAACCAGTCCAAACCAGCAGAATCCCACCCCTGAATGGGTTCCGAATCAAGCCATCCAATCTGATCCACCACACATGGTACAGTCTCCTGTCTGTATTGAACCACAATGGGACTGATGTGGTCCACCCTGACTCGAAGGTAGAACTTGATTCAAAAAGTTATCTTTCTGTGAAGCCCCCAGGAAATCCATCACCTGAATCTGACCAAGATTCACCTGAAGCAAACATCTGGAGCGGGGCAGGCTCCCAACAGCCTACTGTGTTCCAGGATGCACCGGCAAATTTGGAAGGACAGAAGCAAGATGATCTGCTCAGCTACTCAGGAAGGAAGGGTCAAGTGCCCTATTTGAGCTGTGCCACAACACAGTTCCAGCTTCCAGGAAACTCTGTTTTCTGGTGGAACAACTCTCCAACATCAGGCTTGAGTTAGAAATTTTGTAGTGGTCTGCTTGACATCATAATTGTAGAAATTTGGAATATGCAACGAATGGAAACTAATGGTCTAGAGAACCTTCATTTTTGAAGACTTAAACTCTGTCCTCATGGACAGCTCTGTCAATCTTGTTGGAAAACATAGGGGAGGGAAGTTTGTTAAGAAAGACCCCCTTCCGATGCCGCCAATTTTAACTGTTTACTAGGTCAACCCCTTCTTTCCCTAGTTCAGCCACTTTGACTTTATAAGAGCATACTGGCTGGGGAATTCTGGACATTGATGTCCACACTTCTTAGAATGTCTGAGGTTGAGAAACACCAACCTAGTTAAATATTTGTGCAGAGGGTGTCCAAATGTGCAGGGCAGAATTGACATAACGGGGAATGAGCTATACGGCATGATGTGGGCAAAAAGATATTGGCTTGCAAGTAAATTGAAGTTGCAAAGAAAATCTAAGAAGGCAAATTAAAGGAAGAGAGAGAGAGAGGGAGAGAGAGAGAGAGAGAGAGAGAGACTGGTGGATGAATTATGAATGGTGTATAAGCAATGATCAGAGGAACACTTAGGAACATCTAAATTATTCCAAAAGTGGGAGAGGATGTCCAGTGAAAGGGATTATGTAATATTAGAGGAAGAACATCAACTTTTTCGTGGGATCATGAGTTAATCAAGCTTCACAGATTCCTCCTTTGTGTAGTATATTATGTTCAACACGAAAAAAAAAAATCTCCACAGCTGGTATGCAGTGTGTAAAAAGGGATATGAAACACCAGAATTAAGCCACCCATCAGCCCTAGGAGCTTCAAGGAAAGCGGGCAGGCGTTTGAAAGGAAATAATGAAATAGCTGTTCTGACCCAGCTCCCCAAACACGACAAACCCTCTAAAGTTAACTCAAAGATTCCTTTAATTAAGAGTGCTAGTAGCCCCGGCAAAAGTTTTCTCTTTCAACGCAGGCTAACAAGGCTGTCTGGCCAGAAGGTGAATAGTTGCCTACAACACCTATTTATCTCTGCTCCCTGGCTTTTATCCACAGAGCTAAAGTAGGACTTCATTAGCAGCGGTGGTTCTTCTGTCCCAAAGACCGGCCCATAGATTTCCACTGCTCTCCTCTCCTCTGCCTTCTGCACATCCATGTGTTAGGCACTGGACCCAGCCATTCCTCCTCTTCCTCATCAGCCACCTCCAGACCTGGGGGCTGTTGATTCTCCATCTGAAGGCTGATGGACGTCCCAGGTTCCACCTCTCTCTTTCTCCTCTCTCTCTCTCTCTCTCTGTGTGTGTGTCTGTCTGTCTCTCTCTTTTTTTCTCTGTCTCTCTCTTTCTCTCTCTCTTTCTCTCTCTCTCTGTGTCTGTCTGCCTCTCTCTGTCTCTGCCTCTTTCTCTGTCTCTGTCTCTGTGTGTGTCTCTGTCTCTCCCTCTCTCTGTCTCTGCCTCTTTCTCTGTCTCTGTCTCTCTGTCTCTGTCTCTGTCTCTGTCTCTCTCTCTCTCTCTCTCTCACTGTCTCTCTGTCTCTGCCAGCTCCATTACCTCTTCTCAATTCAGCTGCAGGAGGGGCTAGGAAACAATGGGCCACAGCAATAACTAAAAACATTTGAAAATGTTCCGGTGGTTTGCCAAACAAGTGAGATTTTGAAATACAGATTATTTAGCTTGAGAGTGTTAAGCAACTTTGGGGGTAATCACAAAGAGATCAATTCAAACTACTGGTAAGCACCACATATTTCTGGCGAGACAGATCCTAATGAAAGAGGCATATTTAAAACAAGGCAATAGACAAATATTCATCCTGCATTGGACTTTTCCCAGTCCTTCTAAAGAACCTATTCCAATTATTTTCTCTGGAGCGTCCAGAGAAGAGTGGCTTTTTTCAAGAAACACTGATGGGTCAGTGCCAATCGTTCCCCGAAAAGGAAATTTTATCCGCCCTCAGAGATGCTTTAGTTGCTTAGACTACTACAATGTTCTCTCTGTGGGCCCTGCCCTTGAATACTGTTTGATCATCGGTGGTCATGTTGCACCATTTTTATTCGAGCCAGATGCTTTTGGAAAAATACCTTACAAGCAGCAGAGTTATTTTTTGACAGCCCCGTTGTGGATACTCCAAGGTTTAAAAATAAAGGATTATTTTCGTGAAAGATGAGGGAAATAATTCTCTGAGGCTTTAAGAAAAAGCTTTGATACTCATATTGGGTCAGTATGCTATACGGAGTAAATTGCTTGAAGAGATTAAGAACTCATTTTTGTCGTCAGAAAAAGGAGCGAGGGGAAAAAAGAACCCTGAGAGTTTCATGCCACTCTAAGTATATTTCAGGATAGAAATGTACTTATTTCCAAATCTATTTTTAGCAGAGATGGTGTATTTGTACCGTTTGAAAAACCGCAGCTGAGAAATCTCGGGTAAATCTGTATATTTTAGAAAAGAGAACTCTTACAGAGGACACAAAATGAAATTTGAAAGCTTTGAATTGGTGTCCAAAACATATTTAAAACAAAAACAAAAAACAGCCCTCTAAAAATAATTGCCGTATCCAAGGAACGAACGCCTCCCCTTTTATATGTTTCATGATCCGTTAATTATTTATTTTTATGATTCCAAAAGCTGTGATTCAATCAGAATTTTTGTAATTCTGGAAAGGTGATGTGCTCACCCACATTAAAAGACATATGTCTATGGAGATTGATTCTCAATCGTTCGGGTCCTGGGTATCCCAATGGAACTTTTTCAAGAGGCAACTGGACTTTCTTGGGGTTTTTCCAGAAAGATGACTGCAAGGAATATAAATGCTTCCATTCTCCACCCTTCAGTAGAATCAAAGAAGCTTCTTGGATGAGATGCAAAATGTAAAAAAGGGGTATGGAAAAGGACATTTTATAGAGTTGTTTCCAAATTCTACTGCCACTGAGAACTAACTTAATGGAAAGACACAAAATCTCCAGAACCGTAAAGCCTACAAACTCGAAATTTGGCACGTTGGTTCCTCTTGGCTTCTAGGTGCTTGCTAAGAAAGGATTTTTTGAAATGACTATCAGAGCATTAGTATTTCCTATATTATTATTATTATTATTGTTGTTGTTGTTGTTGTTGTTGTTGTTGTTGTCAACTTGCACTGATGCTAAGGAGTTCTATTCCTCCACCCCACCTGAAAAGAAATCTGTTCAAAATGCAAAACACAAGCAGAGGAGAGGAGTTTCAGTTTCAGTTTTAGTTTCACAGTACCAAGCAGCTTTAGTATGGAACAGTTGAGCTAAGCCACGACCAGGCTCCTTGCTGTCTCCTCACACAGCAAATACTCCTTCAGTTTCCAAACAGCCCTCAACTCTCTCACACACTGACAGGATGCTAGCCAGGTGAATACCGATGGATGCTAGTAGGCAGAGGCAGAATTTTTCCTCTTATTTTCCTCCCCCAAAACTAAGCCCCACCACATAGTTTCATAGCAAAGCACGGGTATCGGGCTAGTACTTCTATACAGTGAACATCTAACACAATGTTCCTCAACCGTGGCAGCTTGACAAACCCTTGGCAGGAAGGATTGGCTTGCTGGCTGGAGAATTCTGCGAGCTCATCGGCCCATCTTTACGTTACCAAGGTTTAGAGCTGGGTTCCAGATTGATCCACCCAGGATCGCCCAAATCACAGAAGGAGACAGTAAAGTTGAAAGAAAGAGAAAGATTCATATAAACAAATGGATATTCAATAGCAACAAAAAACACAGAGCAGTAACAACATAAAACGCAACCTCGGGTTTCAGCAAAATACGTATAACATTCCAGACTTGCAGAGAGTTAAATAGGGCTGATGATGAAACAGATTTGGGCAAGCTGACTTGGCAAAGCCTCCAACAAACCCAGATTTTAGGCTGCCGTAAGACAAATCTGTAATACGGTTCACATAAAGCTTGGAGTAGAAGTTTATAAAATGAAGTGAAAGGACACCTTATGACCTTTGTTGCCGACACATATTCTTCTAAGTTGTGTTTCTCATTTCTCCCCTTAGCACACAGCCAGGCAGCATTATTAAAGTGTCAACATAATTAAATTTTTTTCCAATCAATTTCTGCCTCCAGCAGCCTGATTACTGCTCCAAAGCTATGATTTATCATCTATTGAGTCAACTACAGTCTCACCTTCCATCTAATGGGGTTTTCCTTCCATTTCCAAAGCTGACTCCGAAATTTAATTTGTTTTTGAGCTGTGTTTGTGAAATTTAGCACTTGGCGGAATAAGGTGTTATAAGCAGTTTTTTTAAAAAATAAAAATAAAAAAAAAGCAAAATGAAAAAAGCAGCTATAAAATTCACACATCCTATTCCATTCACCTTGTAAGAAGCAATTTTGCTTCTGTTAAAGCTGCAAATGGCTGTCAGACTGAAAAGGCTGTCCATGTGTCAAGTCATTTAAACTGTGGCTAGCTGATTTCTTCTTGTCTACGCAGCCACGTTAATTTTATGCACCGGGTGCAGGCTCTATTTGAAGCCTACCTCCCTATATATGAAGAACAATTGTGGTAATTGGTATGTCTAATCTAGTGAAAAGAAGGACTAGGTTGCCATGATAGCAGTGTTGCAATAGTTCAGGGGCTGCCCCAAAGAAGAGGGAGTCAAGCTATTCTCCAAAGCACCTGAGGGCACAACAAGAACCAACGGATGGAAACTCACCAAGGAGAGAAGTAATTTAGAACTAAGGAGAAATTTCCTGACAGTAAGAATAATTAATCAGGGGAACAACTTGCCTCCAGAAGTTGTGAATGCTCCAACACTAGAAGTTTTTAAGAAGAGATCAGATAACCATTGGTCTGAAACAGTGCAGGGGTTCCTGCCTAGGCAGAGGGTCGGACTAGAAGACCTCCAAGGTTCCTTCCAACTCTGTAATCCCGTTAATGCAATTTGTTTTGGTAGCTGTGCTTCTTCTCTGGACTTTGTCACTAGGCTCACAGAGAGGTTCTTGCCTGGGATTGGAAATGGAGTCAATTCCAGCTTTACAGGTTTGAAGTTTCCCATCTCTACCATCATAAAAACTATATATATATATATATATATATATATATATATATCAATAGGAAACAGACAGCAACACAAACAAAAATTCTTACTTTAAGATCGGAGGTTTGTTGTTTCTAATAATTTGGAACATGAGAAATGAATAAATATAAGGTATAATAGCAGCAATACACTTATACTAATAAGCTATTGCAATGGGGTCCAATGACATACAGCAGGTCCTGCAAGGACTGTCATAAATCAAAGGGGCCTGAGCTGATCTCCAACTCCATCCTTTATACTTTTCTTCTAATCACATACACACTTCACAACTTCACTGTCACTTTCCTTACACACCTGTGTACATTACTTTCAGTTCCTCATTTCCAACAGTTTCATTCTTCCTGCTTTAAACTTATCCTTCCAAGTGCATACTTTGCAAAAAGACGTTTTCACAGTTAGCAATAGCTCAGCAGGATTACAAATAGTTCTGGTATATTTTGAAACCATCCTAGCTGAAAACTTTGGTTCACGTCTCTTTCTTCTGGGGCCCGCTATCATCCATAGGGCTTATTGAATCTAATAGATCAATAAGCTACATCTTTGGTTCTCACAATACGTAACAGCTCTTTTTATTCCAGGGACAATTGGAATAGCATTCACTGAGGTTTGTGGAAAGGCCACTAGATGGAAATATTTTGAAAAGTTCTGTGCGTTGTCCTTTCTTCACCCATCCAGTGACATTAGAAGCAGAAGGGCCTGAAGGAGAAGTAAACCTCTGTATAGTTTTAATCCTTTGGTAAAATCTTACTTTCGTGTTAGCTATGTATTTTTCAAATCTGTGAGCTGTTATTTGCCAAGCCACTAAGCCTTCGTTTTAACTTCACCCTCTATCTTCACAGATAATGAAAAGGTGGGAAGTAATTGATAGACAACATAAAAATAGATTTTTTAAAAAAAAAGAAAAAAGGAACATTAAATTTAAGCATCAATCTGCCTCAATTATTCCTGTGAAGCAAGGCTGCATCTTACGGCTGATAATAAAGGCTTCGACGTTAAATACAAATGTCCTTTGTTGTGGAGAATAAATGCATTTCCTTGGGGGAAATTTATCAGCAACTAATTTTTCATGGTTTGCTAGTGATACAGTAAGGAAAGAACGGGATTAGGATCTATTGAAACCAAGAGGAATTCTTCTGATGAATTTTTGTCAGATGGGAACATTTCAAGGGGGAAAACAGAATTGTTGTGGCCTGTCAGCCGCCAGCCTCTTCAGCGACCAAATCAGTGGAGGCGGAGGAGGTGTGGGAGTCAGGATCAGCATTAAGACAACCTGAGATCTCCAAGGGGTAGAGAGAGAGACAGAGACAGAGATGGATCCTGGGCCCTCCATCAGTCCTCAAATGGAGAGTCAACAGCTCCCAGGTCTGGAGGTGGTTGATGAAGAAGAAGAGGAACTGCTGGTCCAGTGCCTGACACCTGCACAGAAGGCAGAGGAGAGGAGAGCAGTAGAAATCTATGAGCCGGTCCTCGGGACAGAAGAGCTACCGCTGCTAGCAAAGCCCCACCCTAGCTCTGGGGATAAAAGGCAGGGGGCGGAAATGAATAGACGTGGCAGACAACTACTCATCTTCTAGCCAGACAGACTTGTTAGCCAGCTAGATAAACTTTTTGTCAGGGTTGTCCTAATGAAAGAATCTTTTGAGTTCACATCAGAGGGTTTGTCGTCCTTGGACAGCTGGGTCAGAAGAGCAATAGGTCATTATCTAGGTTGCTCTTCACTTCGGTTACTAGATGAAATCAAACCATAGTCCTTTCAAAAAGGAGCGAGAGGGCACACATTTATAATAGAAGGATAGGCAGAGCCTGGAGGTGGAGTCAAGAGAGTAATCAGCCTGGAGTCTTTACATTCCCACAAATGTTCTAAATCCAACCTCTCTGGAATTCTGCTAACTCTTATCTAGTGCCAATTTGGCACTGGTCATTAGGTGACAAGATTCCTTTGGGTAGGCATGGAATAGGGATGTCAAACTCATGTCATCACGGCGATGATATGCTGGGTGGGGCCAGCATATGACACTTCTGCAAGTTTGATACCCCTGGCATAAAAGATACATGGTTGAAGACAGATGTTCTAGCAGCTAAACCCAAGCAGTCGCTTAGAAGTTTACCTGCAGGCCTCAGAAACCTGTGAGCAACAAGCCACTGCTAACATTTTTAGTCACCTTCATGTGTGATGAGCAGCTGTACAAATGTGATAAATGAGTAAAAATAAATAGAAAACATTTATGGCAATTGCAGCCTGCAGCAACTAGACAATGAACAGAGAATATTTACAACCATTTCCTTACCTGGAGCTCTTGAGTTAAGTCACATTACCATAGCAACAGACTCAGAGATATTTCAGGGATTTTAGAGTTCCACATTTCAGGGGATAATTTGTCCAGAGATACCTTGTACTTTCCCCCCTTATTATCCAAGGTGATCTTTTGCAAAAACCAAAAAACAAATGTATCAAACTTTTCCGGGTTTTTTTTTTCCAAGAGGAGAATTATGGCTCCTCTTGATGTGCCATTTAGAACCTACAGAACTTCTCAAGCTCTATAATTCACAGAATCATAGAGTTGGAAAGGATCTTGGAGATCATCTAGTCCAGCCCCCTGGCCAAGTCCCCATACAACCCCAGACAAATGGTTTTCCAATCGTTTCTTGAAAACCTCCAGCGATGGATAATCGAATCAATAGTCATATAACAATTTTGTTGCATAAATTGGACTGAATATCTGAAAATAGGATTGGGAAAAATGCAGATTTACTGATACAGCTCAGTTTCTTTTCTGCATTAATCAATCTCAATTTAATCTTCCCAATAGAGCAGGAAAGAGCATTTAATAAATTCTACGCAATTCATGAAACACGATAATTAACAAAGGTCACATATTTTTTTAATAAAAAAGCTATGATTTGTGAGGCCAGTTATGCGGCTTCCATTTTGAAGAGGACAATTAAATTTATTATATACCAGTTCCTACTAAATGAACCAAATTTTTAACGCTCATAGATCATCCACTGCTACTCAAGTACAATCTTTGAGATTGTCAGCCTTCGAAAAAACAAGATGTGGGATTTGAGTTGTTTATAAACCATGTCAAAATATATTTAAAATACATCAAAGTACCTTGAAGGTCATCTAACAGTTTAACTACCCCATGGATAATAGCACTCCAGCCCCTTCCTCCCATCCTCCACTATCTCCTGGAGTTTCCCAAATTCATTGCATCAATAATGCTATCATAGAATAGAATAGAATAGAATAGAATAGAATAGAATAGAATAGAATAGAAT
>NW_020769394.1:3193670-3210493 GCF_900518735.1 Pseudonaja textilis
AGTCTTCTTCAACATCATACCAGATGCTTTTTATACAACATATACATTTAATACAGACATTTGGGTGTTACCACGGACGTTACACCAGAAGCCTTTTTAGACATCATTAAAATCTAAGTGATTTGCAAAAAAAAAAAAAACTGCTTCTGCCAAGAGACAGAAGAAGAAGAAGAAACTAGTTCAGCTTTAAAAAAAAATCCCTTCCCAAAATCTAAAGGCTCAGTCCTTTATAGGTTGGCTCCCTTATAAAAGACAAAAAAGAAAAAAAGAGAAATTATGTCCTGGAATTTAAGATAACCCATTGAATCCTTGGGATTATATTTCCCGAGTTTTGAAGTTTCATTTAAATCCAACCATATAATCCCATTTTTTTCCCCTTCTCTCTCTGTTTTAAGGACCAAGCGAGTTAATTCTGCAACTGAATCTACCCATTGCATTCATGTGATAAAGCAAAGCAGCTTTGTGAGAAATATAACACGCCTATCCCTGGTCCTTTCAATGAATGTGAATGTTTACAAGTAGGCTTCTTTTAATTAAGACACTAATGATATTTTAGGGGTGGAGAAGTACATTCCATCCTACAAGCTCTCTTTAATTTCCCTTGGAGTATATTGTACTATGGAGGGACAAAGTGGCTCAGTGGCTAAGATGCTGAGCTTGTCGATCAGAAAGGTCGGCAGTTCGGCGGTTCGAACCCCTAGCGCCACATAACAGAGTGAGCACCTGTTCCTTGTCTCAGCTTCTGACAACGTAGCAGTTTGAAAGCATGTAAAAATGCAAGTAGAAAAATAGGGACCCCTTTGGTGGGAAGGGAACAGTGTTCTTGCACCTTCAGATACCACAGAGATATCTTCGGACAGCACTGGCTCTTCAGCTTTGTAACGGAGATGAGCACTGCCCCTTAGAGCCAGGAACGACTAGCACGGATGCGCAAGGGGAACCTTTAGCTTTAAGATATTGTACTAATTCAGCAATTCACTCTCCATTTCCAAGGACTGCCCAGAATGTTGCAAATTAAGAAGTTCCCCAAGACCACAAACATTCTTCAAAACTGAAGAATTTTCATTGTCCCCCCCACTTGTACTATTTGCTTTTGGATTGCCCTAAACCCAAGTTCATACAACAACAGCCATAAATTCATAGTAAACATTTTGTTTACTCTTTTTACACTGAAAAAAATTCAAAAATCCCCTGCTTATTAGTGTTAACCTTTCCGTTAATGGACAACGGTGCTAATCTTTCCATTAATGGACAATTAATGATGCAACCTGGGTGCTAATCTTGCAATCATTACATGATAATGATTTAAAACAAACACAATATACTTCTCTTAGTATCTTGAAGTCCAAATTGTCAATGCCATTGACATTTAACAGCTGAGGAAACACCACACGCAGGAGTTTGGTGACAGAATGAATCTAGCAAAGTAAATAAACTTGTTGGGATTAACATGATTTCAATTCCACCCTTAGTAAATCAGCCAATCTTAAAATTAATTTTAATTTTTAATTCTTAATTAAAAATTCTCTTAATTCTTCTATAAAATTAAATCTATAGTCAAACAATGTAACTTAATGACAAAATCTTTCCAATAATATTGGATAATTTATTTGTCCTAAGTGTCCATCAATGATGTGTATTCTGTCTAATTTAACCCCTTTTTTTACAAAATACAAACACTAGATGGAAAAATACACCAATATCTGGTTTGTACATGTGCAAAATGTTGTTCTCCTTTCTTTATGATGGCAGAAACCATTCTAAATAACAAAGTCATGCGTATCCCAAATCCTAAGTAATCCTTCCTTCACATTTTAAATCTTGGGCAAATATTATTTGTTACAACAGCTTCAGAGGTTGAAAACCTTTCATTTAAAAGACCAGCAAAATGATTTAAAAACCCGCCCAATGAATTTCAAACAACACTGGCCAAATTAGTTTGGTTTTATAATTATAATTTTAATTATAATTTATAATTTTATAAAAAAACAACCAAAAATCTATTTACACATCTAGGACTAGACCCAATCTGACGTTTTAAGTATACCACTGGCTGCATACATTTTTGTCTAAGCTTTGTGACACTGACAATTAATTACATTAACTAATAGAACCAATTTCTTTCTCTTCCTGAATTTAAAAATAAAGGATTTATAATCTGAATGTTCTTTCTAAAATCAAACAAACCCCAGTGTTATCACTATGCAGCTACTTTGCCAGTAGAATGATTCTCCCATCCTCGTTTTTTTTTTTAAAAAGACCATTGCACTGACCACAAACAAAAGAATAAATTTAAAATACTTTTCTTGAAAGCAGGCGGAGATATAAAAATAGCTTCTTTTGCTAATCTCTGCCTAGGAGTAAATCAATCTGTTATTTTTCTTTTTTCATATTTAAAAAAAAACATGATACCTTCTCATCCTGTGATGAAGAAATATGCAAATTTGGTCATGTTCTTATTTTAACAAATGGTTGGTTGGTTGGTTGGTTGATTATGTGTCATCAAGTTATTTTCAATTTAGAGTAACCACATAGTACATTTTCTTCAGGATAATCATCCCTCACCTAGGTCTTTTAGATCTTCTGAAACACTGGAACACTGCTATCATGTCACCCCGTTCCTTCTTTTCATTAGACTAGACATACCATGCAGTTAAGAGTAGAGGAGTGAGGAACATTGTTCAACTATGGATGAATGAACACAATGATAGTTTGATGAAAGTGTAGGAGGAACCACAGAAAGGAAAGATACACATTCATTTTCAAAAAGAATAACAAAAGAGAACAATGCGATTGTTTTCTGTTACTTTTCATTTCTTTCTCATTAAAACGAAAGGCAAAAAAGAAAAAAGAAACCCAAACCCAAAACATAAAGTACTCTCATTTTCATTTTTGTCTCTAGCGTTTGTTTTCTTCCATTTACCTCTGGGACAATCTGTATCCTGAGGACATAATAGAACCCTGTAAATTTCATGCTGTTTTGATGAAAATAGGCTGCAAAATTTCAAGAACAGCCTCCGCCAAAATCAATGGGGAAAAAATGGAACCGAATGCTCTTAGAATGAGAAATAAAATGTAGACGAATGCACTTAAAATGGAATTACAATGCAATGGAAACCCATCAAAAAAAAACAAGGTCTAGTTGAATGGAGGTCTTAAAAGAAGATAAGAGGTGAGAATTAAGAATCAAGAGTCTACTAAAAGAACAAAATCAGGAACCAAATAAGAATATGTCAAAATTACAAGTTCCACAGTTGGCCAGAAACTTCAGGCGCCACTCTAATGGGACGCAATTGCTTTCAACAAGATTGCCAACTAAATCAACTTTTTAAAAAGGGGATAAAAAGATAGGTCTAGCTTTCCCATAGGGTTGATTCTTGAACTTGGTCTACCTGCTGTGGCTGTCCAGGATGTTCCTTTAAATTTATTTAAATTTATTTAAATTTAAATTTAAAGGCCACACTTTGAATACCGTATTCAATTTTTGGTCACCAACAAAAATGATTTAAAGGCCTGAAGCTAAAACGTACGTTGAAGCTTTGCCAGAACTGGGTATGTCTAATCTAACAATGAGAAGGATTAGGAGTGACATGATAGCAGTCTTCCAATATTTGAGGGGTTGTCACAGAAGAGAGGTCAACCTATTCTCCCAAAAAAACTGAGGGCAGGACAAGAAGTAATGGATGGATGCTTATCAATGAGAAATCCAACCTAGAACTAAGGAGAAATTTCCTGATTGTGAGAACAATTAATCATCCTCCAGAATTTGTGGGTGCTCCATCGGAGAGAAATTCCTTGTGTGTCCCATCACACTTGGCCAATAAAGAATTCTATTCTATTCTATTCTATTCTATTCTATTCTATTCTATTCTGTTCTGTTCTGTTCTGTTCTGTTCTGTTCTGTTCTGTTCTGTTCTGTTCTATTCTATTCTATTCTTCTTTCTATCCTATTGCACACGTCGTTTCTTTCCCTATTTTCAGGTAGCAATCTGTTGAACTGACTAAGTACAGGGAAGCCATTGCTGATAAAAGCTGTTCCCTCTTCCCCCAAATATTTTTGCTTTTTATAAGTAATGTATTCTCCTTCACTTCCTAAGCCGGCCCCAGATTCCTGCTGGGCCTATTTGTTCTCAAAGATCACTGCACTCCAAGTGAGAAGGAGGGTTTGGGGTTTTTGACCTCAGAATAACACACCGTGGCTTAACAGGTGGCACAACATGAGGGATTGAAGTCTGAATTTAACAGAAGCCCTGCTGGTTTAAGCTAATGAGATCACTCCTTTTATCGCAGTGGGAGGGGACAGTCACCTGAAAAACAGAGAGAGACTGTGGAGTCTTCCTACAAATAATTAATCACTCTTCCGTTACTTTGCAGAATATACACTTGTTGGTGGCTTGTGGCCTTTCTCTCTGCAAGGGAGAGAAATGTCTGCATAAACATCGAGCAGCAAGCCCTTGTCTGCAGCTTTGCATCTTCTGCCTTTGATGGTCTTTGGATCATGGAGAGAGGGGGGTCTCCCTAAACTTTTGATCCTCCCAAGTCAACCTTTCACCAGGGATCAAATGAGATTTAGCCCTGAGAGTCGAGACACAGCACACGCCTGGCACAGGGGTGGGCTTCGAAAATCTTAGCAAAGTGTTCTCTTCCTGGTTGTTGGGTGGATGTGGCCATGGTGGGCGTGGCCTAGTCAGCCTCCTTCACCAGAGGGTCGTTTTGCCCTCCCTGGGCTCCGGAGGTTCTCTGGAAGCTAGAAATAGTCTCGTTTCCGGCCTTCGCAAACTTCCAAGAGGCCCGTTTCTCCCCCTCCCCGAATGTAATGACCCAGGACGGGATACGAAAGCAACAAAGTCACAAAAGCAGGTGAAGACCCTTTCATCCCTTCAACTTGACCTCCAAGGTCCAATTATCATTGACTGGAGAAAAAACTCCCCCACAAACAGTTACGAAAAGGAAGAACTCCCATTCAGACTCATATAAATTATAAATAGAAAAAAAAAGAACACAAACCACACTGAAGCAATTCATGAGACAAGGCAGGAGAAGGGCTTGAAGACGTCCACGGATATTGAAATACACACACTGGGAAGGACGCCAGAACTCAGATAAGAAATGACAGACTAGAAATATTTTCACGCTTTGCTTCCAGCACTGGGCCATGCGCAGTTTGTCCTTTTAAAGAGTCCTCCCAGCTGCAGCCCATGAAGGGGATCAAGGCCCTTTCCTCCCCCGTAGACCATGCCATTCATGTTTCTCCCTTATCCGCTCCTCCCTGTGTGCCCTAGGATGAAAAGGGGATGGGCCTGGATCTTGCTCTGAATGCCCAGCAGACCTGTGCCCTTCCCCAGTTTCCTCCACAACCTCCGGAGTCAAACTCCCACTCCCTGTCAGTTGTTCCTCCTCTCCCTCAAAGTCAGATTCTAACAGGGGCATGACACTGAGCCTCTATGTGTACCCTGCACTTACCTGCATCCAAAATGGGCCGCGTGGGGATTCCTGGGAGGTGAGGGAAGGGGTGTGCGGGGCGAGCCAGGAGTGGGATTTGGGGCTTCTCCAAACTGGAATCTTGGGCTCTCCTGAACTCCTGAGAACCCCCAGCAGCCTCACCCCCGGCCCTGGCATATTTCGTATCATTTTAAAGAGACACACTAAATCGAACGCTGTCGGACTTTCTATTCCATATTGTATGCTCCAAAAAGGTGGCATTTGCCAATGACACTTTCTAACCCTGGGAATATGGCATCCAATTTTGGTCTCCGCCAATATGAAAAAAAAGTTGTTGAGACTCTAGGAAGAGTGCAGAGAAGAGCAACAAAGAGGATTAGGAACCGGGGGCTAAAACATATGAAGAACGGTTGCTGGATTTGGGTATGTCTAGTTTAATGAAAAGAAGGTGTCAACCCTGAAGCTGACCTAACTGAAGCCATCTTGACAGCTTCTGTGTTGCCACACCGGAGATGAGGGATAGGGAGGGGGGATTTGAGATGGCTGGGGTTTTGTAGCCAAAACAAATTACTTTCTCTTGAGAACCAAGGACATTTTTACACATGGTCAGAGGAAGGCGGAGTGATGCCACCAGGCAACCAGGCATCATTGTGATTGGACCATGTGACTGATTGTTTCGAGAAAGTGACAAACGTTTACTTTTAATTAGCTGAAAATCACGGGAATCTTCAGAGTCGGTTTTCACCAGATCTGTGCCAATATGATATTTCCAATAAAGCTTTTCTTTCAGGACTTTACCTGCCTCAGAGTTTTGCTTGTTACGGGTCTATTCCTTGGAACCCTGACACGAGGACTGATGATGACACGATAGCAGTGTTCTGATATCTCAGGGGCTGCCCCAAAGAAGAGGGAGTCAAGCTATTCTCCAAAGCACCCGAAGGCAGGACAAGCAGCAATGGGTAGAAACTAATCAAGGAGAGAAGCAACCTAAAAGTAGGGACAAAATAGTGAGAACAATTAAGCAGTGGAAAACCTTGACTACAGACGTTGTGAGTGCTCTATCACTGAAGGCTTTTAAGAAGAGACTGGACAGTTACTTGTCTGAAATGGAACAGGGTTTCCTGCTCAAGGGAGTCCGGCTAGAAGACCTCTAAGGTCCCTTCCAATGCTGTTATTTTATGTCTATGTCTGTTTTCAGCACGTCCTTGGTTGAAACAAAGCTACTGCTGTTGGGAGCGTTTTCATGTAATATTACAACCAACGGCTAAATTCCATGCCTCTTTGCTACTTTTGAAAATATTTAATATAGCTAGAAATGGCAAAGAGAGAAGATCATATTGGCAGAGCGGGGTTGAGCTGTGAGGTCCTTGTTGCTCTCTGAGCTCAGTTGTTACTTTCAAAAGCAATTACTGTTGGGCACAATCAAGAGAGTGATAAATCATCCGGATCCTTCTAAAGGGATTGAGGGAGCTTCTCAAAAGACTAATGGACCTAGGACTAAGGAGAAATGTCCTGACAATGAGAACAATCAATGGAACAGCTTGTCTTCAGAAGCTGTAGGTGCTCCATCACTGGAAGCTTTTAAAAAGAGACTGAAATGGCACAGGGTGTCCTGCTTGTGCAGGGGGTTGGACTAGAAGACCTCCAAGGTCCCTTCCAAGCCTATTATTCCATATTCTAAGGGCCATTCGTGGATTCTTGCTAGGCTTGAGGGACGTTTCAAACGCAAAGTCATGTCCAAGCAAAAGACACAATTGTCTGTATTTGGCTTGTTTTATGCAAATCCTCATTTTCAGGCCAGGAAAATTATTGAAAAAGAAGAGTTTCATCTAATCTAATTGCCTCAGAGATTAGCTCTTTATAATTTGCTTAGAAATCAAAGCCATTCATGGAGCCATGGGGATATGAAATATATACGTGCCTTGTAAAGAGGACAAGCAAATGATTAAAGCATTCCCAGTTGAGTATTCCTCTACCTTTTGGTTGATATGCTGATTACATTTAAATAGATTTGCATAACACCAAAGGCTTAAAGTGATAGTTTGGAAGAACGTTAATTATCATTTGCACTGCTACAGCCTTCGCCAACTTCCTGGAGAAGTGGTTAGTTCCATGGTAGTCCCTGGTTTTAATCTATCTCGGTTGGAAGAGTCTTAGCAACAGAAAAAGAAATTAGAAGAGAATATTTGTAGCTGGGGGCTGAATTGTGGGGTCTTTGGGGGTCTCTGAGCTTGGTGGTTTTCTTGCAGATGATTCATTACCGAAAGAATGGAAATCATCAGTTGGATGATATCAACCTGGTTGGGTCATGAAACATCTGCAAGAAAACCACAACGCTCAGAGACCATCAAGGACCCCACATAGAACATAATCTGGTCTTCGAAGAACCAGGCCACCACCTACTTGGATACGGCACCCCCAATTTAACAGGTTGCAGATGGAGGTAGATCTTTTCTGAAAACGTAGGTTTCAGATTGTAGCAGGAAGTGATGACAAAAGGACAATATCATCCATGCAATATGAGTGATAAACATTCTTTGGCTTTGAGCAGACTTTTATGGGGCAGGGAATTGTGCAATGAGCTAGTAGTCTTTAGGCCAGACTCAGACAGTCCTTACTACCAAGAGTAATTATTCTATTCTATTCTACTCTACTTTATTCCTATTCCTATTCCTATTCCTTTCAGTTCTGTTCCATTCCACTCCACTCTACTTCATCCCATCCCATCCCATATTGAAAGAGCCATGGGGATGCAGTGGTTAGAATGAGTGGTAGGATTCATTTTTTTTAACTACCTGTTCTGTGGGTGTGGCTTGGTGGGCGTGGCAGGGGATGGATAATGTAAAATCTCCAGTCAGAGACAGTATTTGCTGGTTCTCCAAACTACTAAAATTTCCTCTACCGGTTCTCCAGAACTGGTCAGAACCTTCTGAATACCACCTCTGGTTAGAATACAGTATTGCAAACTCTGCCCACTGCCAGGAGTTTGATCCTGACCATCTCAAGGTTGACTCATCCTTCCATCCTTCCGAGGTTGATAAAATGAGGACCGAGAGTGTTGCGGGGAGGGCAAGAGGCTGACTCTGTACTCTGCCTTGAGAGGGCTGTAAAGCACTATGACGCAGTATATAAATCTAAGTGCTATTTCTATTTCTATGCTGCCCGTCTCACTTATACAGCAACTTTGGGAAGCTCACAGTAAAATAAAGGTTAAAAAAATGCAAAAAACAAACAAACAAACAATTAAAGTGGAATAAAAAGTTAAAGATTAACATTAAAAACCAAGATGCTGGGCAGCCTGGGGAGTGAGTTAATTGCTGTAACGCAAACAGTGTCTCTGTACGGTTGAGTTTGTACATGATCCAGATACATCGCTTTCCAAGAACAACCAGCGTACTAGGGAAAACTTGCTGCAAACCCTTCCCAAATTGCAAAGTTGCTTTGTACAATCACTTTAATCTGCAATTAATTTCACTGATTAATCAAATCTGCTCTGGCCTGTTTTCTCTCACCAGCATCTGTTTTCCATGTGCAGCTTCCATAGCTTAGAAATGAGACACCCACTAATCGGTAGCTGGAGAATGATTGCAATTGCAAGCTCTGACTTTCCTCTGGATATAAACGCTTTCTCATTCCCATTGGAGAGGAAGCAAAAAAGCAAACAGCAAAACCTTCCCAGAGCAATTGTTTCACCAACTGAGCTTCTGCCTCCAGGGCTGAAGTTCCAGACTCACTAGGGAGTCATCATATCCGTTGGGTTGAAGCATATCTTATATTTTAGTATTGAGTATTTACTTGATTTATTTCATCCAAGGCTTTCCTCATCTAAAGAGATCAGAGCGGGGCCTGTTCAATGGACTTATCCAATGCTCAGGTTGATAATGATTTGCACCTTTTCATTAAAATATGTATGATGTGGAGTCCTTGATGCTCTCTGAGCTTGGCGGTTTTCTTGCAGCCATTTCATGACCCAACTAGGTACTCTCATCAGCGCTAGTAGGAGTGGGATTTGCTCTTATTTTATATTCTAGAATATAAGTCACTGGAATATAAAATGAGAGCAAACTGATCACTTTTAGCACTGATTATGTTACTTAGTTGGTCATGAAATGCCTGCAAACTCAGAGGGTACCAAGGACCCCACAGCCACCTCCTCCTTCTTCTCCTCCTCCTCTTTCTCCTTCTCCTCTTCCTCCTCCTCTTCCTCCTCCTCTTCTTTGTCTTTTTTTCTTTTTCTTTTCCTCCTCCTCCTCTCGACAAACCCAATTTCCTCCTGGCACTGACATCGTTACCCACCTGGGCAATGAAATATCTGCAAGAAAACCACCCAGCTCTGAGCATCCAGGGCCCCTCAGCTTAACCCTGAGCCAACGAAGACTCTCTTCTATCAATATGGGTGTACTTTTTTAGGGAGTAAAAAAAAAAAAAAATTACCTGCATTATTAGTCGTTCACTATTCACTTGCTCAGAAGAAAATGCAGCTGTGTTTTTCCTCTCTTACATCTTTTTTTGATGTGCGTGTAATGAGAGGAACATTCTTTTTTTTCAAAGATTATCTGACAGTTTAGAAAACCCCTATTAGTTCAAGAATCATTATCTTAGCAAGAGATACCAGAGGAAGCGGTTCATCAGCGATCTGAGCTTTCTGCAAACTGCATACCTTGATCTTATATAGACAATTGTGCTGCAGTGTTTCTTTTCAAGGGATCTTGATGCCACAGCGCTTTTAATGAATCTGAATTTCATGGGTATTTTGCTTTATTTGCAAGTGTCTGCCTTTCAGCTATGGCTCCTGAGTAGGAACCCAGCCATCTGGTTTGTTTATGATTTGATAGCCAGGTTAAAAAAAAAGGAAGCTTGTCAGATTAAACCACGGTTCAGTTACCCAGGGCTTAAATTGGGATCTGTGTTTGGACAGTGACTCTATAGGGGAATCCAATGAGCTGAAATGTCTCACGTCCTCTGGGTTTCTAAAATATGGGTCTCGATGTGTTTTGGAACCCAATAAAAAGTGAGTTGAAAGAGTAAGTTTCTCAAAGTTAATGGGACTCTTATAGAAGGTGATTGGCCTGAAGTCACCCATTCAGCTTTCATGCCTAAGGCGGGACTAGAACTCACTGTCTCTGGGTGATTGGTCTGAAGTCAACCAGCTGACTTTCCTGGCTGAGGTGAGACAAGAACTCACCCTGGAGATTGGCTCAAAGTCATTCAGCCAACTTTCCTGCAGCTAAGGCAAGACTAGAACTCCCAGTCTCCTGGTGATTGCTCCAACATCGTCCAACCCTTAGGCTGGCTTTTATGCCTAAGGTCAGATTAGAAATTCCAGTCTCCAGGAAATTGGTTCAAAGTCACTCAGCAGTCGTCATGCCTATGGCTGGACTAGAACTCCCAATCTCCTGGTTATAGATCAAAGGTACCCAGCCAGCTTTCATTCCTAAGGTTCAACTAGAACTCACCATCTCCTGGTTTGTAGCTGGTGACTTCACCACCAGACCAAACTGGCTCTCAATTTGACGAAAGGGTAAAATTTCAGTTTATGAAATGACCCATAACGTACGCCTGGAAGTAACATATTTCCAGCAGCTGCCTGGAAATGTCCTCCGTCATGATTATCCTCTGCCTGCCTGTCTCTGTCTCTCTTTTCCTTTTCACAGACTTTAATTTAAGTCACAACTTTCTAAATGGATTTATGCTGCTCAATAAAGATGTCAGGTTAGGTCTCAAGTAGAGAGATACATGGATGTGTTTGCTTATATTTAATCCTCCGGCGCTACCAAACAGCACGGTGCTGATGAGGAATTAGGAGGCTTTCTTCTTTTATAATATTTTATGCCATTCATATATTAGGAATGATCGATGCCTCAAAATTTCTACAAATTTAGTTTTGTTCTTTGAGTTTCCACAGCAGTGGAACAAATCAGGAGCGATTACCTCTTGTCAACATAAGTTTGATTCATGAGAAAAGAGAAATGGCTTTATTTATTTTTTTGAGAAAAGAAACAAGTAAAAACTAAAATACATATTAGAGTTTGCCCACGCACACGCACATTCTTCAGGATTATTAATTTAAATTTATTTCTTATTTAGTGGACTAAAAGCAATAGAGGGGTCCATTTAATTAAATAGCAGAAGATAGTTACTCAGAGTCAGAAGATAAT
The DNA here is from genome assembly GCF_900518735.1 of Pseudonaja textilis. The sequence goes on from NW_020769394.1 coordinate 3,205,271, forward strand.
AAGTCCTGACTACAATTGTGATTTTTTTAAAAAAAATAAAATAAAATAAAATATCCCCTTCTGAGTCCTTTCGACTGGTAGGTAATCGATGTCCTCTAAAAGTGCAAGGAACATCTGGATATTTTAGGACTTTCCTTCTTTTATGTGAAGTAAATGAACTGCAGTATGGAGACTGTTTGTGTACTCTATAGACCACTGAACATGGAATATAAAAAAGAAAACTAAGTTTGAATTCTCCTCCATTGGGAATCCTTTATCTAGATTCTTCCATCATGCTAAGTTTGGGTTTCTTTCATTATGGCTTAGAAACCACAGATGCAAGCGACTCCCCTAAGTATGAAGATTAAATCTCAGTTATGGTCCCTAAGGCTTACTTCATCTTTTCTCCTTCCTCATTATGGATGCTTTCATGGGTTTATGATGGGTACGGGCTGTTTCTTTGATGCCACTTCCAAAATAAGTATTTCATTCTTGGCATAAGAAACAACGGGAAGACTCATAGTTTGAAAGAAGAGAAAAATCCTAACAGATTGCTAGAAGACCGATTCCAACGGGATGTTAGGCATTAGTCATAGTCAAGAGGAGAACAATTATCCAAAATATAATTTGTTTCCCTTCTTTCTTAGAAAGAGGGATGAGTTGGGATGCAACATGGATTTATTAGATCCAGCGTTTTTTTTTTAACCAGGACTGAATTCTAAGAATGGCAGGTGGAGTAACCTAGAATTTAACGAAGGGCTGCTCATGAAATTACTCTCAATCAATTTTGTAATTTTCTGTCATCTTAAATGTGAACAATTCTGGCAATTTTTGACGAGGGTTGGCATCATACCCAAGCCTTTAGGAATACCATGAGTTCATCAGGCCTTTGACTGGACAAATCTGTTGTATACTACCTGGAAAAGTTTAATTTAAACAAATGCATCCTCCAAGCCCAATCTTGGACCTTATTCAGAGTACTTGTCCTAAACAGAGCTTGAGACAGCCAATCTGAGAAGGAGATGGAGAAATAGGAAAAGTATATAAATAAATAAATCTCCTTATTTTAAATGTATAGCCCCTTCTAATAGTCTTTGTTCTACTCCACTAGTACACTGGCTCCCAACCTTTGGGGCACCAGGGACCTGTTCCACAGAGACGTTTTTCTGAGGACTGGAGGGAGCATGGTTTCTTCTCCTGCCTGCATCCTGCAGATGGAGCTTCACTTGTTTGTGTGGCTCAGTTTCTGGAATGCTGCAGCCCAGTGGCCGGTCCACAGACTGGAGGTTGGGGGCCTCTGCACTACTAGTAGTAATGCTAATGATGAAGATAAGGATGATGATTGCAATGATTAGTAGGGCTGTGCAAGGCTCCAGGTTTCATTCGGAAGAGGTATTTGGGAATGCAGAGGAACACGGGGAGCAGAACTTCCATCTCCAACTCATTAAAGCAACCTAGTCTTCATATCCTCAGAAGAGACTATAGAAGTCTCCTATATGTCTCTTCTGGTCTCTTCTAGGTTGAGGACCTTTCCATGGTCAGCCTCTCCATCACCGCCCTTGATCCATGCAACACGGTCTCTCTCTACAACGTGTGTGTGAACCCTTCTCTTTTTGACATGTATGACAAATTCATGAGTTACTTTGAGAAATAGCAATAGCACTTAGACTTATATACCACTTTATAGTGCTTTACAGCCCTCTCCAAGCAGTTTACAGAGTCAGCCTATTGCCCCCAACAATCCGGGTCTTCATTTTACCCACCTTGGAAGAATGGAAGGCCAAGTCAACCTTGAGCCTGGTGGAATCTGAACTGCCAAATTTCAGTCAGCTGACTGTCAGCAGAAGTAGTTTGCAGTACTGCACTCTAACCACTGCGCCACCGAGGATCTTTGCCTGACATGATGTTTTCCAGAGAACAATTTCTGATGCAAAGGATTAACCCATTAATTGTGCTCCGCTAATTAGGAAGGAAGAGACAAGACATCATCAAATGGATTCAGAACCAATTTAACAGCTATTGGAATCAAATTCCGAGGCCAAGAATTTCAGAGGGAGGGGAACAGGGTACACAAAATAACAGTTGTCTCTTTAATCTGTTTTATGTTGGTGGCAAGGCATATGTTAAGCTATCCTTTAAATTAGCTGTTTTAACTTTATTGGAAGTGTTTAATTCAAGGACAGCTGGTTAGAGTTATAAACAGAGACAGTGGCATTTTACGAAGAGAGAATGGGAACCTATGCAGTGCAAAGTTTCTGGATATCCTCTCAGGAGGCTTCTGTATAATGAGTCAAATCATTATTCCTTTCAGATTAGTCATGTTTATGCTGACGGGTGACGCAAATTTTACAGAATCAGGAAACCTGTTAGCTAACTTCATTACTTTCCCTAGGCATAATTGTCTCAGTCCATCACATTCCCCAATGGAGTCCTTAGCGTGCACTTGTCCGTATCCTTTATTTTTTTCGAGTGTGTGAAATTTCCCATAATTGCACTGTCAAAATCCCACAGTATTTGGGGGCAGGGCATGAAATCAAACAGAGGCCTCCAAACTTGACCCTGTCCTTCCAATGACAATATAGCACCTCCGATTCATCTATGCTCAAATGTTGGTTGATGTCTGTGATACATTTTGAGCTTTGATCTCATCAAAGAGAGCTCAACCACCCAAACTTTTCCTATAAACTCACTCAACATGAAGAAATTCATAGATTTTTATAAACGTGGACTGTCATGTAGTCACATTAATATATGTATTCTCTGTTCTTCAGCGTATTTTAACTACGAGCCCAAGAGACTTCATAAGGCCTTTGAACATTGATCAAGAAAGACTAATAAATACCACAGTGTATAAATAAGATTTAAAGGCAATGTGCAGGCAGCAAAAGAAATGAAACTTTCTGGGTTTTACAATTCTGTTGAATGAATACACTTTTATCACTTTGAGTTGAGATGTTAATTCTACTCCCATAAATCATGAAACATGACTGAGCTGCCTTTAGATCTCTGGAACAAAATAACTCTGAGAGTTTTCAACTTTTCCTGTATCTTTTGGTTTTCAGATGGTTTAGCATCCTAAATGTGTTCAGGACTATGAATTTTAGGGCTGAATCTGATGAGGGTTGCAGACATTGACTCGGTGGCTAGAGAAGGTCATGATGTAAAAATGTCTGAACTGCTCAAGGCCACAAAATGAGCATCTAAGAATATGATAACTTGGAAAGTTGAGAGTAAAACAAAAAAAAATAGGTTTAGGACTTTGGATGTATGTTGTTCTGACCAAGGCTTATTGAGACACTGACAAACACATGCTAATCCCCAAACCCTTTTGTCTTTATTACGATGGCTGTGAATTCAGTTCTTGTGGTTCAGAGTTCATTCCTGTGTGAAATAAAAATGTCTAATCTACACATCTTAGACCTGAATGAAGTATGTTCCTAGATAAGGGTTTAAGTGTCAGGAGTGTTGCAAAGATGACTAACAAACAAGTCCTGATGCTCATAAAACCAGACATGTCACTGGAAGGCAAAATCACAAAACGGTGTCTCACTTATTTTGGCCATGTCATGCAGGGGAATTCACTGGAGAAAGCAATTGTGTTGGGAAGAGTTAGTGGTTAAAAAGAAAACAGGCCATCAAAGAACACAATGGCTGGAGGCCATCAAAGTGGATACCAGCCAGAGCATAGAACAACTCAAGGAAATAGTACAAGATCAGTAGATGTGGAGGAAACCTGTCCCAGAGAATCACCAAGATTAGGACACAACTGAGTGAATACATCATCATCATCATCATCATCATCATCATCATCATCATCATCCTCATCCTCATCCTCATCCTCATCCTCATCCTCATCATCATTGTCAGCCTTGTAGCTTCAGCAGGTGAAAATGAAAACATCAAGGAGGCAAATCAAAACTCAACAGTAATATCCCAGGCTGCACTTGACTGGCAACCATTGCTATTTTTCCCAGAATTCCTTGAGGTGATGTAAAACCTAAGTAGAATCATTCTAGGGCAAAACATTTACTGTCCTCTGAATAAAGACTGTCACTGTGTTGTTTTCCTCTCTTCTAAATTTCCCACTAGTCTCCACCCTCTTCTCTGCAAGAGTGGGATGACCAGGGCAGTCTTTATGCATTTAATTTAAAAAGGTTTTTTTAATTAATTGTCCCTTCCATTAATTGACTTAATTATGAATAAACAAATAATTCATTTGGTGCATTCTTGTACTGGCGTAAATTCAACTTACAGCCATTCATTATTTCTGCCTTTTCTAAACTCCATTATTTCCAAAGTACAGGCTTGGCACAGCCATAATTGGTTACTACTTAGCCGGCATACATATTTTCCTCCAAAGTAGTTTTATATTCTTTATGTTGAATAATCCCTTATTATTATATACACACCGAGATGGCTTTTATCAGCGAAGCAGAGTTCAACCAACTTGCAATGCAAATCAAAAGATTGTTTCTTGATTATGTCTACATGTTTTACCTTTCCTGCGGGTACATTTATTCTTAAATGGAAAAAAAGGGTGGAAAAATAGACTGCAGAAATCCGAAATGATTTCTTTTAGAAGCAGATTGATTGTTGAAACCTCTTCATGCATTTCTAAGCCCCCTGGAAAATAAAGAATCGATAAAAACAAAAGATATGTCTCTGGAAATATCACCACAAAAGACGTTTTAGAAAAGTTACCTGTCATCTTTGAGAAATAGAATTTTCTTTCAGGAATTGAGAGTTATTTTGCAGGACAAAAGATAATTTCCCAGCATATATTTTCTCTGAACAAGACAAGACGGCATCAGAATACAGCTGAAAGAAAGAGCTTCTATTATTGATTGTTTCTGTAGAGCAGTAGGGAGATGGCCTTGAAAAAAATGTGGGACAGCTATTAGGAAAATATGAAGTTAGTGCGGAAACACAGGAAGGGGTGAGAAAGAAACTCAAGGCTGCCCCACCTTGACTTTCTTTGATATAAAAAAGGAGGAAAATGCACTGTCAGTTCTTTTGAATCTTCTCTGTATAAAGAATGGGATGGGATGGGAAGAAGAGAAGAGAAGAGAAGAGAAGAGAAGAGAAGAGAAGAGAAGAGAAGAGAAGAGAAGAGAAGAGAAGAGAAGAGAAGAGAAGAGAAGAGAAGAGAAGATAGAGTAAAGTGGAGTGGAGTGGAGTGGAGTAGAGTAGAGTAGAGTAGAGTAGAGTAGAGTAGAGTAGAGTAGAGTAGAGTAGAGTAGAGTA
>NW_020769394.1:3238860-3254244 GCF_900518735.1 Pseudonaja textilis
GAGGGAAAGGGAGGGGAAGGGAGGAGAGGAGAGGGGAGGAGATGGGAGAGAAGGGGAGGAGAGGGAAAATGAGGGGAGGGGAATGGAGCGGAGGAGATGAGATGGAGGGGATGCAAACTTAGGGGAGGGGAGCGGAGGGGAGGAGAAGAGAGGAGAGGATGGAATGAAATGGGAGCAGAAGGGAGGGGAGAGGAGGAGATGAGATGGAGGGGGAGGTTTGTAAGGATCAAAGATGGTCGTAAGTCCCTTTTCCCATTGCCGTCGTCAGTTTGAACAGTCCCTAAATGAGCTGCCATAAGCATATCTGGGCCTATGGGGAGGGGGGCACAGAATTGACAGCTGAACAAAACGTGATCCCTATTTACAAGGACTGAGGTACCATATGTGGAAATCCTCTCATAATATGACGGATAAGTTAAGAATATGCTTCTTGTCCCGCATTAAAACTGCCTTTCTCCGAAGAGACGGAGGGAGGGGAGGGGCCATTTATTACGCTTTGTAAAAGATTATTGGAGACACCACACAGACACACTCAAAAGAAAATAAATTAGAAACCAGAATGAAAAGAAATATCAAAGCATTGGCGACGCCATCTTCAAGGAATGCAATATTAAAATGTCCTTTAGTTCTTAGAATTTCTACTTGCCACTGTGATCCTGGAAAAAAAAGAGAGAAGGCAATATAAAAGGAAACAAATGATTTTTTCAAGCCAGTTATGCCAGAGGGATTCAACTCTTTGTCACCTTTAATTTTCAATCCTCTCTTTAAAAAGCACTATATGAAGTATGAACGTTAACCATTTGTATCAACTCTCTCTGGAACTTTGCACGGTAAAAGGGGATGGAGGAGGGGAAGGAAGAGGTGGAGGGAGAAGGAGGAGGAGGAAGAGGAGGAGGAGGAGGAGGAAGAGGTGGAGGGAGAAGGAAGAGCAGGAGGAAGAGGGAGAGGGAGAAGGGAGGAAGAGGAGGAGGGAGGAGGTGGTGGAGGGAGGAAGAAGAGATGGAGGGAGGAAGAGGAGGCGGGAGGTAGTGGAGGGAGGAGGAAGAAGAGGAGAAAGAGGAGGAGGGAGGAGGTGGTGGAGGGAGGAGGAAGAAGAGGAAGAGGTGGAGGAGGAGGAGGAAGAGGAGGAGAAGTGTGAGGAGGACTGTCAGTCTGTGGTGCTTTCTGAGCTTGGTTGTTTTCTTGCAGACAATTCATTACCCAAACTAGGTACCATTCTCAATGTAGCACTGATGATGTTATCTTGTTGGGTAAAGAAACGTCTGCAAGAAAAGGACCAAGCTCAGAAAGGACCAAGAGTTCAGATTAATGTTGTGATGTTTAATATTATGTACCACCTAGAGTCCCCTATGGGTGAGCTGGGTGGCCAGATATAAATTCACTGAGTAAGCACGTCAGTCAGTAATTCCCCCCAGATTCTACCTCCCTGTTTTCTCCCACCCATGAACAGGATGCTACCAAACTCACCTAGAAGTTCGCTTCGCGGAGTCTCGTGGTCCTTCTGACCTCATACCTTGGTCTGTAGCAGACGGAAACCCAGCTGGGTGGAGAAATGACTTTCTCCACCCAGCTGTTTCCAGGTGCTGTGGTTACGTTCCGCCGGCTCATCCGATGTGTAACCTACGAGCAGACGGCCTGAATGAAATGGGAAACAGGCTGCCTTTGACATGCGTGTGTTAACTGGGGCCAGGGGGAGAGATGGCAGGGAAAGGGAACGAGGTTTGACACGTCCTTCTTCATTCTGATATGCAGGATGGCACTTCTGACCACGCTTATCATCCGGGCCCATCAAACGTTCCTTGACAGGTCTAGACATCTGACATCAGGATGAAAAAGACAGCCAATGTTTACATGACTTAATGAGCAAAGGATAGGAAGCCGCCAGCGATGACAATTATTTCAACTCCTCTCCAAACCTTTTTAGGCAGCCCTCCCCAAAACTAAATACCCAGCCTTCGAATTAAAAAAGAAAAGAAGATTTGGACCACAACTTGGAGACTATTCTATAAATCGTTAAAATGACAGACCTTAAGAGGTTAGAGGAGTGGAATTAGGTGAAATATGGTTTATTGGAGAAAGAAAAACAGATGAGTAAATATTTCTGACAGTTGTATAATTGGTACTATAATGGAAGATAATATATGGTATAATATGATTGATGATGTTGAGTCTGTCATCTGCACCTCCACAACTGTCTGGTTTGGTTCTGCAACCCAACAAGACAGGCACAGACTCCAAAGAGTAATTAGGACTGCAGAAAAAAAAATTACTACCAACCTGCCTTCCATGGAGGACCTGTATATTGCACGAGTCAAAAAGAGGACTGTGAAAATATCTATAGACCCCTCACATCCCAGTCATAAATTGTTTCAACTCCTATCTTCAAAAACGACACTATAGAGCACTGAACATCAGAACAACTAGACACAAGGACAGTTTTTTGTATGTTAACACCTTGGACACCTAGAGAGCACACTGCTCAACACAGAAAGGAAATGTATGATATAAAACCATATAAAATATTTCAAACAAAAAAAAAGGAAGATACTGAAAAGGTTAGAGAGCTGTGATGTCAACAGTAAAAGAAGGAATGAGGAAATACAGGTAGTCCTTGACTAACAACAGTTTATTTAGTGACTGAAGTTACCATGGCACTGAAAAAAAGCAACCAATGACCATTCTTCGCGCTTATGACCATTGCAGCGTCCCTGGGGTTGGAAATGTAATTAAAAAAACAGGTACATATGTTGTGGACGTGTGTAAAAGCAAAAAAATTGTCATGACCCTGTCGGAGTCTGAATCCAAGGAGGAAGACAAATAGTTGACAGGGAGTGGGAATGTGGCTCCATTGGCTGTGAAGGAAACTGGGCAAGGGCAAAGTCCGGCTGGGCAGAGGAGGGGAGAGGTAGAACAAGGCAGAGGGACTTCAGAGGAAGACCCAGGCCCACCCCCTCTTCATCCTATGGCACACAGGGAGGAACGGAGAAGGGAGCAATGTGAGTTGCATGGCTTACAGGGAAGGAAAGGGCCCTGATTCCCTTCATTAGCTGCAGTTGGGAAGAGAGTTTAAAAGAGATATATGCTGAGTGCAGCAGCTGCTGGGAACAAACATTAGTTTATCTTGTGTTGACTTTGGTTATCTATCTTCCTATCATCTTCCCAACCCTGTTGAGTTATTGCAGTGCTTTCACATCTAGAATTCCTTCTCCTGCCCTGCCGGACTAATTACCTCATTTTGCCTTGATTTGACTTATAGTTACAGTTTTTGTTGACCATATTTTGGACTTGATTCTCTGCAGTTCCTGGGAGAGTTTTTCTCCAGCCAGAAGGTAACCAGGACATTGGGGGCAAAGTTGGAGCTAATAAAGGGACTCCTACTGATTATCTATCTGATTGCGTTGCCTTTGTGCCACGCCCCTTTGGGTCATACAAAAAATTTTGGACAAAGGTACACAGGTGGTTAGAAAAGATGATGGGGAAACATATAGATTATAAACCTGAATTGTTCTTATTAGATATAATATCAGAAAAACTTGATAAGAAATGTATGCATTTAATATTACGCGTCTTAAGAGCAGCGAGGATTATTTTTGCACAATACTAGGGAAAAAATGAAGATATACCATGAGATGAAGAAACAATAAAAAAGACGCTAGATTGTGCAGAAATGGATAAATTGACATTGCAAATTAAACAGAAAGAGGACATCGAATATTATCCAATGTGGAATTTATTGGAAAAAACGGGGTGGAGATTAAGAATCTAATTTGTACTGTTCAGCAAATTAACTACCCAGACAACCCGATGTTTATTAAGCACTGAAATGTATTTAATAGAAAATCAATTATTTTTTTAAAAAGAACATGAGAGAGAAGTCCAACTGCACAACGCAGCCACTGGTGCTTTGTGCAATTCCTTGCTGTTACCCTTCTCCAAGTGGCTAGCCTGTCTATTATTGGAGAACCAAATTAACAGAGTTTGTTTTTTGCAAAAGAAAAATGAAAAATGGCTATGAAAACCGGACCGTTTGTTTGAAAGAAAAAAATAAGTCTCTCCCATCGAAACCTGGGTTTTATTTTCAGTTTTTTTTTTTCCTGGCGTTGCTTCTTCCTGGACAAAACGCTGGCGAGGGACACAACGCGTACGATCAGCAGAAAAAAAACCTGAATCTCAAATAACCCAGAGGAACACAAAATCAACGTATCTACATTCCCCCCTGCAAAACATGCAGACCCAAGCAACTTCTGATGCCCTCTCAGATGTGTAGTTTCTCTCTCTCTCTCTCTCTCTCTCTCTCTCTCTCTCTCTCTCTCATTGTGGAAAGATAAAATGTTGACAGCTCCCAGTCCTTCGTGACATCCAGGTCCTTTAAACAGAAACCTGAACTGTAAAAAGTCTGTAGAGATTCTTAGTCATCCAGATCATAGTTGTCCCAAAAGTGTATCTGGACTTTTTTTTTTTTTTTTGGAAGGCATTTTGCTTCTCATCCAAGAAGCTTCCTCAACTCTGAGAGGATAATGTTTCCATTCCCCACTATCATGTCAGAGCTGAAGAAGCTACTTGGAGGAGAAGCGAAACATCTTCAAAAGAAAAGAAAAAAAAACCCAAGAAAGTCCAGTTGCCTGAACAGGTGATCATCAGAAAGGAATGCATTTTATCACAAGCAAGCTGCAGATCCTAACTAGATATTTATCTAGGATTATGTCTTACTAAACATCTGAATGTCAGCTGGCATTAGAAAGGTTCTCTTAGGGAATTGATAGGGATGAGAAAAAAAATATGAATTGTGCTAGTCAATTTATAATTAAATAACTTCTGCAAAACATTTGCCAACCTTATGTCATTTGTCGGCTTTTATTTTTCTGTCACCATGTCTATTAACTCTGAATTCTTCCTGGATCAACTGTTCCCATTTTTTAAAACCTTTTATTCTAGGTTTCTTTCAAAAATATATATATATTCACATCATTAATCTAACTGTGAAACCACATTGGGCCCTGCTGTCATCATTTTCTTCTCACTTCAATTAATTTCAGTTTTGCTTATAAAGAACTCTGTCTTACATTCTTTTTTTCTCATTAATTTCTTCAACTATGAAATCTTTCTGAATTCCTGTTATAGATTTATTAATGTAATATTAGTAATATAATTCTAATGTACTAATATGATAGACACATGCTGAATTTTTAGATCCCAAAATAGTCCTAGTTTTATCTATCTATTTATCTATCTATCTATCTATCTAATCTATCTATCTATCTAAGAAACTTCATCTCTTCATACTTGGTCCTCACCTTATCTTATCCTCCCAATTTGAGATAAATTGCACCAGAAAGGACTGGTTCAAATTTGGCCCAAGTATCTCAAGACATTTGGTCTTCTTCATCAAATCCATATTTCTCATCGATGTAACAAAACTGCAGAACTGCAGAAGAGAAATGACTGAGGTGAAAGGGAAAGATTAAGGGAAGCAAGCAGTATTTTGAAAATTTTACTTTTACAAGAAAGAGAGAAAGAGAGAGAAAGAAAGAAAGAAAGAACTCACCTGGAACAAAACAATTAAGTTTTTTTGAAGTTACCGACTTTGTGAAAAGAATTATTTCAAAGAAAATGCTATGGGTGTAGGTCACTGGCTTAAATGCAAAGGAAAAAAAAATGCTGTAGGAATTGCTAAAGAGAACAAATAAGCCGTTTTCTACCTTGGATTTTCTGAATTTCTGGTGGGTTCTAAACTGGGATGAAGAAAGTCTAAGCGATCATTTACAATGGAATAGCACCTCCATGCGGCTCACCGGTGAACCAATAAGCTCGAAAGAAAAACCTGCAGGAAAGATGTGTCAGCAATAAATTGGATAAATGATTTAAGTTTAGCCCTTTGGGAATCCCTTCCTGGACTCTTCTTTTTCACAATACAACTTAAAAGGGCTGGAAAATAGAGTGGGGAGGGGGGAAGCAGCAATTCTGTGGTTTTTATCGCAAGAGCTGAAGGATTTGGCACAATTGCAACCAACTGCAATGCTGCATCTGTGGAAACCAGCTCAGCAACCGGAAGAAAATTTACCTTGTATTAATTAACTATGTAAAATATCATTTTTAAGTAATAGGAAGTAGCCGGATCTGAGAGCTTCTGGTTTATTTTAATTATAGGGAAAAAAAAATACTTCAACAGAAGACCTCCTGCTTTATAAATCAGACTGCTTCCTGGTGTGTTAATTTCCTACCTGCTCAAAGATTTTACTCAAGGGAACATTTTTAAAGTGTGCGCTTCTACCTCTAGATTAAGTTTATACGGTCTGAACTCTTTCAGTTATTGAAGGATTTATGGTTTTTTTTTGTTCTGCTGTTTCTGCAGAATCAAGATTCAGGGTGTGACTGGCTTCTGAATAAACACGCAGCATGCAACTTGAAGTTTTGGACACAAAATCTCATGCAAAAAAGACCTTGAATATTAACCTGAGGGTGGGGGAAAGGAGGGAGAAATAATTAGCTCATCCATCACTATTTTCAGGGGGAAACGGGAGTCCTATCAACGGAACAAATGGCTGGTTAAAAAAAAAAATCTCCCCGTATTTTCCCATCAAGTCAACCAGGAACCTAAATAGGAAAATGAGGTCTTATCCTTTCTGTGTTCTCCTTGTTGATTTGCACCTTTTTGGAGGGAAGAAACTAAGCATGAAATTAGCTAATCATGTTGCTTCTATGCTTTATATAAACCTTTCTATATAAAAAAATAAGTCACTATTGTCCTTGGTGTCCAAAACAGGTGGAAAGTTGGTGAGTGGAAGGAAGTCTTATGTCCTTCAAAACGAATGGCGACCTTCTCTCTTTGGGTTGTCATAAGTCCATGCTTGGTGTGCTTGAAGGAATTTCTGGTGTGTTGTCGTCTGCCGGCAGACTGCGGAGATGGCAGCAGAATTGGACGGTGGGGAAGAACAAGGGCAAGTATGGGAGTATGTGGGGAGGGCTCGGACGATGGTCCTGCGTCCGACACAGAGATGGGGCCAGGGCCATCTGGGAGTTATGCGCTGACTCCAGAACCTCCACAATCTGACAGCAGCGAGGCAGAGGAACAAGGGGAGCCTGTTCCCAGTGCACACATGCACAAAGCTGCCAGAAGGCAAGAACAGTTAAGACAAAAGGGGCGAATCGGGAGTAAGGCTTGGAGGTGATTGGCCCCTCCCATAAGACATAAAGGAGGAGCAAAGGGACAGGAGTCTTTGCAGGAAGCAACTTTGTTCGCTCTGGTCAGTTTGGAACCTGAAAGCTCCGTGGTGAATTTTTGCTCCATTTGGTTTTGAAAGACTAATTGGTACTTTAGTCATTGGCAGCACTTCAAGTCAGATAAAGGTGCATGCTTATCAGACTTCTCCCGAAGAACTTTGGCAGGCTTCCATGGGACTATTTATAACTGGTTGAGACTCATGACGGGCTGTGAATGATGATAATTCACAGCCGTTGAACTAAAATAAAACGGTTTTGGATTTAACATGTGTTTGTTGGTGTCTCAAGAGGTCTCGGTCAGAATATGTTGAAGGTGACATCCAGAGTCTTGCTACATCAATGGATTTGAGATAGTGACTACCTTTCACAATTTCTACTTGTCTAACAAGAACTAGTGGAATTGGCATGTGGCAGAGCCTTTCTATTAAACAACACCATCTTTGGGGACCCAAAGAACCATGAGCTTCCTCATTCCCTGAGATGCAATCATGTCATGGGAACATCAAAAGCCAGTCAATGTTGGCGTATTTTGTCCAGCTCATTCACCAAGAAAAAAAGGCTAGAGACGAACGATGGCTGAAAACCTTAGACTGGACTGCAGACAGACGGACTTCTTGTCATCTTGTTCCAGATTTCTCGAACTTCAGTTTAGTTGGACAGAGGAAGTCGGGATGTCCATTTTCCACCATCAGTGGCATGCTTTACAATTTTCACCCAACTTTAATTCCCTTTTTGGATAAAGCTCCTTGGTTTTTTTTGTGAGATCTCCTTAAGCAATAAACAGCACTGAAACTTATATAGCACTTCACAGTGCTTTTACAGGCCTCTCTAAGCAGTTTACAGAGTCAGCATATTGCCCCCAACAATTTGGGTCCTCATTTTACCCACCTTGGAAGGATGGAAGGCTGAGTCAACCTTGAGCCTGGTGGGATTTGAACTGCCAAATTGCAGGCAGCCAGCAGAAAGTAGCCTGCAGTACTGCACTCTAACCACTGCACCACCGTGGCTCATTCCTTGCTTATTTTGTCATTGTGTGAAAAAAGATAAATGACAGCAGCTCATTTTAACCCAACAGAAAACAGCTTCAAAGCTATCAAGAACAGAATGTCATGCAAAAGGACTACCATAACTTCCACCGGTACTAAATGCAATTACCTTGGGAAATTCACGGCCATCGAAGAAAGCAATAAAAGTCCACGCGAAGTTCTTCGGGGAGGTTGTGTATGTCTTCATTTAAGTTAAGAGCATTTGTGGAAATAAGCACCATGCCTTTCTGTGACGTCTCCTAAAAGTTACAGTAAAGTATGGGAACTGTATATTTCTTTGCAAAGCTAAGATAAGCCTTTTTGGCATACAATACTTCAAGCCAAGTCAATAATCCAATAAATATTTTTGTGTTAAGTGTGTGTGTGTGTGTGTGTGTGTGTGTGAAGGGCAGAGCACCTTGTATCTCTAATGGAGAAAAATTAACAGAAGTTTAGGCCTGAAAGAGAAATTCATACCGATTTTTGTCTCCTTTACAAATTTATACATGGGCAATAAAGACAATTGTCTGCCATAATTCCATTAATATTATTGCCATCTTTATTAGTATATCTTTACCATGGGAGGCATGATGTTATTCGTTCTAATCTCAAATATGAGGTTTAATAGGATCATTCCAAACACGTCCCTGTTGGTAGCTATTTTATTACATTTGTAGCACATGATGCAATACTCAATTATCTTCCTTGCTATAGCTACTCCAGGCTCTTCTCGAGAAGCCAAAACCACACTTACTGGAATAAGCTGATTTTATGACTCACATTATCTTCGATGGAGTTTAAAAGACATTCACAACCGTAGCCTTACTACCACAGTTCACAGGTGCACCGTGAATAATTTGTCTAAGCTCTTAAAAGGAGGAATGTTACAATTAGTAGAATAACTTCATGGAATTATTTTGGCTACTAGGAGTAGCTTGAAAAAAAAGCCTCAATGTATTCTTACCAAACTTCAGTCATTCTTTGATCTCATGTGTGTGTATACACACACACACACACACACACACATCTTACAAACTATTCTAAAAATACGAATTCCAGGTATACTTGTAAGAGAAAAAACAGATACTTTACGGTCTCCAGAACTAAAATTATATTTATTATACTTACTAAGCTTTCATCAGCCTCTGCTGACATCATCAGCAGATGATGTCACCATTACAGAGATCTATGCCATTATATATTATTAATCAATTTAGCCCTTGTACGTGTAATAGGCCCTTCCAACCACCTCCCACCTGTAACTGTTGTTTAATACTCTGATGATGTCAGCAAAGGCTGACGAAGTATAATAAATATAGTAGTAAGTATAATAAACATAATTTTAGTTCCGGAGATCACAAGATAGATAGATAGATGGATAGATGGATGGATAGATGGATGGATGGATGGATGGATAGATAGATAGATAGATAGATAGATAGATAGATAGATAGATAGATAGATAGATAGATAGATAGATAGATAGTCAGTCTACCCTTGTTCCTAGTTGTTCCCTTCTCCTGGCAGCGCTGTGCATGTGCACACTGGGAACAGGCTCCAGCTGTTCTTCTGCCCCACTGATCTCCGACTTCAAAGGCATCTGATAACTGTCAGACAGCCCTGGCCCCATCTCTGACGCAGAGCCCTTGCCAGAGCTTTCCTCAGACTCCAGGACTGGCCCATGCTCCCCCCTCAACCTCCTTACTGTCTGAGTCTGCTACGCGCTTCACTGGCCCCTGGTAGGTCACAACACAGTCAGGAAAGGGAATTAAACCAATCCAGACTGGATTCTTCATGGCTAGAAGGCATGTGGTCTTCCCGCTAACTCAAAGGATAGAGGCAATATGGTTTTTAACGCTGTCACTGGGAATGGATTGCTATTCAGGGCGGTTAAATGGACACCTTTTCCGGAAGGATTACAACTGTACAGTCCCATCTCTTCATTTGTAAATCATTTTGCTTTTCTTAAGGACTGACCAGCTTGAGTTTCTCATCAGCTTTTCGTCAATAATCTTCTACCAGTTTTGTTCTCAGTGTCACAAGACTTCCTGACCTCGTTTCGCGTCTTTCGTCTTCCAGGCACTCGGGTTCTTAATCAAGTGGGGTCCTGCCATCGATTTTTCTGGCAGCTCCAATGCACGCTCCAGATTTGTAAAAAATGAGCAGAAATAGTTCATTTTTTGTCAATCCTTTGAGGCACTCCAGATCAGGGGATGAGTTAGGAATGATAATGATAGGGCTGCAACTTTAAACATGACTTTGTCTGGGATGTTTTCTACTTCTCTTCCTATTTTGGACTCCGAATTCTCTTTCGACGTTGCCCGTCTTGGTTGTGGCTCTTCCTGTCCTTCGAGTTTGTTCTCATAGCCCATTTCTCCAAAATGCAGAGTTTCCATTGAGCTTCAGAAGATGGAAGAAAAAGACAGAATTCCTTTGGCAAAGAACAGCCAGTAAAGAACCCATTGGAGACAATCAAATTTATTTTAAGATGCTTCACCATCCAAAGTCATTTCTTGAGATGGGCAGCCGTACCAATGAATAAATAAAGTTGGCCAAATCTCAGCCAAATATATATATATTGAGATGGGACACTTTCCTTTCTCCCCCCTCTCCCTGGACCCAGAAGACATCATTATCACTCCGTTGAAGAGTAAATTCAAGTGATGTGATAACAGTATTGCGAGCAAAGTCAAGCTACCAAGAAAACCTGACTGTTTCCTTTGAATGAATATTTGAAATTGGATTTGACTGAAACATTTCAGCCGGATGCAATTAAAGTAATGTCATAAAGATAGATATGTAAAAATCCAACCTCATTCCTAACAGAACATGATAACAAAGAAACTATGGTTGCAACAAGACACAGATAAAAATGAAGGGCTACACAATATATTCATAAATACTGTATATACAAAGATTAACTAGGAAAGAGAGAGAGGGAGGAGTGGGGGTGGGATAAGCTATGACTAGGGAAGCAAGGGAGGGAGGAAAAAGGGAGGGAGGGAGGATAAAGGAGGGAAGGAAAAAATGGAAATGGCTTCGTACCCTCAGAGAGAGAAGGGGAGGGGTAAGCTACAACTGGTCACTTAAGTAAGGGAGGGAAGGAGGTAAGAAGGGAGGAAAAAAATGGAGGAAGGAAAAACAAAGGAAGAAGAAACAAAGAATAAAAGAATGAAGGAAAGGAAAGGAAAGGAAAGGAAAGGAAAGGAAAGGAAAGGAAAGGAAAGGAAAGGAAGGAAAGGAAAGGAAAGGAAAGGAATACAGAGCAATGACTTCGTACACTCACAGGATTTTTAATTTGTTTACAAATGAAAGCCACTGCAAGAACTTCTGATTTGCACCTAATACGGGAACTAACACAACTTCCCTCCTCCAAAATTAATACTAATTCTGCTTTGGAGTTTGTGTGAGTGCATATTTGCTAGGTCGGTAAGCAATCTCAGGCGGAAACAAGACTTTTATTTCTTGTCCTTTCAAACAAGGAGCCTTCTAACTTCCTATCTTTCAGGGTTTTTGTGTTTTATTGAACCGCGACTTGTCTGGCAGAGTCATCTTGTGGTCCAATGTAGCATTGCATTCCGTGGCTTGCATGCTTTTGCACACCAGATCGTCCCACGTTTTTAACTCCTGACGGAAAGCAAAATTCCAGTGTGTGTGTGTGTGTATGTGTGTGTGTGTGTAAAAGGCCTGTTGCCATCCTCCCATAGCATACAACCATTAAAATCCAAATGGGGGTTTCCATAAGCCCAGCTGTTCAAGCCACAAGATCGATGTGAACGAAAGCAATCGGTGGGTAGATTATCATTGGACTTATACCGTTGCTCAACTCCTAAAAGTGATTCTGGGTGGCTTATAATTGAAACATTTTTTTAAAAAGAGCTAAAACATGAAGAAAAGGACCAAGCAACACCCATCTCCCCCCAAATTAAAAGATAGCAAAATCACCAGTGTTATTGTTCTTAATGTTATCTTTAATATAGTTCTGTGATCATTTGCACCAAGACAAATTCCTTGTGTGTCCAATCACACTTGGCCAATATTCTATTCTATTCTATTCTAATTCTATTCCATTCCATTCCACCCCACTCCATTCCTGTCCTATCCTATCCTAAACTATCCTATCCCACTCCACTCCTATTCCATCCCATCCCTTTCTATTTCTATTCTCCTCTATTCTTTGCATAGACAGCCAGGTGGTTAGCCTGGATCTGATCTTTTTGTCCACCTATCAAACTATTTCCGAGGATCTGGTGTGGATGTTTTGAGGCTTATTAATGGAATTAATTATTTGATTATTATTAATGGAATTAATAACTTATTTGGAGTGGGTAGATCATTGGATTCTCATTGGCTGCCCAACTCCTAAAAGTGATTCTGGGTGGTTTACAATTGAAGCTCTGAAAAAAAACCCCACTAAAACATGAATAAAAGGACCAAACAACCTCCATCTTCCCCCACCCCCCAACGAATAGATAACAAAATTACCATGGTATTATTGTTCTTAATTTTATCTTTAATATGATTCTTCACATCGTCTGCCAGGTGGTTAGCCTGGCTCTGATCTTTTTGTCAACCTATTGAATCCTTTCCCAAGGATCTGAGTTAGGCAGATGTGGACGTTTAATTATCATTTGATGATTATCAATGGAATTAATAATTTATTTGGTGTGGGTAGATGCTGAGGAGTAGCAAGGAAGACTTTGGAAAAGATATTTCAAATATTATGATGCTTCTAGAGCTGTCGATCAGAATGTACAGGTTGTCTTTGACTTACAATAGTTCATTTAGTGACTGTGATGCCCTGGAGTGTAACACAAACGTAACAAAATCCAAAAGGTAAATAAATGTCCTTTAATGCCTCCAACTTGGCCCCGCTGTTCCATAATTCTCAGCTGGAGATAAAACGTACTCAGAAATAGTCTTCAAACGAAAGCAATACAGTCTGAACTTAATGAGTAGATAGAAGTGAAATGAAAAACAAAACAAACAAAAATGAAGGAAATTCCACAACGGACCAGGATAAGTAATTACGAACTACAAGGCAGTGTTGAAAGGACACCAGCCAAGTTAACTTCAGCCCAAAACAACACACACTTTGCTTCTGGCAACACTGTGTTTTAACCATCTCTCTTATATACTATTCTCCCCGGCTGCAACCAATGAGGGGGATCATGGCCATTCCCTCTCCCATAAGCCACGTTTTGTTCCCTTCTCCGTTCCTCCCTGCGTGTCCTAGGATGAAGAGGGGATGGCCCTGGTTCATGAGATTTACATTTCAACTCTTGGCAGCTGATTATGACAGATGCAGAGTCTCGGGGAGGTTCACTTAACCACGTTACTAATTCAAGAATTACAGTGGTTCACTTAACGGTGGCAAGAGAGGTTGTAAAATGAGGCAAAACTCAGCTATCTTGCTTAGCAACAGAAATGTGGGGTTTAATTGTGGG
This sequence comes from Pseudonaja textilis, assembly GCF_900518735.1. The sequence goes on from NW_020769394.1 coordinate 3,252,554, forward strand.
TTGTAAGTTGAGGACTGCTAGTATAATCCAGGGCATAGAATGGATACTTCCACTTTTGTGGAAGTAAAAAATTGGACTGTGAGGAAGCAGTTTAAGAGTAAGATTGGATTTTAAAAAGAGCTTTTCAAGTTGCCGATCAGCACAGGATGCTCAATACATTTGTTGTTTGGTCCAAATTTTATTGATGTAAGCTTTAAGCCACAGAAAAGGGGACAAAAAAACGGTCACTGTAGTTGCATTAGACCTAAAAAATGCCTTTCCTTGCAGAGGTGTGTGCTTTTTAATATTAGATATATTTGGTAAATTTATATTTGGTAGAAATACTTGGGCTTTGTTAGGTTGCAAATGGTCTCGGAGGCTGGAAAAGGCCACATATATCCGACCGCCACATCCATTTTTAAACCGTCTCTTTAACTTCCTTGTAGAAACATATCCACGCTTTACTTCGCCTCACTCGACTCCCGCCACCTTCCGCCATCAAAACTGCCGGCCATTTCCGGCGCCTTCTCCTTTTTATAGGACACAGGGACCCTCCTCCTTTCGACGCTTTCCCCGGCTCGCCATTGGTTGTCCGCCCGTTCTCCAGTTTTCATTGGAAGAGAGCGGCCGTCACTCCACAACGAAACGAGGCCTACCGGTAGTCGCCGTTTAAGAAGAAACGTCGAGAGGACGACGACGGGGACGAGGAGGAGGAGCCTGATGCGTCCCGAACGCGCGTGCGTGAGACAGAAAGAGGGAAAAAAAAAAAAAAGAAGAGGAGCCTGATCCATCCAAAACCTCGCGAGATCTCGCACCAAACCCCCGCCCCGCCATCTCTCTCTCTTTCGGTCGGCGGGAATTCTCGCGCGAACAAAAAAAAAGGAGGGAGGGAAACGAGAGAAAGACAGAGAAAAGGGAAGGGAAGCGACGAGAAAAAGGGCGCTCAAAAAAAAGAAAAAAAGGCAGTCGGGCCGTCCGCGCAGCAGCGCGCGCAGGCGCAGTGCGAGCCCGCGTGCGCCCACCGCGCGCGCTCGCTCTCTCTCTCTCCCTCTCTCTTTCACTCGCTCGCTCCTCCCCCTCCCCTCCGCGGCCCCTCCCACACCCGGTCGTTTCTCCCGACGCCGCGTTCGCCGCCTGAGGGAAGCGAAGAAGGGCGGGAGGGGGGAGAGGAGGAGGAGCGGAGCCCCCGCCGCGTCACGTGACGCCGCCAGGCTTTTAATGTTTACATTTGAGGCGGGCGGCCCTCGGCGCCGCCCCTCCCCCGCTCCGGGCCCCGCGCTCCGTCGCCTCAGCCGTCGCCTCAGCGCCTCCTCCTTCCCGGCGACCGTTTCGCCTCCCCTCCTCGCGCCTTCGGGGCCACGACGCCCGCCGCCTCCGCCCCCGCTGCCCCCGCCGCCGCCGCCATCACGACGAGCCGTGAGGAGAGGGCTCAGAAGGAGCCGCAGCCGCCGGCGCCGCCTCCGCCGCCGCCTCTCGGCCTAGAGCGCCCAACGCGACGACGCCGGCCCGCGCCGCCCGGACGGGGAGCCGAAGCCGCCGCCGCCGCCGCCGCCGCCGCCCTCCTCCTCCTGCCCCCCAAGGCCGCCGGCGGCAACGCGACGGGACGCTTGGCCCGCGGAGGGGCCGCCGCCGCCGCCGCCCTGGCCATGGAGGAGCTGGTGGTGGAGGTGCGCGGCTCCAACGGGGCCTTCTATAAGGTGAGGCCGCCCGCC
>NW_020769394.1:3255141-3280008 GCF_900518735.1 Pseudonaja textilis
ATATATATATATATATATATATATATATATATATATATATATATATGCATTTACACACACAGGCATTATATATGTATATATCTAGATACACACACCCCAATATACATATACCCCATATGCGTGTGTGTATATTTCTGAGAACACAATGCATGTGCATATACATGTGCATTATACACACATATATATGCCTACAAATAGATGCAAACTCATATGTATGTGTATATGTGCGAAAACATGTGCATATATACACACACACACACACATACACATACGCACATATGCACAAATGATTCTAAAGATATGATACTTGTAAAAGAAGAAACAGATCTATATACATATAAAACACACACACACACACATATATGGATCTATATGGATATACCCACATGCATTTTATACAGGTATGTATACACATGCACAAATATATACATACCTATATGCACACATATGTGCATGCATAAATAAAATACAGATTTACCATGTCCGCAGTAAAAGACGATGCATTTGCCGGCACTATTCTCAGGTTGGTGGGCTGGGGTTTTTAAATTGTGTTCTTTTTCAAGATAGGATGGTAAATCACTTTGATTTTTGCAGATCTCTGGGGAGGGTGTTGGGGAAAGAGGGTGTTTCCCCCCCCCCTTTCCGAGTTCGTGGGACCCCGCCTTGAGAAACAAGCATACAGGATCTTGATGGGAGATGAAAAGAGGGGGGTGGGGCCGTCTGGTAGGGAGGCAACAGGTTGCAGGTTGAGAAAAAAAAACTTGGGGGGAGCCATCTGAAGAATCTAAATTGAAGGAATAGCGATAATGATATTAATGAGTAAAGTAAATCAAATACCCTATTTGTGGTTAGCCAGCCAAATCCGTGCCTTTGAGAGGGGCAGCGGTGTAAATAAATAAATAAATTGCATTCTACCAAGAACGGGGGAAACTTTTTATGTGATGGTCCACCTGAATTGCTTTCAGTTAGGTGAAACTATGTAAGTTTTCAAAAAGGATCACTGAAGACAGGAATGCAGTATTTTGTTATCTGAGGTTCAAATTAGAAACTTACCTTTAGTTATGTTCCCTCAAGTCTGTGTTGACTCTTAGCAACCACATGGCTTATATTAGGCCTAGCTTATTTTCTGCTGAGGCAGCTAAGTCTCATCAAGTTTCTAAAAATGCTCTGATGTTGGATTCTAATATGCATACTTTTGTGGTGATTTTTCACAAATTTTGATCATTTTTTTCACATATTCTCCCATACCTTAAGATATGTAAAGTTGTAAAGCTCAAAGTATATTTTGTTGTTCATTAAGCAGGCTTATATAACATAAGACATGGGGTTAAGATATAATAAAAAAGGAAATAAATTTGACCAGTCCAAGTATAATTTCCAGTCTAAATCAGTAATGGAGACTATTATAAGCATGTTTAATCAGTTCATCTAATAAGCAAATAATTATGTTAATGAATGCAAGAACAAAGGGAATAAAGCATCATTTGTTGAAATTCAAATTCATGTATAGAAGTTAAAAAATCAAGAATTTTGATCTTTCGGAGATATAATGGATTTTAATTTTTAACCTACTAGGTTTGTACATACTTCAGAACATCAAGTTGCAGTGTTGAATAATTTTCCACCCTTAGTATAACAAGATAAAGAACAATTTCTGTAGTGTGTTACTTTATTGCATGGTATTTCTATCCTTATAGTATTTTGGTAATCTTGTTTTCAGACTTCGCTCTAAATTTGCAACACCACCTTTTTAAAACGGTTTATTTTTAGGTTTCAGAGTTTAACATCTGACCTAACAAGCAGTTCAGATTAAAATTGCATAACCTACTGAATTTCCCATTAAAACTGGGATTCTCAAACTTTGTGATACCACAACAGCCACCAGAGGATTATGCAGGCAAAGCAAGAAAGTCCTACACAAGTTTTGACAGCATTCCCAACTGTCCTTGCAAGGTTTATAAGTATGATCTGCCAACACTGAGCTGCTTGAAATCTCTCTGGGGGTCCTAATCCACAGTTTGAGAATCCCTGAATAAAAGAATGAAATAAAGAGAAACCAGTTCTGTTGATGTTTGCATGTAACACTGTTCACATGTATCAAGACAGTTGTGTTTTGTTAGTAAGAGAGTGAATCCTTTCAGACTAAACAGCTGATGACTTACTTTGTTTCAACTGCTTAGGTTACCACAACTAAATTTTGTGCTGTAGTAGCTAGTTCGATTACATTTTTTTATTTTGGTCAGATTATATGCAATACTCTATCCCATGTCCATCAGTAGAGTAACATCACTGGATCTTAATTTTCAAGATAATACAGGTCAGGAATTGGAAAAAAAAATGCCAGCATAGCCAAGTATATTATCCTTACCTCAAAAAGATATGTGTGTACGTTCAGCATTATAATTTGTAGTAACTACCATTAAACTTAGTGTGACTAAGGGTGAATTTTGTGCTGTTTTTTACCAAGCCAGCGTGAAATCATCAGAATATGATAGTTGCTTCGTTGCAAAATCTACACTTCCACTGTGGCAGTCTAGTACTTTTAAAGAAAAATATATTAGGGCTATTTCCTCAAAATCTTTTGTCTTGTGATTTAAACTTGGCTCAAAAAGTAGTGTATTTGAGTGTATGTTTTCTCTAGCTCTTTCCAGTTTCAATCTTCACTTATGATGAGCATAGTTCTGTGTCTGACAGCAGGCCTAGATTTTCAGCCAGCAGCTAGTGTCCTAGAGTAACAGCTGGAACATCCATGACATGTATTTTTGACACCTTCAACCTGTCTCATGTAGCCATTTGTTTTATATGGATGGATCTCTCCTTTCCCCATCATGCTTTGCCAATATACTATATTTAGAATGAATATTCAAAATGGTCCTGTTGTGATAAGAGAAATATCAATAATAGATTAATATATAATTTGCTATTAAGCATTACTTCTTCATTTCAGGCATTTGTGAAAGATGTCCATGAAGATTCAATAACTGTTGCATTTGAGAATAAGTAAGTATTATCCTGGAATTGACCTTACAAAGATTTAGCCATCTAAAAGTTTGATGCTGAACAAATTTAGATTTTAAATATAAAGCCAATCTTGCATATTTCCACCACCCCACCCCACCCCCCCCCCCAAAAAACAGTTGCTTGATAAATCTTTCTTTGATTCTTGGAAGCAATCTGGTCAGGGCAATGTTAAGAATAAATGCATAATTATTTCTACCCTCTCCATCCTTGTGGAGTCATCTTGATGAGCTGCATACATAGAAAATATCCTCTCTTTGCAGCTGTCGTCCATTCATGTTGTGCCTACCAAAACTTGCCTAAGCTTTTGTATCTATTCGTGGGATGAGCAACCTACCTTCATGTTATATTTATACCCCAAAGAATAACCAGAAAGTTTCACATGGGATGAAACTGCAATGAACAGCAGTGCTTTTTTCAAGAGAGCTGACTTCAGTACTTAACACTGTAAACCCTTACGTTGTTAAAACACTGTCCAAATCTTAATAATAAACTCAGGTTGCAATGTATTTCTTCTTTGTTTATTTTTATTTTTGTAACAATTCATTGCATCATTTCTCTGCTGGGCACTGAGGAAAATATAATCTTCCCCTTTGCAACTCCCATTTTTATGTGTGCTGAGCACAAAGGATGGATGGAGTTCTCCATTCTTTCTCTACCTTCCGACTCACTTAACTATATGGAGTTCCACACACTTGCTTATAGGCCTTTGTTTATCAGCTGTGATTACCGAGGAAGTGCTTTAAATCCACGGCTGATTTAGCTGCGTGTTTATTCAGTTTCAACCAGTTATCTATGCTTAGTTCCTGGGAAATAATTTTAGATTGTCCATCTTTCCTGAATTGCTTTTTTTTTTTTTGTCTTACTCACACCTGTTTAATAGCTTAAGTTTTTTTTATTGTGCATTTTAGCTGGCAGCCAGAAAGACAGATTCCATTCCACGATGTCAGGTTCCCTCCACCTACAGGGTACAATAAAGATATAAATGAAAGTGATGAGGTTGAGGTAAGACCCATTTTAATCTTAACATTTTGGACGAGGGTGAAACAACAGAAAGATTTGCCTTTCAGGAGAAAAATATTTGCACTAGTCTTCAGGTGCTTCTTTCTGTTTCTTTTTCCTCAAACATTTTCTTGGATACTCTTGTTCAATCACAGGGGACAAATATGCTGGATGTTGCTTTGGGCTCAGACACATCATTACAACTTACAGAATGAATATGTGTAGCAGAGTATGTCCCTGGCTACACAAAAAGGTGCACCTGAATCATGCAAGCTCAATAGGGGTGGTGCCAGTATTAAGGTCCCTTAATTTAATTATACTTTAATTTCCTCTAATGGCAATGGATGTGAAGGGCTAGCATTTTAATAAGTAAGCTTGAAATTCTTAAGCAAAAATGTAATTCTGTAGAGTAAATGTACTCCAAAGGATGCATTTTTTTAAATCACTTGGGGTTGGCTTTGCTGAATACCTCTTGGACAGAAATTTCAGTTGAAGTTCTTTATTGTAACAGTCTATATATTTTTAAACAGACATGATTGCATGAAAATCAAAGTGGGTTAGAGATTCTTCCCCTTCTCCCCTCAATTTCTCTGAGGTCCACCCAGGTTCTCTTTTTCAGCATGCATGGACTTAATACTTGTACTAACTATTGCCATTGGCAATTTCTATACTACCCACATTCTGAGTTGGCCAGGCACTTTAGTCAGAAAGCATTATGCTGAGCATGGAGAAGATGAGAAGGATGGATATTGAACTGGAATTTCTTTGTTGCCACATTTTGTACCCAGTTTAGCAAACCCGTTTAATTTGTGTACATTAAACAGAACTGAAACTTGTAAATCCTTCAAGCTTCTAGTGGACAAAATCATTTGAATTTGTAACATTTGATGTGGAAAATTGCAATAGAAGTATTCGGTGTATATTACCATCCTCTTTTTTTTAACTGAATATTTAGAGTTTGGAATGGGCCTATCTTAATTTCGCTTTCACTATGTGCTTTCATTGAGCATAAGTAAAAGAAGTTGAATATACCTACTGACATGGTTTTGAAATGGCCCAGTTGTTACAAATCAGTTTAAACATACAAACATATGAAAGGCTTTATAAGGCTGGGGTAGTAATAGGAAAGTGTCAATTTCCATTTCTGCAATGTACCATTGGCCAATAGAAAAATGACCTGCCAGATAGTTCTAGGTTAGCTGAAGTGTATTTCTTATTGAAATGAACTGCAAGCAGTGTGGATTCAAGTAGCAATTTAAAGAAGGTTAAAACCAATTCCCATTCTAGGCACCCCTTTTCTGTTTCTTAATTTTTCATTTATTTCCTGCTTTCTGAAATGTTTGGTGTGATATATTTTAGCCTAAGGAAAATTGAATAGCCCAAAACTAAGTGAACTCCACAGTCATGTATCTGACCCAACACTTGACCGCACTAGCGGTATATTGAGATCTGAGCCCGTGAAATGTAACAAAACAAGATCATTGCTGGATGTTTCATTTTAAAACTAACTTTTTAATGCAATGATGGCATCTAGGATTGCACTGTGTTATTTCTCCACCAGGTGACAACATTTTATTGCTTAACAATGCAATGTTCTATACTGTGATTTCATTTAGGTTTATTCCAGGGCTAACGAAAAGGAACCATGTTGCTGGTGGCTGGCTAAAGTGAGAATGATAAAGGGTGAGGTAGGAATATATATATATATATATTTAATACTTTGCTCTTCTTCATAGCATCTCTGTTTTAAATTGCTATGGGTCTTTCTCTTAGTTTTACTAGCTTCTAAATGTATAGTTAAACCTTCAGTTTAAGAAAGCTTTAATTTAGTAGATTGTGGATGCAGTGGGGAAATCTTTCCGTATGCTCCGCATCTGCATCTGTAAAATCTGTTTCAATTTTTTATATATGTAAAACGCAGGAAATATATGTCCCTATATTCCCATTTCATATATGGGTAAAATCCAGTTTGTATTTAATGGAGTAACGGCTTTCATAAACCCCTCTTTCTTTTATTAGTCAATTAAATCAAGGTTTTACTGTAACAAATATTGAAACGAAAAGTAAACAGTGGGGCCTTCAAATATGAAATGTTATCTTTAAAACATCACTACCTACTTATACAGTGTCTTGGACAATTTGTTCTTTTCCATTAGTTTTATGTAATAGAATATGCTGCTTGTGATGCTACCTACAATGAAATTGTCACAATTGAGCGTTTGAGATCTGTCAATCCTAACAAACCTGCAACCAAGGATACTTTTCATAAGATTAAGCTTGATGTACCTGAAGATTTAAGGCAGATGTAAGTGCAATGTTATTCTGTGTATAAAGTTGTAATCAGTATTCTTAAGATGAATATTGAATTTCTCCCCTCAATAAGATACTTACAAACTATTTAGTTCTTTTCAATGCATTACAACTGTCCATACTAAGCATTTAATTAAAAGATTTTAAAGATGGTGTTTTTCAGTGTGAACAGTTTAGTAGAATTAAGCTGCAGTTTGATTGCTATGTAGTTACTTGGATGAAACCAAATGAAAGTATATACATATAAATTCCCAGAAGCAGTTTATGAATCAGTTCAGTGTGTTTCAGTTTGAAATGTGTCACAGTAGTGAAGGGCCAGCATGACCCTCTAAACTAGAAGGGATTGTATTTGTTGAGGTTCTGTGGACAAAGTAACAGCACATTTTCTAATCATGGATCTAAATTGTTGTTTTAGGTGTGCTAAAGAATCTGCACACAAAGATTTCAAAAAGGCCGTTGGGGCATTTTCTGTAACCTACGATCCTGAGGCCCATCAGCTTATCATTTTGGTAAGTTCCTTTTGGTTAGATGGGGTTGAATTCAAATGTTCTGCTTTACAATAATATTGAACAAGATTTTTTTTCTCTCATTTAGTCTATTAATGAAGTAACAACAAAACGTGCAAATATGTTAATTGATATGCACTTTCGAAGTCTTCGGACCAAATTATCCTTGATAATGAGAAATGAAGAAGCAAGCAAACAACTAGAGGTAAAAGGTGTAACTGTTTTTTATAGATTTAGCCACTTCACTAAACTGAAGTTTGACAGTAATATAAGAAACATCTGTAAATCATGCTGTGAGGAACCTTCCCAGAGATGTTCTGGACCATCCCACAGTTGTGGATGATGGGGTGTGCTTTCCAAGTTAGAGTTTTTCATGCCAATATACTTGTTTTAACCTGCAGTATGATATTTTGTTTATCAGGAAGACTACGATTGTTTTAGAAAACTAGCTGTACCTTGGATAACCTTGATCTAATTCCATGATCATCTTCAGTGTTACTCAAACTTTTCAGATGAATTTATAAGTTTTCTTAACCTGTGTGTTTTCTAAAGAATCTGCATTCCTAGATTTGTGAACAATAATCACGATGGCCAGGCAATTTTGGGGATTAAATTCAGTTATCTGGTGGGTACTATGTTAGGGACTATGTTGCCTTCCAAGAATCCATGTAATTTCATCCCCAGGGTGAATATTTGAAATAAATTCATTGTGCTAGTGAAAGTAACTAATCTGTGTCATTTGATGTAATTGTTTGGTAGTTGCTAAGAAATTCCCAAATAATCCGCAAGAGAGAACACCCTATGACCCGTCTTCTCTTTAAAAAAGGTACTGCTTGTGCCTTCATATTGAAGTTTTATGTGTAACCTTTTCCTTCCAGAGCTCAAGGCAGCTTGCTTCAAGATTTCATGAGCAGTTTGTTGTACGTGAAGATCTGATGGGTCTGGCTATTGGCACTCACGGAGCTAACATCCAGCAAGCCCGGAAGGTACCAGGAGTGACAGCAATTGATCTCGATGAAGACACTTGTACATTCCATATTTATGGGGAGGTGAGTGTGCATTTCCGAAGCTACTTTCATTGAAATATCCCCAACTCTGAGTCACTGCAGTGTTTCAAAACACACATACCCTTTCCCTAGGATCAAGATGCAGTGAAGAAGGCCAGAAGTTACCTTGAATTTGCTGAGGATGTCATCCAGGTCCCAAGAAACTTAGTAGGTAAGTCAGTCGGAAGGTGCGTTTGAAACTTGGCTGTTTTAGAAATAAAGACGGGAGGAGAGTTTCACAGTATGGTTAATCTATCTATTTAAAACATAAATAGCAATTCTCTTCATTTCGGCTGACTTAAAATGAAGCTGTAGCTTAATAGGATTGTTTTAATACTGATGTACAATAATGCGTGAAACTGGCTATAAGGGACTGTTGGCCCAGGATCATTGCTACTTCGTTTCATGTCCTGTAAATCTGAATTTTATAATCATGTTTTTCTAATGAATTACTGTACTTCACAAACTATTTCAATCCTGAAAACAAAGATTTGATTTGAATGTCATCCTTGTTTCCTAACATCAATTGAGTAAAATCTTTTGACAAGTGAAGCGACTGCGGTAATTGGACACAGATTTCTCCTTGCAATATTGATACTGGAGGTTATTGTCAGACTTAATTAAATCTCATCTTAATGGGCATATCTAGTAATTGGTTTCAATCCATTTTAATAAATATTTCCTGCAATTACCGATGTTATCTCTTCATGTAGGAAAATAAATCTTCAAACTTGAGTCCTTTTAAAAATAAGTACTCAAGTGTTTTTATAGATGCCTATCAAAGGGACATAAGCATCTGATGTCCTTGGACAACAAACTCTATTGATACAGAAATGAAATATTTGAGCATCTGTGGAAGCATTTTTGGCAGAATTAACTTGTCATCCATTTTTTCCTAATGTTTCTGATTTGCATAAATGTTTCCTTGTCTTCTTTTTTATAGGAAAGGTTATAGGGAAAAATGGAAAACTCATTCAAGAGATAGTGGATAAATCTGGAGTTGTGAGAGTGCGAATTGAGGCTGAAAATGATAAAAATATTCCACAGGAAGAGGTACGTGGCATTTGTAATGTTTTACATTAATGCAGAAAAACACATTTTCCGAAACCATCTACATTTTTATTGCAAACCGGTTCAGGGAGCTGCTTAATTGTTTTGCCTTTTGTAATATTAGCTAAGTAGCTAGACCACTTGGATTTTTGTAAAGGAGCTAAACTGATCCTGGTCCTCAAAATGTTAAGGCATGTTCTCTAATATTCAGATGTGCCACTTCAGAAAAGTTCTTCCCTTTGTCTCCGCATGCACGATATGCATAGAAAAATGTGATTTCAAGTTTCATCGCAGTTTATCATAGATCAGTGCAGGGTTGCAGTGTAAATTAAAACGTAGGCCGGATTGCTTAGGAAAGAATTTCTCCCTTGTCCACCACATGTAACAAAGATCCTGAGGACCATACGTTGCCCAGTTTTGAGGTCTGATGAAGTGAAGGAAGGCGGCATTTGCTTGCTTACTTAAAGCATTGTTATTAAATGTTTAATGAGATTACAGATAGTCCTCAACCTGTGACCACAATTGAGCCCCAAATTTTATGTTGCTAAGTGAGAAATGTGTGATGAGTTTCGTCCCATTTTACGGCTTTTTCTTGCCACATTTGTTAAGTGAATCCCTGCAGTGGTTAAAATGAGTAACGCGGTTGTTAAGTGAATCTGGCTTCCCCGTTGACTTGAAGGTCGTATATCCTGTGACGATCATAAATACCAATCTGTTGTCAAGCACCTGAATGTAAATCACATGACCATGGGGATGCTGCAGCGGTCACAAGAGTGAAAAATGGTCCTAGGTCACTTTTTTCCCAGTGCTAAAGTGTAACTTCAAACAGTCACTAAACAAGCTGTTACCTGTCTAAAGAGGCTACCTGTACATTGAATGTTGATTAATAAGAGTGGCGTGGATGATGTCCTGGAAGTCACTTGATTCTAGATTTGCTTTCTAGGGGATGGTCCCATTTGTCTTTGTGGGAACCAAGGACAGCATCACAAACGCCACCGTTCTCTTGGATTACCACCTCAATTATTTAAAGGTGAGCATTCCGCCGTCTTTCCTGGCTTCCAGGTGTTACGCAAAAGTATTTAACCCTTTCGTTATTGCTATTAATTAGAGCGGCGCGGTGGCCTAGAGGTAGAGCTCTCGCCTCACAATTAGCAGGCTGTGAGTTCGATCCTAGGTAGAGGCAGATGTTTCTCTACACACTGAGAAAATATCTGATGAACAAAACTCCGCACTGACGACGGGAAGGGCATCTAGCCAGTAAACGCTCTGCTAACTCCACTCAGTTGCCCAGACTACCCCTCGATGCAAGGGATTATGGGGTCTTTCAGTGATGATTCTTCCTGTTAATTCTCCCAGTTGGTATTCATTCCTAAATGAATTCCTGTGCTTTAAAATGAACCAAGACACACACAAAAGTTACCTTTAGAGGAACCGTAGTAGCTTTGGGTCAGTTGCCTCTTTGCCTCCCCAGGAAGTGGATCAGCTCTGTTTGGAGAGGTTGCAGATCGACGAGCAGCTTCGGCAGATTGGGGCCACCTCAAGGCCACCCCCGAATCGCCCCGATAAAGAAAAGGTGTATATGTCTGACGACGGTCCCAGTCTCGGAAGAGGTGGCCGACCTTACAGGAACCGAGGCCACAGCAGGCGTGGTCCAGGCTACGCTTCAGGTGGGTAGCTTGGAAAACTTTGTTCTGGAGGCCTGTGAAGTTCTGGATTCCTTAAAAAATGGGGAGGCTGAGCCGGTCTGAAGACGCAAATGAGCTATAAAAATGATGAAAAGTGCTTTCTGCACAGAAACGTGGCCCCTTCTCTGCTTGCCATCTGGCTCATTTAATTTTCCTTTATCCCATGAATCTTTGCTGCCTGTGATAGCTTTCAACCAAGGCAGGAAACATATCCAGGAAGCGCTAAAACTTTCAGACGCAATACTTCAAAACCATAACAAGACCCTCCTTTTTCCGCCACTGTAAAATATAAACGACAGGAAACCGGTTTCAGCTGGTGGTTAATTTTGGGGTTGGTTTTTCCAAAACCTCATAAAAATGGCCTGTGGTATGTCTTGGTTTTTTCAAACTCTTCGATAGGCACTAACTCTGAAGCATCCAATGCTTCTGAAACAGAGTCCGATCACCGAGATGAGCTGAGCGACTGGTCCTTAGCCCCAGCGGAGGAAGAGCGAGACAGCTACCTGCGCAGAGGGGATGGGCGAAGGCGTGGAGGAGGCGCCCGCGGCCAAGGCGGAAGAGGCCGGGGAGGTTTCAAAGGTAAGCTCTCTCCAGGCCGTTGTTGTATGGACCTTTGGGAGCTCTCTGAAATAAGACACCTGTTCATTCCAAGATTGCCAGCCGTGTTTTAAGTTTAAAAAAGCAGCACTTCCAACCAGGATGACGTAGGAGAGCGTAGAAGTCTCAAATCACCTGCCGCAGACCAGGCAGGTCTTGTCAGGAAAGGGGAGGGCAGTGACAAGAAGACTTGCTTCTCTGTCAAGCAGCCATCGAAACAAGAACCTCCAATACCATTTTGTGCTGATTTAGAATTAAAATTAGAATAGAGCAGAACGGAGCAAAGCTGGAAGGGACCTTGGAGGTCTTCTAGTCCAGTCTCTTCTTAAAAACCTCCCGTGATGAAGCACCCATGATTTCTGGTGGCAGGCTGTTCCACGGGTTAATTGTCTTCTGTGTTAGGAAGTTGCTCCTTCATTCCAGGCTGCTTCTCTCCTTGATCAGTTTCCATCCATTGTTTCTTGTCCTGCCCTCTGGTGCCTTGGAGAATAATTTGACCCCCTCTTCTTTGGGTCAGCCCCTAAAATACTGGAATACTGCTGTCATGTCACCCCCTAATTCTTCTTTTCTTTAGACTAGCCAGACCCAAAATCTGCAGCCGTTCTTACGGTTTAGTCTCCAGGCTTTTTTGATCATCTTAGTTGCTCTTCTCTGGTTAAGATTGGAAGATCGAATTGCTGTTGATCCTACGTTTTACTTGGGTACTGTAAAATGTCCAGAAACATCATTGGGGCTACCTGTAGAGTACCCGGTTCCTCAGTGGAAATGGATCGCTCTCAAATTGTGAATGAATGGCAGCGTTTCCAAGCTTTAGAATTATACCTTAGTAACACTGACAGGCTGACACATAATTAGGGTTTTTTTTTCCCCCGAGGCAGCTTCAGATGTAACATGCCAGTTGAAAGGGAGGGAAAATCCATAGCTAATAGTAATATTTATACTGACTTATATACTACAATAGCACCCAAAGAATGTTGGTCAAATGGCCAACAAAAAGAAAAACGTAGACAAAGATGGAGAGAGAGATTAAATCTGTTGCAAAGTCCCCTTCCTAAAATCCAAATTTGATATGCAGGAAACGAAGACCAGTCCAGGACAGACAACCGTCAACGCAAATCCAGAGATGCTAAAGGGAGAACAGATGGCTCACTTCAGGTAAGTCTGGTCACTTTACTGATGCATCAGTGAAACCTGCTTACCTGCGTGGCAGATGTATGTTCTGTGGGGTTTTTTTTCTTCTTCCCTGCAGTCTGTTGTCCCTACGTCAGGCTTTAGTTGTCTTTACTACAATTCCATTCACTTACCAGAAGGAATATTTTAGAATACAGGTAGTCCTCAACTTATGACCCCAGTTGAGCCCAAAATTTATGTCGGTAAGTGTGACATTTGTGAAGGTGAGCTTTGCCTCCTTTCAGAACTTTTCTTGCCACCGTTATTAAGTGAGTCCCTGCAGCAGTTCCGTTAGCCACACAGTTGTGAAGTGAATCAGGTTCCCCCATTGACTTTGCTTGTCAGAAAGTCGCAAAAGGGGACCCCGGGACACGGCAACCGTCATAAATAGGAGTCAGTTGCCAAACGTCCAGATTTTGATCATCTGGCCACAGGAATGCTGCATTGAACGTAAGTGTGAAAAACAATCATGTCACTTTTTTCCAGTGCCCTTGTAACTTTAAACGGTCATTAAATGAAATGATGTATGTCAAGTACTACCTGTAGTTTGGGCAAAGGGGATAGGTTTAAGTCCTACAGATTCAGATAAGGTCAGCACATAATTTATTTTAAAGGTAATTTTTCATGTTCACATTGAGCAAAAAAATAACTTCCATAACGTGTATCGTATATACATTATATTGTGTATAATGCACAATATATTAGATCCAGGAACTTGAACTATAAAATGCTACCTGACAATATTCAAATGGCCCACCTCTTAACTAATATATTTTTCCCAGAATCTACTTCACTTGGAGGAGGAGAAAGCTGTTGTTGTTATTAATTAATTGATTTAATTATTTATTTATTATTTTTAAATCCTCTCCGGCAGCTCTCGTTGGGCTCTCCCTAGTGGTTCCAAGGGGTATGCTTTTATGTAACTATAACTTATTTCAGATCAGAATTGACTGCAATAATGAAAGGAGTGTCCACACTAAAACCTTACAGAATACCTCCAGCGAAGCTAGCCGGCTGCGGACGGGTAAGGATCGTAACCAGAAGAAAGAAAAATCGGACAGCGGAGAAAGTCAGCAACCGTTGGTGAATGGCGTGCCCTAAACTGCATAGCTCGAGAAGTCGTATTTCCTAAACTGTTCCAGTAAATCTTATTCCACATTAGAGAAACTTGTTAGGCCAAAGACAAATAGTAGACAAGAGGGCGGCAGGGCATGAAATATTAAAACTTTAAAAACAAAAACAAAAAAAAAAGTTCTGTTAGCCTTTTTTTAACATCAGCAGTATGCAGTTTTCTTTTTTCAAAATAAGACATTATACTTGCATTAAAATACCTTGAACTTCTGAAAAAAAAAAAAACAATGCTTTCAAGTACATATTGCACTTCAAACAATGAAAGAATTCCTTTTGTTTGTTTTAAAGAAAAAATACTGAACTGTGCATTGGTATTTCTGTTCAGTTGTACCATTTTAACGCATCTGGTCAAAATCACTGCTAAATTTCAATTTTCAGAATAAATAAGTGTTTGCGGTAATCAAATTGGGCTTCTGTTTTCAATCTATTAAAACCTCCTCACTTAAAATAAATAAGTAAAATTGACGCTATGCTTTTATGTCCTGTGTCATTTCACACACACTTTTCGGTTCACCTTTATTTCAGTATTTCGGTGAACCCGGATTATCTGTGTAATGTAACTAAATTGTCATTTTCATTAGCAAAAAAAAAAAAAAGTTGTATGGTATGTGCCTTTTTTATATCTTGGCAGGTAGGAATATTCTCTTTGGAAGCAGAAATCAGGGAAGATTTGTTGGAAACGCTGAACTCTTGTTAAACGTACAGGTGTTAGACCTGCTCAGGGCGCAGGAATCCTTCTTAAGAGCTTGGCTCCAGGTCTTCACAGGTACCTGGTCCACCTTCTCGGTGCCCAGTTTCTCTGGGCTGAGTAGGGAGACCTGAACTGGGTCACCTCACCTGGAAGAGCCCATGGGTTCCCACCTGCACCCTCTCCAGGCAGAAACATCTGAATAGGAACTTTAAATGTACAATATATATGTAGCAAAACCTCTCCAACAGTTAGTATTTTATTAGAAGAATGCATGCTTTCCATAATTTTTTTCCTCGCATCGACCTCATTAGGCTGTTTATAAGATAGAAACCTATTTTGCACTGAAGATAATGGCAGATCATGTTACTGAAGTGGTGGCTTTTTTTTCTTTGTTTTTATGTTTCTCCCTTTTTAGTCAGGATGGATTTGGGATTTTGTTCTTGTTTTTTAAATGTATACTCCCAATTGTGACAATACAGTTAATGGTTACCAAGGGAACAAACCAGAATTTGTTCATAATGTGTGCCACCTCTGTGGCAGAGGACCAATTTAAAAGAATAAGGGTTTTTGTTGTCGTTGTTGTTGTCGTCGATCACTTCCCCTACAGTTTTGATACTTATATTCAGATGGGATAGCAAGATGATGGTGTTTTATGCGGCTCTTTGTAAAATTCAGGGATATACTGTACTTTGACAGCATTGGATATAGATCAATTTTTAAGGTCTCATTCACAAGTAGTTTAAAAACTTGTAATCGAAGTTGGTGTAAGGTTGTTGTCCATAATTGGGGATGAGGCGTGCTTTCTATTTCCGATCATGAATGAAATTTACATGGAAAAATAAAACACAGTAGGACATTTCATTTTAAGCTATTCTGTTTTTTTATTAAAATTACTCCAGTGGGAGTGTTGCTGATTGTGTACAAAATTGTACAAAATGCAGCCACACAGTCTGTGTTGGGTTTTTGTTTGTTTCTGTGTTTTTTTCATTTTACCTTTTTTTTTTTACTTTGCGTACAAGCAAGCATATAAAAATGGCAACAAACTGCACACAACTTAACAAAAAAGTCTTAAATATTGCCAAACATTAAATGTTGATTTCTAATTATTTATTTTGGGGGAATGTATAGTATTTGAAAACTGAAATTGGTACCTTGCACACATCATCTGTAAGCTGTTTGGTTTAAAATACTGTAGATAATTAACCAAGGTAGAATGACCTTGTAATGTAACTGCTCTTGGGCAATATTCTCTGTACATATTAGCTACAACAGATTGGATTTTATGTTGACATTTGTTTGGTTATAGTGCAATATATTTTGTATGCAAGCAGTTTCAATAAAGTTGGATCTTCCTCTGCTAATGGATGTTGATGCAATCTTTATAAATGATTGCTTTAAACAAATCAACTTGAAGCAGGAACTTGTTTTTTTTTTTATTTTCTTGTGTTGAAATTGGAAACATTGTTTATTCCAGAAGTGTGAAAACTGAAATATTTTCAATTTCAAGAATGGGGCTACTGGTCAAAACGTACATGTTTGCTATTATATGCACTAATTTTACACTCGAGACTGACTTCAGTAAGGTGCTAACTAGATTTGACTTAACTAAAACTGTTAACAGATTAATCACCATTTTCAAATGACATTTTTGCAGTATTTTTGTGCTTTAAATGTGTATCCCTTTCAATTAAAAAAAATTGCTGTTTTTAAGTATTGGTACATTTTAAAAAAACAAATTGTAAATCCAAATGTAAGACTCGTTTTGAGAATCATGCGTGTTACAAAGGTTTGAAAGTGCAGCAAATGTCTGATGTTTGGGCTCACTTCCTTAATGGTAACCTCACATATGGTCTAATAAATTACAATTATTTTGAAAACAAAACAAAAACAAAAAAATAAAAGTTTTTTTTAAAGATTGAAAGATATCTTTGAATGGCCACAAGATTCAAGCAAAGTACAATTGGACATCTCACTTTTCCAGGCACACAACAGAATTGGCTGGTTTGTTTCCTTCTTTTCACTAGCATTAGAGAAACGATAATTGTGAGGAGAGGAAAAAAGGGGTGACCCTACTGTGATTGTGCTAATGTGTTCAAGGTTGGAACATGACATCAGTAAGCATATTCTACACCAAAATAAGACAGTCATGCATTGTGTTGGTGACTCCTAAATTCTAGTAGGCTCTATGACTAATAGAATGGCTATAAATAGTATCTATAGCCATTTCCTACTCCGCCGAGTATCACCCAACAGATATAAAGCCTGCCTTTAATAAATTTTTTGCAGTCTTGAAAGAGGCTGCGGAGAAGAAATCCATGCAAATCCAGGGCATTAAGAATCTCCTGTTAGGAATTTTGACCGACCTTCTGAATCGCTGGTTATACTTGACATTTTCAAGGAAGTTTATAGAATTGCCATTCTGTTGTACATCTGTGGAGACACTCAATCATCCAGGCCGTGGTTGTCCCAAAGGTGCTTTTCTAAAAAGCAACTCATTCTTTCTTGGGGTTTTCTCGAAACAACCAAGAAAATCCAGTTGCCTTTTTGAAAAAAAAAAAAAAACCCGCTTTTGGGACAACCACTCTGTTGTAGTACCTCTAGAGTATTCCATTTGTTCCTTTCACTTAGTTTGTACATCTTTTCCTTCATATTTATGTTGTTTTCTGCAGACTGAACGCCTAATTGGTGTTTTCTTCCAGAATGAAGGGTGCTAACTCTATGGGACCAAACAAATTCCCTTGTCTCTCTCCCTAACCAGTTGTTTTCCAGGTATGCAGCTAGAATTTCCGATCAGTCAGAAATTGGGCTCTGACCCATTCAGAACTTGTGCTTCACTTTGTTCCAAGTACTCCTAGGACAACTCAACACTTTCAGCCCCTCCTTTCCCAAGGAGTAAGTCACAATAGGGATTCCCATAGTGACGGATCCTCCATAGCTCCCCTAGGCCTGTTTAATGGCCACATGATTAAAAAGACTGCAGAAAAATAACAGGTGGGCTGAACTGAATCTGAAGGTACAAAGCAGGGGTAGAGCAGGTTACCCCACGGTAAACTATAGTATCTGCATTTAGATTAGTGGCGTTGGTTTGTTTTAAATGATCTTCGAAATCTTGAGTTAAGGTAGGCCTTTGTTCATTTCATTGTTAACTCTGTTGGAGAATACAGGACAGTCATAACTGACGAGTGTCAAAAGTCCTCACCACAAGTTTAATATGACCTGGCGTTGCAACCATGTCTGTAGGAATTGTAGAACCTTTAAGATACGTAGAAGCTACTCAAGGTTCTATATTGTTAGGGAATTTATTTATTGAATTTATATTGCCACTTATTTTCTCATGGTGACTCCAGACAGTTTACAGAATGTAAAACTACATTTAAAATTTTAAAAAAAATGATGGGGTGGCTCCTCAACTCAATCTGTGGTAGAACAGAAAAACAAGAATCCCAGTTCCTTTGTGGTACTAAAAATCTAATTCCTATTGACTATTTTTATCTTCTAATGCGTGTTTATGGGCTTGGGGATGGGATGGGGCTATTTTGCTGTCGTTTCAGGAATGAAATCGATAATGAGGTTTGTGCTTCAGCTTTTAGCCAAATATTTGTGCGTATTATTTCATGCAGTCAATCCAAGTGAGTATTACAAAGCGGACTTTGTAAGCAAAACTTAATGAAATTGGTCACCCGTTGCTTCCCTGAAGCCTCTCCCATCTACAAGGCCCCCAATTTAATCCCAGAGCCCTTCAAAAGAGCTGGAATTCTGCAGAGCTGCTGAAAAATAAGAATCTTTCTCCACTACCTTAAACAAATTGCAGAGTTCTGATGCATGGTGCACCAGCATAGGTAAAATTATGTCTTAAAGAGGGATGAGAGATCTTGAACAGGTTCCCATTCCATGACTCTTCCCTGTTCTACTTAACTTTAATAACTTTGTCTACAACTTTAAAACACACACACACGAGGTTGTCTCTGTATGACGGCTTATGTCAAAGAAGTTTTGACAGTGATCGCAACTGGTCACATGGCTCTGGCTGCTATCTTAACTTTTTTTTACCTCTGCAGTCCCCACAACACGCCATAAAGTGCATAAATGCAGGTTTCCTTCTAGGCAAATGTGGTCAAAGCAAATTGGAAACATCTAAAAATCAATATGCCTTCAGTGTGCCATTTCAAACCCCCCCCCATATGAATAAATTCAGGATTGCGGTTCATATCAAACCTCATGACAACCATACTATCCTAGAATTGGCGCTTAAAGTAATTTGTGCTGCAAAGTCTGGATTCAGATCTACTACTATTACTTTACACGTGGTTTTCACAAAAGGTTCACACCCTGCGCAAAGATAAACACACTACAGGACTTGCCTATCAACTTCATTTCTTCGTTTTGTTCACATCTTTAGTCAAGTCAGCAAAAATGGAAATCTTGATGGCTAAAGCCATTAGATATTAGATTAGATAATGCCCAAAGGCCCATCTTAAATGCAAACAGGGCTCTCAAAAAGTACGATTTAGACGAATTAGCCACGTGACACACACACTTTGCAATTTCTTGAACTTCCCCAACTCCCAATTCTTCAGGTTTTTCATCGCCAGCGCTAGAAGTTCGAAACGAATCCTACGTAGTTCCTGCTGAGCCAAGGACAAAAACACAAATCCTATCTCCAAAAGTGGAGAACTTCTTCAATCCTTTGAGTAAGTGCACCTTGGGGATTGCCTCGGGGTTACTCCTTCGCCAGGCTGTTGTTACTCTGAAACAACGCTGACAGATACACACAGGCCATCTGGGTGCAGGGAATTCCAGGTTTGGAAGCAGAAAACAAATGAGAGTGTTCCATGAGAATTTGCTGCCCTCCTTACTTCTCCCTAGCCCGGTCTCTTGGCCTCCTCTCCCTGATTGCCAAGTCTCCTTGGATACACAAAACTACTTTGAAGTGTGTTTTGGAGCCCGGCTGAAGATTGGCCTTGCTTCCTTCTTGCCAGCCAACTTGACGGTTAAAACTGCTGAGACGATGCTCCTTGACACTGAATGGATAACTCTGGAAAGGGAGCATCCACAATGGTGAACAAAGTGAGAGTGAATTCAGATCTCATTCTGCTAAAATTTTGGCAATTGAAATTCACTCCAGCCAAGCAATGGATGGCTTTGCCAAGTGAGAATTAGTTCAACCTTTCCTTGTAGAGATAGAACTATCCAGCTGCACTTTTATTCTTCGACACCCGGTTATCAGGACACAAAATTACACAAATGGTTCCTTCACTCTTGGATGGGTTGCATAAAAGAACGGTACACTCACTCCAACTTGATGCTTAGGAATTATAGTTCAAAAGTTTGCTCTGTTTCTTCTAACCATGTCACGGGTGTTTTTTTTCCATGGCATTCTGCATTCAGGGATATAGTTCCCAAAACAATTCCTTTAACCATTCCAGGTTTGCTCCCCTCTCTCCCATGTAAACCTAACGGAGGAACAATTCCCACCCATTTTTGAGGAAATACGGGTTTACGGGAGGTTAATATATAACTTATTGTCTGGGCTGGACGTGAGAGAGATTCAAACCTTAGAACTTTTGTTGTCTTTCTGAAAGCTTGCTGGCCCAGAGGAAATCAGAAAGCCGTGGCTTGCAAAGCTGGAGAACACATCAACGAGACATTGTGCCTAGAACACAAATGTTGTGTTTCTTCCAGAAAATTTATTCAATTAGACTGCTATACTCCGTTTGAAGACCGTAAGTAGTGTTTTGTCCCATGTATCTTCTTTATATCCTCTGTAGGAATAGCAGAGTTGAACATTCAAATGACTGTTTTAAAGAAGGACTTAACAAATCCAAGTATTTTAATGTTAGCTTTAATGAATGTCAAAGTGCGGCGGTATAAAATACCATGCATAGTTACAGGACAAATACTTGTATGCAGCAGGTATTATATTTTGTCCCTGCCACCCTCTAGTTAAAAACAACCACAACCTTGTTGCTGAGACCTTCTATATCAGGAGTGTCCAACGTTGGTCTTTTGTCTACATCATGGTGTCCGACCTTGGTCAATTTAAGACCTGTGAACTTCAACTCCCAGAATTCACCTGTGGACTTCAACTCCCAGAATCCCAATAGTAAGATGGAACAACAGTGGCTCTTAAGGACTTTCTTAAGTAGAAAATTGATCTCTTAGGAACATGATTATGAAGCCAATGGCCCAACCAATCCTTTGGCTGTTAGGATCTCCAGTTTGTGTGTTTTCCTCTATAATAAATCTCCCTCGGTGCTTACGATTCTTCTAGAAATTACTAAAAACTTTTTGTTCTCTGAGACCTTGAGATACGGTAGTTGTAAAGCAACTTTCACCTTGATTGAAAGATCAGCTGTGCTTTCTTTCATATATATTGTGGCTTTTTTCTCCCTTATATGCACTTACCCAGTCATTAAAGAGCTTTATTAAATAAATCCAATGCCTCACTGCTTTTTGGACCAAGGACCAAGGACCCTGTTCAAGTACAGTTAAGAGCCATGGTGGCACAGTGGTTAGAATGCAGTGTTGCAGGCTAATTCTGCCAACTGTCAGCAGTTCGACCCTGATGGGCTCAAAATTGACTCAGCCTTCCATCCTTCTGAGGTCAGCAAAATGAGGACCCAGATTGTTGGGGGGCAACAGGCTGACTCTATAACCTGCTTAAAGAGTCATAAAGCACTATGAAGTCGTATATAAGTCTTAAATGCTATTGCTATTTTGTGATGAGGGGTTTATTTTTAAAGTCCTCTCCAACTTGTCTAAAGTTTACTATTTCAGCTATAGATTGAATGCCAGCTATGCTTTATGTTGCTCAAACCACAATAGGGCCTCAACAGATTTTGAGAATATTTGCTGTTGGCATCGGAGGAATGTTGGCTCTTGTCTGCCTTCCATTTTGCTGTTTCATAGTAGAGAGGAGGTAAGAAAAGGAGGTAAGAGGTATCGCAGCAAGTTAAAACTTTCCAAAACCGTCCCACGAGCCACCATTCCCTGCAGAAAGGCATCCAAAGATAAGAAGAAACTTTAAACTTCATGAAAAAAAAAAGGTTGTCCAGGCAACTGGACTTGTTTGTTTGTTTGTTTTTTTTCTTGGAAAACATTTTGCTTCTCATCCAAGTTCTGAAGAACCTTCTTGGATGAAGAGCGAAATGTTTTTAAAAGAACAAAAAACCCGAGAAAATCCAGTTGCCTTTTAGAAAACGAACCTTTGGGACTTCCTGGTCAAAAGTCAGCCATTCTTCCCTAACCCAGTGTTCTCCTGACTGATTGGGACCACATCTTGAAACGTTTATATCTTTGTTCTCAATGGTATTTCAGCCCATGTGCTAATCCTTTGCGTCGCTCCCTCAAAGAAGATGACACTGAAGAAGAAAGTGAGAGCAGCGATGAGAGCAGCGATAGCTAGTCTGCAGAGTGAATTCAAAACTACATTGAGGGATGTTATGGAAGATAATTAAATGTTCATCATGATATGCCTAAACTGTACGGAGTTATTGATTGATTTTGGGAGATGGGGATGTGTCAACTGTATATTTCCAGAGCTGAAGCAATAATGGTGATGTTTACCGTTACCACTGCTCTCCTCTCCTCTGTCTTCTGCGCATCCGGGCACTGGACCCAGCTGTTCCTCCTCTTCCTCATCAGCCACCTCCAGACCTGGGGGCTGTTGACTCTCCATCTAAGGACTGATGATGGCCCAGGCTCTCTCTCTCTCCCAGCTCCATCCCTTCTTAGAGCTTCCACGCCTCCTCATATGATTTAGTTGCTGGAATGGCCGTCGGCCAACAGACCACAACAGGTGTCGTCTAATCCAATGAGCTGAAGAAGCTTCTTGGATGAGAAGCGAAACATCTTCAAAGAAAACCCAGAATGTCCAGTTACCTCTTGTAATCCTAACCACAATGATACCGAAATGAAGGAAAGTGCAACTTTAACCCTAACCCTAACATCGAGGCCCAAACATGGTATTCAATCTTAATCATAATGTGGTTTATTTGGCTTTGGCTCCAATGTACTGTGATTGGTAAACCCACGGTTTGTGGTGTTTTGAAGCTCACTAGTTGTAGGAGCTTTTTGAAGCAATTGTGGCATCCTGGATGTGCAAACTCCCTAATTAACCTTGTGCTTAAAGTGCGACGATGCAAGATAAGTTGGGTTTTGCCAAACACTTTTGTGAATTTGGGAATGTTTTCAGAATTTTGATATCATAACCACAAGATGGTGGTATAAGCAAATCATCTTAGTCTCCTTGGACAGCAGTGAATGGAGATTCCCTTCTGAGCTTTTCGGTTTTGAAATGATTATTTTCCTTTAGGATCTTGGTATGTCTATACCTAAAAAGGGGCTATGCAACCAACTCAGATTCTTACACAGTACATCGGGGGCTACGATGGCAAAATGTAATCATTAATGTTGTTGAGAAATGGGCTAACAGAAGCAATAAAAATGATCAGGAGTCCGGAGGCAAAGCCATATGATGAAAGGCTCATGGAACTAGGTATGTTTAGCCTAACAGAGAGAAGGCTTAGGGGTGACATGACAGCTGTCTTTCAGTATTGAGGGGCTGTCAAAGAGAAGAAGTGGTTGGCCTATTCGCCCAAACACCCTAGGACAGGTCAAGAAGCAATGGATGGAGGCTTGTCAAAGAGAGATCCAACTTGGGACTTAAGGAGAAATTTCTTATCAGTGAGAACACGTAATCCATGGAACAGCGGGCCTCTAGAAGTTGTGAGTGCTCCATCACTGGAGGTTTTTAAGAGATTGAACAAAGATTTGTCCAGGATAGAATAAGAACTCCTGCCGTGGGTGGGGGGATTGGAGTAGAAGACCCCAAGGTCCTTTCCAGCTCTCTGATTCTATAAGTCACTTCAAAACAGCTTAAAATCAAGGAAAACCTGAGTGTCAGCTAATCCCTAGTTATATTGTATTCCAGCCTAGAGCCTTATTGATCAATATTAGGCTCACCTGATCCTCTAGTAATGGGATATTAGAGAGGTGAAATCAGAGGTGGGTATTCAGCCGGTTCTGACCAGTTCTGGAGAACCGGTAGTGGAAATTTTGAGCAGTTCAGAGAACCGGCCAATACCACCTCTGACTGGCCCCGCCAACCCCATCTATTCTCTGCCTCCCATTGAGTCCCGGCTGATTGGCTGGGTCTTCTTTGGTTGCCCTGCACAGGAGAACGGAGCTGGAAAGCAGGTTAGTGGGGTGGGAAGGAAATGGAAATTTTGCAGTATCCTTCCCCTGCCTCTCCCCCCAAGCCATGACATGCCCACCGAACCGGTACTAAAATTTTTTGAATCCCACCAAATATGAGTCCATTGATCCTGAAGATCTGAAGTTCTTAGGACTCATTCTCATGATTCAAGAAATAACAACAAGAAGAAGAACAGTAATAATAATAATACCACCAAAGGCATTGACAAATTTGCCATCAGTCAATTTCAAACAGCAGCTTTACTTGGAACAGCTTTCACCCTGTGACAATATCTGTAACACCGTCAAACATCCAGATTTGCCTATCCCAGGTCCTTGGGAAGGACTCAATAGGTAGACAAAAATGACAAGCCCAGCCTGAACATCTGGCTGACTGTGTGATGATGATGATGATGATTAATAATAATATGTAGTAGTAGTAGTAGTAGTAGCAGTAATGTTGGTTTCTTTGCTAGTATAAAGGGGTCAGGCATCAAATCCTGACTAAGAAATAAATATGCAAGGTGTAAACCCTGTGAGCGCAAGTTAATTTGGATAGTTGCAAGTAAGGTCTACTCAAGAGTAAGGGCATGTTCAAGAGTAGCCATTCTTTGCATATAAATCAGTAATGGCTTCCAGATGTGACTCTGAAAACATTAAATATCTTCACTTTGCAAAGGATCCAAATTGAAAAACATCTGGTCTCAAAGCTTGGCTGTTTTACGTTTTCAAGTTTTGTGACCATGATTTCTTATCCATAACCTGGTATTGTTGGTTTAGTTCTGTTCTTTGTTTGGACCGTTCCCTGGGATTACTTCCATCATTAATTTACGATAAGGCTGATTTTCTACCATTCCTGGAAAACCCATTTTAGAGAGTTTTTTAGTTTTGCTGTTTTATTTGCTGACCTGAAGGACTGTACAGGAGGATAGAGGTCTATAGCAGTGCATTAGTTCCACAGATGCTTCCCATTAGAACTGACAGATCCAGATAAGCGCAACTATTGTGAGAGACATCCATCTTTCATAGCAAATAAATGCTGTGTTCATAATGATGCATTAAATATATGTTCTGCCTGGTTCCCATGACTCTGGGAGTTTTACAAATTGTTAAAAACATCTAAAATCAAAGAACTCAAAATGTATAAGAACAAGATGAAACAAAGATGACATAGAAAACAGAAAACGAAGAAGACAAAGGAGATGGAGGAGGAGGAGGAAGAAGAAGGAGAAAGAGAAGGAGAAGAAAAGAGGAGGAGGGGGAGGGGGAGGGAGAAGAGGAAGAAGAACAAAAGGGAAGAGGAGGGGAAGAAGGAGGAGGAGGAGGAGGAGGAGGAGAAGAAGAAGAAGAAGTGGGAGAGGAAGAAGAAGTGGGAGAGGAAGAAGAGGAGGAAGAAGAAGAAGAAGAAGAAGGAGAAGGAGAAGAAGAAGAAGAAGAAGAAGAAGAAGAAGAAGAAGAAGAAGAAG
>NW_020769394.1:3297384-3309277 GCF_900518735.1 Pseudonaja textilis
CTTCTTCTTCTTCTTCTTCTTCTTCTTCTTCTTCTTCTTCTTCTTCTCCTCCTCCTCCTCCTCCTCCTCCTCCTCCTCCCCTTCCTCTCGTCCTCCTCTCCTCCTCCTTCCAGAACAAAATGACTTCATCTTCTGACCACAAAATATTAAGACCACTTCCATCATTTCCACAGTGATTTAGTACCCGACTACCAGGGCTCATAAAATTATGAGCATCGCAGCATCCTCCATGGTCACATGTGCAAGACTGGGTGCCTGGCAACAAGCATGTTGCTATGATCGGTTGCAGCATCCCAAGGTCGTGTGATTTCCATTGGAAACTTTCCTATAGAACTTCCAACAAGCAACATCAACAGGGAAAGGCAGATTGGTTTAATAAGCGCATGATTCACTCAGCAACTGATCTTCTTAATAACCACATCAAGGAAAAAAAAAAAGATTGTAAAATCAGGCATGACTCACAACAACCTAACAACCCCCCTTTGCTTTGCAATGGAAATTGTGTTCCTAATTGTCCTAAACTGAGGACTACCTACCTGTATCGTTTTTTTCCTAGCATGAATGCCTACTTCAAGTCCAATTCTCAGGGAGTCGCGTCCAGCTACATTATGCTTGCAGACGGCTTTTAAAAAATAAGAGTCTCAACTGAGCTTTCCAAAATTCTTGAGGAAAAAAAATAAGAACACATTCTCCTTTCATCCTAAAGAAGAGAAAATCACTCTCCCTCACTATTCTGTGATGTACAATAAAAGAAAGACACCATTAAACAGCCCTCTTATCCCAGATATATTTTTTTTTGCCATAGGTGAGGTACAAATGGTGGCTTGTAAGAATATGCTCATTGCTGTTAAAATAATTGCTCTCTTCCAGCCTGTTGAATTATCCCTCCATAATCAGTTGTGAATGCCACAGTTGTATTAAAATCAATTTCCATATTTTTAAGAGCATGGGTTTATCCCCCCTTCTTCCCACTCCCGTTTCTTCAGAGTTGTGTAATTAAAGCCAGTGAGTTTGTCTCACTATGAGAAAGAAGGATAATATTAATGAAAAAAAATGCAGTGATACTTATTTTTAGGCAAAAAAAAATGTTTTCATAAGCCTCACTGAAATTCAAGGTGCTACGAGAGAGGGAGAGAGAGAGAGGGAGAGAGATTGAAGATATATACACACACACATGAATTGAGTTTAATGCAATAATTACAGTGGTTAGGCAATTGTGATTAAAAGGATTACAGACCCCCAAAAATAAAATAAAATACAAGATTTGATGAGATGGGGAATTACTACCAGCAGCTCACGAGAATGAAGTGGCTGGATTTTTATTTTATTGGGCAAATATTTGCTATTTGTGAACGATCGCTGGTACATATGTTAGTATAGTTTTTGGTGTCTTGTTTAGTCATTTTTGGACGGGGGAAACAGAAAAATCTGAGTTGAAAAGATGGTATGGCTAACCACGGAGCAATGAGGCTCTCCTAGTTATTCTCCTGTGCCTTTCACCAAAATCACTACATGCTAGTGATTGAGAAGGATGATGAAACCTATCCTTCAATATCCCATAATAATTTGGCCTAAGGTGGACTCAAAGGCAAATGTTTTTTATCACTGTGACTTTCGAGTAGCTGAGCGGCAAGTTTAGGACATGTTCGGGAGATATTTCCATATTGCCGACAGAAAGAGAGGAATATTGTCAGATCCACACATGAAGGTTTGATTAAACCGATTTGTTGCTAAAAGCCCCTGCACAGGAATCTCCCCAATTTACGATTAGATTAGAGTCAAGTAAGAGTGAGTGGCTCACAAGGGGATTGGACTTGGTTCCCTTGCGGCTATGTCAGGATTCGAGGCTAACCCCCCTTTTCACTCTGTCTCCAAGTTCTGCCATTTCTTCACCTACAATATTGGCAAAGGACTGCACCCAAAGCACATTTGTTCACTCACTGATATTAATACAGCAACCTCAAGGTGTTGGTACCAACAAGACTGAACTCCTGCTCAAATCCTAAGTGCTGAACAAAGAATCCTTCAGTCCTGAGAGTATAGAAGATGACCTTGATGAGACAGGCAAGATCTGTTAACAGAACAATGAACAGAACAGGTTTTAAGTCCCAAATATGAGGAAAGAATGCAGAAGATACCTCCCTAATTCACATGAGCATAAGTGGGGGGCGAGAAGAGAGAGAGAGAGAGAGAGAGAGAGAGATAAATAAACCACAATGAAAGATTCTGCTACTCTAGCCAATAAAAACAGTTTTAGTCTTCCTGAGGACATGTGATCTACTCAATATGACTGACATGGAAGGATTCTAAATTAAAAATCATGAATTGTCTATGTCTTCTCACTCTATATGACCCAGATTTCCCCATTGAAAACAGAGGTCTTTGTACATCCTCCACCCACTGCTTCTTGTGATATATGAGTATCTTCAAGATCTTCCTGCTCTTCAACTTCTTCACCCTTAAACAAGATTTTGATTGGGTAACCCTTCAATGATACAATGCTTCCTGATAGAAGTTTATTGAAGTGGAGAACCGTACACAAATTGAGCCAGTTCGTTTTGCACATTTTTGTACCTTTTTGAATGCCAGTTAAAAGGCATCAGGCTAAAAACTGGGGGACTATGAGTTCTAGCCCTACCTTAGGCCGAAAGTCAGCTGGGTGACCTTGGGGCAATCACTTACTTCCAGCCCTAAAGGTAAAGTTTCCCCTCACACATCCATGCTAGTCATTTCCGGCTCTAGGGGACGGTGCTCATCTCTGTTACAAAGCTGAAGAGCCAGCGCTGTCCGAAGACGTCTCCATGGTCATGTGGCCAGCATGACTAAATGCCGAAGGTGCACAGAACGCTGTGGTCCCTATTTTTCTACTTGCATTTTTACATGCTTTCGAACTGCTAGGTTGGCAGAAGCTGGGACAGATAATGGGAGCTCACTCCGTTAGGTGGTGCTAGGGATTCAAACTGCCAAACTGCCAGCCTTTCTGATCGATAAGATCAGCGTCTTAGCCCCTGAGCCACCACATCCCTCTGAATCACTTCTGGGTTGTGGGAAAAACCTTTGAGGGACTTATTCAGACAGTCCCCAAGAACCAAATATCATTGAACGGAAGAAGAAGAAGAAGAAGAAGAAGAAGAAGAAGAAGAAGAAGAAGAAATAATGTATAAAACAAACTCCACTGGATAACTACAGTACAATATTTATACAGGGATTTTCTAAGAATAACTATGTTCTGCTTTGTGAATTGTTTGTAATTGAGAAAGCAAATACATTTGCATTCAGAGGTGAGCTAGATAAATTTCACCCAAAATATTCACTGAGGTCCTGGTAAGCATGTTCTGGATATCAGACAATTGTTTTGGAAGAGAAGTTTGCTGTGAATTTGGGAACAGATTTGTAATGTTTGTTTCTTCATCAGTTTGAAAGGCTAGAGGGAAAAAAAAAAGCAGACTCAGGAATTATAGAGCATTTTTAAATTTAAGCATGGAAGCTTTCTTTTTTTCTTTTCTTTTTTTCTTCCTGGCTTCCAAGGAAAGATGATGAATTGCCCAAATTCCCAACTTATTCCCAGAAGACTATCAGTTCACACTTTTAAAAGCGCAGCTCTGAATGATTTACTGGAGCTGGTAATAGCTCACAGCTGCAATGGAGGAAATCTTGTGGCTGCTTTGCAAATTTATTTCGCTTCACCCACCATTCTTTCCTTGAAATACGTTAAAATCCCTCATTCAGCTGGATTGCAAACAAACCCCTTGTCTGTTCATCGCCCACCCGACATATTTAGTGCATCATATCCCAGGGAAGAGGGAGGGCTGACCCGTACATTTTCTCCCCTTTCCTGTGTGTCTCTTTGTTTTGCTTTGAAAATGAGTGGATTTGTAATCGCTTCACCTTTTTGTTTTCTTCCTCCTCTTGCAGGAGGAACCCTCAGAAGAAATGTTGACAGCACGAGAGCCGAGTTGCAAAAGTCATCATTTCTCTTTCTAATGTAGAAAGCACATGTCCCAACCACATACGAAATCAATATTGGGTGAAGCTAAACCACCAATGGACAACCGTGATGTTTGCAGCCAGAGCGAAGTGCTCGGGGATGTGTTAACCTTGGCGTGCAATCAAGTAGTCTATTTCAGAGTGATGGGCGCCGTGGACCTCCATTTCACCAAGCCAAAGTTTATTTGTTTATTTTTCTGTACATTTTATTTTATTTAAAGTACATACAATTCATCTTCCATTTAATGGCGTGTCGTCTGCGTGTATATATCTTGTGCAATTACAATTAAAATTTACATCCATGTTCATTACTTTGGTATTAATTCTCTATTCTTATCTTATCTTCTTAATATACATAATATCTCTATTACTATAACATTCCTCTTCTTAACATGTTTAATTCTATAAACCTATTTTCTGTATTTCACCAATCTATTAGCTATTCTAATATTTTCTAATCGCATTTTCATCAGTAGGAATCTCTTCGCTTTTCCAGTTTTGAGCAAATACAATTCTAGCTGCAGTTAATCCATGAATAATCAAACGTACTTTCTCTTTACTGTAAGTTTCAGGTAAGATCCCCAACAGGAATATTTCAAGCCAAAGATTATTTAGCAGGGAGAACAGAAGAACCACTCAGGCCAACGGGAGTGTTAGCATGACATTTTGAAGTTGTCACCTCACTTACTGAAAGCGGCGGCAGCCAAAACAGAGATGGCAAAAAGCCAGGTTTCTCAAGGCCTAATCCAAAGCCGATTGCAATTTTGTTAGCTTGCTAAACTAGATTCCCAGTTTTCCTTGGAGCCAGCTTGTCAAATCAGCGGCGGATGGATTCCAAGCCAACCCCAAAGGGTGATGAGATTAGCTGAGCTGGACCTACATTTTCTGATCTAAATTTGACTCCAGGCCATCAAATCCACTTTGACTGAGTTCACAGATCCAAATCAGCCATCAGGGGTTGGTTTTTATTTGGCCTTGCACATCATGCTAGGGGGTGAATCAAGTCTTAGGGTCAACCTAGCCAATGGTTGCTTGTCTGCTAAGCTAAGGTTAAAAAAGTACGGAGTCGGCAACGTAAATAGTTGAGTTCAGAGGGAAAGGATATAGTTCAAAATGGGGCATGACCAGGTTTTGCAACCAGCCATCAAAATGTTTCTTTTTGAAGCCAACTCTAGTCCATCGCTTTCAGCCATCACTCTCTGCAGCCACTAAGCAGACTTAGTAATGTTTGGTGGCTGAGTTTATCACCTTTCTAACATTTTCCCTCTAAAGATTTGTTATCTTTGGCCAACCATTGGGTAGGCTCTATAATTCTGCTTAACTAAAAATTGTCTTTCTTGGATCAAAATCAACCTCCATGGTAATAACAAGGAAGTGGGTTGGGATTGGCTTCTTACAAAACCCTTTTTGACTTCTTTGTCTCAACCAGAAGGCAGACTGCAGAAAACAGAGTTGGGAGGGACTCTGGAAGGTCCTATAGTCCAACCTCCTGCTTGAGCAGGAGACCCTATACCTTTCTGGATAAATTGCTGTCCAATCTCTTCTGGAAAACCTCCAGTGATGAAGCATCCACAACTTTTGAAGGCAAGACTTTGCACTGGTTAATTGTTCTAACTATCAGGAAATTTCTCCTTAGTTCTAGGATGGCTCTTTCTCTGACCATCTCATCTTGCCCTCAGGTGCTTTGGAGAATATGTTGACCTCCTGTCTATGGAGATTCTCTGTCATCCAGGTCATGGTTGTCCCAAAGGTGCTTTTTCAAGAGGCGACTGGACTTTCTGGTTTTTCTTTGAAGGCATTTCACTTCTCATCCAAGAAGCTTCTTAAATTCTGAGGGAAACTGAAGAAGCTTCTGAGAAAAGCTGAAGAAGCTTCTTGGATGAGAAGCAAAATGTCTTTAAAGAAAAAATAGAAAATCCAGTTGCCTCTTGAAAAAGTTGACCTCCTCTTCTCTGTGACAGCCCCTCAAGTACTAGAAGACTGCTATCATATCATCCTTATTTCTTCTCTTCATTATATTAAACATACCTACTTCTCACAACCGTTTATCATATTCTTTATCCTCCAGTCCCCTAATCTTCTTCGTTTCTCTTCTCTGAACTCAATTTTGACCAAGATCAGCACTGGTCAATAAGGGTCCCACAATTAAACTGGGCTTTGATCATAAAGTATCAGCGCTGGGAAAACAAACATATCATGGCATAAATAATTAAAATAACACTTCATCTGCTGTAATGTTTATTTATTTAGTTTAATATATTTATTGTATGTTTCCATTTCTCTTTCCAAATCAGGATACCGGATGGGTAAAAGATAAGGAAATCTTTTCTGCTACCTCATTTTAATTTAGAACCACAGAATGTCTCCATTATTATCTTAAGTGGCTGTGAGAAAAGGCAATTTTCCTAATAATGGTGGCCCCCTCTTGCCTCTTGGGAATGGTAATTTCTGGAATGTTAAAA
Organism: Pseudonaja textilis; assembly: GCF_900518735.1. The sequence continues at coordinate 3,303,834 of NW_020769394.1, forward strand.
AAAAAAGAATTAGAACTTAATCTGGTGTGATACCATGAACAAATATCTGTTGATTAAAAGAGAGAAAAGATTAAGCCAAGGATGAAGGGAACTTCTCGGATTTACATCCTTGCTTCCTTAAAGGACATTTTCTTCTCGTGTGGTCCGTGGGAGACGCGCTATCAAGTTGTCCAGTTTTGTTTAATTTGGTAGCAATCACGAGTATATTTTTACATGTGATTAATGTTTAGTTAGAAATTACCACTGAGCTTGAAAATACGCACAGGCTGTGTTCCTTCTCAGGAAACCTTTTTCTATTTATACAGCTGTGTCTTTCCCTGTTACGCTTCTCCTGCTTGATTTATTGGCCGGTTTTACAATCCAGAAACTCACAAGTATACTTAGATGAGTTTCAAAAATGAAGGGGAAGAAAAAGATACTTCGTGGCTCACCTGTGTGTATGTATTTCCACCATCCCTGTCTTCTTCTGGATGGTGGAACTAAGGCTAGAAGTTGAGAAAGCAACTTTCAAATTTCTACATGAAGTTTGCTAGTTAAATGTTACTAACCAGTTACTAATTCTTAGTCTAAACTACCTCTTAAGGTTGTTAGGTGGTGAGGGAAATAGGTTGGGAGAACCATACATGATGCTCCTTCAAGATAAATTATCACATAGGGCATCTGCCCAACCATTAATGGAGAAAGGAAATAGGATTGTTAATTTCTGGCTCCTTCACACATTTTGCTACCATGTTTAAACACTCGTGCCTTGAACCACAAGTCTTCTATGCATCTTCACCTCAAAGGGAACAGACTTTTTGAGAATTCAAGAACAAAAACTTTTTTTAAATGTTTGAACAGGCATACAGAGATTGTGGGAATTTATAGAGTCAAAGTTTAAGAGATAAGCCAGAAGTTGTATTTCCATTTTTTTTCTGGATACATAAAGCAAACAAATAAAAATGTTTACTTGTGATATTTTTAAGAAGTTATTTTGATATTTCTCCTCCTCCTCCCTCCTTCTCCTCCTCCTTCTCTTCCTCCTCCTCCTCCTCCTCCTCCTCCACCACCACCACCTTCCTCCTCCTCCTTCTTCCTTTTCCTCCTCCTTGTCTTCTTCCTTCTCCTCCTCCTTATTCCTCCTCCTCCTCCTCCCAATCATTTGGCATTCCACAGCAGAAAAACATTGGCCTGAATTGGCAGGGTTTTTTTCCCTATCTCTGTCTGCTGGAAGTGCAGCCTTTTGTGAGCAATTTAATTAGTTTGAGGGTGGCAGTCGTAGATGGATACTGAAAATAAAATATGACACGTATACCTGGGCCAACAACACAGTGGTACGATTCATTATTAAAATGTGCCACAATGGCTCGAGTTAATAGCAAGTTCCCCATCATCCGAATTGCCTGAGAGAGATCAGAATAATTTGTCTGCGTTCTGTTTAGGTCAGTAGAATCCTTTTTGTATCTGTAAGCAAGTAAGTCAGGCCCTTGCTATTTTCATGAGAGAAGGAGGAGGAGGAGTAGGAAAAAAAATACCCCTATAGTGCTGCATATTAACAAGGTTTGATTTTTTTTTCCCCTCGAGTCTGGTCCAACCAAACAAGGGAAACAAAATTGCAAGGGTGTGGGATGTGTGTGTGTAAAACTGCTTCAGCACCACACACTTCTGGCAGTATCTTCTTTGAGGAGGTCCTTGGTGCTCTCTGAGCTGGGTTGCAAGTTGAGACAGACATCTCACTGAATTGCAATGAACTTTTCTTCCAAGAGAGAGAGAACTTTGTTGTTGGAGAGAACTCGCATTCTTAAGAGCAAGGAGAATTGTTTTGGGGAAAGGCCATACTATCTCTCTTCTGCCTGCTAGGTCATCCCATGGCAACTCACCCACGAATCTCTTAATCTTGCCCTATCCTGAACCCTCATGTTGGTTGAGCCTATTCCCCTTTAATCCCTTTCTCTCCCCCCATCCTGAACCCTCATGTTGGTTGAATCTCAACCTTTATTCCCCTTTGGATGGAGGAATGGATTCTTTTCTTCTCCCCAGGAATTGCACTTCCTGTGTGCCCCGTTTGTGCTTGTTAAGCAAGGACTACCTGCATTTATTTCTACAGGCCATGGCTTTCACTGCATCATTGTTTGATGCCTATTCGCTTTGGTTCCACCTTTTAGTTGTTTTAAAATCAGACATGACTCACTTAAGAACCACTTTGGAAATTGCGGCCCTGATTGTGATCATAAATTGAGGACAATCTATGTAAGCTTATGAACTGGTATGTCACCGTTCACCCAATTTCTTTCCTGTTTGATGTTGCTCCGAGACTCATCATTTAAGTGGATCTTTTAAACCAGCATGGAATCCCTCTTTTTCTCTGGTTGGTTTACGGCAGCGAATGCTAGATAGCTCTTACTAAAATCAGGGTATGATTTTGCTTTGGTTCTGTGATTGAATATAACATTATACTCGCTCTACTGCTGTCAAAGGTATGTTGTTTGAAGGCTACGGAAATTTCCAAATGGCATGCTTTCTTTGGAAGAAAGCCACTTAAACCATCCCGTAATATTTAAGTTTACTTAGAAACAGTCAAGTTGAATAAAGGAGAAGAGCTAACTGCTCGTGGGCACCAGTGGACTACCAGTTCTTGTATAAACTATCTGAAATGTTATATTTCGATTACTGAGAGAAGAAGGAAGGAAGATAATCAAACCTGCTGTTTTTGATGGACTGGGGTAACTAACTGACAAGTTATGAGGGTATTTGCATGGAGACAAAGGAAGGTGATAGAAAAGAGTATTTGTAGCTCAGGGTTGAACTGTGGGGCTCTCGGTCTCCTCTGAGCTGGGTTGCTTTCTTTCAAATGGTTCATTATGATGATGTTACCTAGTTGGGTGATGAAACATCTGCAAGAAAACAACCAAGCTCAGAAAGCACTAAGGACTCTGCTACAGAGTGATGAATAGTTTGATTCCTGGCTTGAGTTGACTTGAAACCCTTCTCATAAAACAACAGTGAGTGGTGTCCCAAAGGTGCTTTTTCAGGAGGCAACTGGACTTCCTTGTTTCTTTTGAAGACATTTCGCTTCTCATCCAAGAAGCTTCTTCAGCTCTGACAGGATAGTGAGGAATGGAAGGATTTATATTCCTTGCAGACAGCTGGTCAGTTGCATCTTTTTAGAGGGTCATTGAGGCCACTTGGAGGTTTATCTGTGTCCTCAGGGTCATCTAAGTGGTGCTCCTGGTTCCTGTAGCCTGCAATTTTTTTCCTCTGGAAGTCCATTCTTACTCACACACCATTCAGAGTATTCCCCCCAAATTGTATAGCTAAAAGTCCATAGAGATTCTCAGTCATCCAGATCATAGTTGTCCCAAAGATATTTTTTCAGAAGGCAGCTGGACTTTTTGGTTTTTTCTTTGAAGACTTTTTGCTTCTTATCCAAGAAGCTTCTTCAGCTCAGTAGAGAGTGGTGATTTTTGCAGCTCTTAGTGTGGGCTCAGCTTAGACAACGGCCAAATGCTACATAGACTCCAGATATTTCTTTGTGCTCTTGGCGACCAATTTCCTTATTCAGCATCTAGCAAGAAGTGGCAGTTAATTAAGCCGTTGATGAATGAGTGTGAGACTTAGCAATGAATTGACACAAACACCCACCTATGTAGTTGCAATGAATTAAAAGCCAGGCTCCATGAATAAAATTCAATCTGAGAGGGAAATGTAATGTATTAAAATGTCACGATAAGGAGATCTTCAGAATTAGAATCCGATGTATGAGATTAATTAATTGTTTCCATAATTATTTTAAGGCAGGCAGGCGAGACAGAGTTCAACATGGTCAACCATGAGACTCCCTGGGTGTTGGCGCAGAGGTACAAATTAACATGTGAGCTAATTGTGGCTTGCCTGCATCAAATTGACCATTGGTGAAATGAGTTAATTAGGCAGAAGTGAAATTAAATAAGGCACAACCACTTTGAAATGATAAGTTATGTGGACCCCCAGAAGACATGACTAGTTTCATTTGGGACTCATCAGACATAGGGGGACAGATGTTATACTGTAGGGTTCAAACAGTTATGGGATTCAGCTAGTTCGTACCAGTTCGAGAGAACTGGTTGTTAACTTTCTGAGCAGTTTGGTGAACTGGTTGTTGGAAGAAATCATTAGGGCAGAGAACTGGTTGGTAAATTATTTGAATCCCACCACTGGGTTCAAACCTTCTACTAAGAATTGAACTCATGGGCCTTCACACATCAAATATCTATGTGCACTTCATTTATTTATTTAGGAGTAGCAACATCCATATTTTTTCCCTGCTCTGAATGCTTAAGGGAAGGTGAACTATTGTATACATGCCATTCCAATGAACTTCAAATGATAAAAAAGACCTCTATTTATTTGCCATTCATTTTTCACTATTAGTCCTACTAGACTTTCAAATCCACGGTAATGTTTTGGACAACCCAAAGAGAAGGCGAAAAACAGAAGCTGGCTGGTTGGACAATTCGGTTGAGTGCAACCTGGGCTCCTTCAGATGTTACTGGGTTTAACTTAAGGTTACACCCTTAATTTAAGGTTGTTAATTAGTGATCTAGATGGAGTCCTAAATTTGAGGGAAGGTAAGCATCTCTCAACTTGAATTTGACTTCTGTGAGCTACATGAAAAATATACCTATGTTATTTTCTCAACAACAATACAGAAACCATTTCCACTTGCCTTCATTCAGAACGTTGCAGTTCACCAGTGTGGTCAATATCCTTGACAATTTCTGGTAGACTCCCATCCAAATATCCTTCCTTCCTTCCTCCCCTCCCTCCCTCCTTCCCCCACTTCAACAGGGTTGAGTTTTGCTGCATTAAAAGAAATAATTTGGAGAAAAGAACTCACAGGTGTAAATCCAGAGCATCATTTCACATGACATTTTTACTGTTGGTTGTACCTAGTGAGTAATGAAGTATCTTGGATTCAGGGAAAGTGATAAGTTCTTCCTTCCTTCCTTCTCTTTCATTCTTTGGATCCAACCCTGTAGATTTGTTTTTTTCTCTATTTTTATTTTTGCTAAGAAATGGATTGTTTTCCGATTGTCAAGTTTCATAGCATTATATGACAGCTAAACAGAGGCTGACCAGAAAAATCTAATTGCTCCCCTTAAAAGTGTTCTCATCCCATGCTGTTGTGCAGTAAATCCAAAATATCACTTCTTAAGATCACCTGAGACCCCTGCTGTAATCATGCTGGATTATTTCAGAACATTAAATCAAATTTAATTGCATGGTTCTATTTGCACATAATTCTAAAGGATAACTATATACCGCAAATGCATGAGCATATATAAAATATAAAATGACAGTTGTTTATAAGGAGAAATTTATTGCAGCTCTCAAAATATCTGCTCCTAAAGTGCAGGAGAATTAATGAGGTCATTTTTAAGAGAGAGAGAGAGAGAGAGAGAGAGAGAGAGAGAGAGAGAGAGAGA
>NW_020769394.1:3355943-3377926 GCF_900518735.1 Pseudonaja textilis
TTCTTTCTTTCTTTCTTTCTTTCTTTCTTTCTTTCTTTCTTTCTTTCTTTCTTTCTTTCTTTCTTTCTTTCTTTCCTTCCTTGCTTCCCTTCCTTCCTTCCTTCCTTCCTTTGTCTCTCCCTCCCTCTAGCCCACCTCCTTCCTTCCTTCCTTCCTTCCTTCCTTCCTTCCTTCCTTTCTTTCTTTCTTTCTTTCTTTCTTTCTTCTACTCAAAAAGATGTAGGAATAGGATTACCATTCTTTTCCTTTGTGGTTCCACTGTGGGTGCTCCATCACTGGAGGTTTTCAATAAGAGATTGGACAACCGTCTGTCTAGAATGGTGCAGGCTCTCCTCCTTGAGCAGAGGGTTGGACTACAAGACCTCCAAGGTCCCTTCCACCTCTGTTTCTCTCTTAACCTGACCGCATGCTACATAATAAGCACAGAAGTCCTTCTTTTCCTTTTAAGCCTCACCTATTCCCATTCCATACCTTGTGGTGAGCTTGTTTTTAATGTTCCCCTTCTGTTCTCTTGTTGCCTTCATCCCCGTAATGCCTTAATTGATGCTTGCACGCTTGGCAGCTTTGTTGGAAGCGAGCAGCATCTGAGAAAGATTTGGACGTCCCCGTTCTTACCGAAACGAACATGCACCATGGGGCGAAATCTTTCTCTGCCCTCTTTCCAACCTGGCCTTGTTCAGAGTATAATTTTTGACTTCACCATAGTCATTTGCAGCCATGTATCGTGTGGGCGCAGAGGTAGGAGGTGAGCCCTACAGGTTTGCAAATAGCTATAAGGAGAACAGCAGAGGCTGACCTCCCACCGCCTGTTATTTTAGCTCCCTGTTCTGAAATTTAGTCCTCAGGCATTTGAGGTGACTAATTCTGCCAAAGCACCCCCCAGGATGTGTCTTTTGTGCGAGAAACGGGGATTTGATTAAAGTACACACCCGAGCAAAGTGCATTGTGGTGTTTACAGCCCATGCGAAGGGGGCATTTTTTGCTAGAATTCTTTACCCACAACTAAAACATGCAATCTTTGCTTTCTTCAGAAATTGCACTACAAAGCCCACAGTGGGTGTAATGACACTATACTTAATTTAATTACGGCATGGTGACAAGCGTTTTACACTTTGGCGAGGCGACCTTCTATTACAAATGTCGCAAGGTGAAAAGTTTATAATTTAGCGGTGGTTAGATATTGGGGTAAACAATCACCAGCCATGACCCCCAAAGCAGCTTTTGGTCTTCTTTTCCCACTCAATAGCCTTATCAATATTTTCATCAAGGTTTACTAAAATTGTTTTTCCAGCAGGATTTCATGGATGTTTTATGGTATAATTTTTCTCAGGGCTGCTTGGAAAGGCAAAGCACGAAACTGTTGGCCAGGCCAACCTCAGTCTCCTTTGGAGCACAGTTTTTCTATCCAGCTGTCCATAGGACTAAGCTAGTAGGAAATGTTCTTCTTTATTGTATTTGTTGGAAAGAAAGAAAGAGAGAGAGAGAAGGAAGGAAAAGAAAAAGAAAGAAAGAGAGAGAGAGAGAGAAAGAGAGAGAAAGAAAGAGAGAGAGAAAGAGAGAGAAGGAAGGAAAAGAAAGAAAGAAAGAAAGAAAGAAAGAAAGAAAGAAAGAAAGAAAGAAAGAAAGAAAGAAAGAAAGAAAGAAAGAAAGAAAGGCTTTAAACAGTTGGGCACGCACAAAAAGAAGGGGTGACATGAATAGCACTGTTCCAATATTTGAGGGGCTCCTACAAAGACGAGAGGATCAAATTATTTTCCAAAGCACCAGAAGGCAGGACAAGAAACAATGGATTGGAAACTAACCAAAGAGAGAAGCAACAACTAAGGAGAGATTTCCTAATGGTGAGAGCAATCGAACGATGGAACGGCCTTCAGAAGTCTTCTAGTCTAACCCTCTGCTCAAAAAAAAACCAAACCAAAAAACCCCACCCTATCCTATTTCAGACAAATGGTTATCTAATCTCTACTTTAAAAACCCTCCATTGATAGAACATCCACAGCTTCTGGAGGCAAGTTGCTCCACCGATGAATTGTTCTCACTGTCAGGAAATTCCTCCTGAGTTCTAGGTTGCTTCTCTCCTTAATTAGTTTCCATCCGTTGCTTTTTGTCTTGCCTTCTGGTGCTTTGGAGAATAGCTTGACTCCCTCTTCTTTGTGGGGGCCCTTAAGATATTGGAACACTGCTATCTTATCACCCCCTAGTCCTTCTTTTCACTAGACTAGACAAACTCAATTCCAACAACTGTTCTTTATCTTAAGTAAATGCACTCTTCATACTTCTCTCTTTACAGCCGATAATTTTGCCCCCAAGTTATTTGGTTCGGATATAAAATGGTTCTTCTAGAATTCTCAGCAGTTCCTATTAATCTCCAGGTTAGATTTTATAGATCTTTGTTTTTAGTGCAGGCATACAGTCAAACCCATCCATGGAGGTGAAGTGTTTGTTTGATCCAACTCTTTGAAAGACCCCCAAAAATAAAAATATCTCTTCGATTCTTGTAGAACTACTTCCCCTTTAGACTGAACCAAGAGTATTCTCTCCTTTTGGTTTCAACGTAAATAAATGTGTCAAAATCAACCTTTCTTAGAAAGCACACGGCTAAGCCAGCAATATGTTTGCCTAGCGCTTAGAAGCAAGCAGATACAATATTTACAAACTCCAGTAATTCCTGTGCAAATCTGCCTTCTTGAGCACCGTATCCCCAATAACAAAACAAGGAAGTATAATTGTTAGCTAAAGCCGACAAGGGCAGCCATCTGGGTTGTAAGATTCCTTGCCCAGTTCAGACCTTTGGCATTTTGAGAATAACTGAAGATGACACTGATACGGCTTTTATTTCAATGGCACAACAGCTGCCCGCAGCTAACCTTAAAACCCTGCAAAAATTAAGCAGTGGTTAAGCAAATTTTCATTATTGTGAGTGAAGATGTGGTTGAGAGTATTCTACCCCCTTAGATATTTGGGGATGGTGGAAATATGTGCGGGGGGGAGAGAAGGAATGCCCTGTATTCAAGGAGAGACTATGAAAGATGCCATAACCCACAAATTAAATTCCCATTCCTCTTTTATCTTTAATTTCAGTTGGCTAAAGGATGCTGGAGACATTTTTTTTTTTCCCACTGCGTGGTACAATGAAAAACTTCCAATATGTGGAAGGGTGGGGGGAGATTAATCAAAGAGCAGAGATTCTTTCTTGTTTCTATAGAAACAAGGTGACGATGAGAAGAGAACAGGGTAGCTTTCCAGCATATAGTTTAAGAAGGAGAGCTCGCCACAGGACCGGAAACGAGACGAAATGCCAAGATGCTAAGAAGCTGCGTTCTCCTCTGTTGTATTGAAGATCTGATGGGAGCCAAATCAACTGGGAAGCTGAACAAATGAATGCAAGGAAATCTCTTTGGGTTCTTTTCTGACATTCTTCCCCCAGAGAAATCCATGCACCAAATCCAAAACTCCATGCGCCAAAATCTGTTTTAAAAGCGCAAGCATTTCTCTCTCTCTCTCCTTTTTTGGTCTTCAAAAGGAAATTTTAGTTCTTTAAACATGGCATTTAAAAAGAGAAAAGGCATTTAAAAAGAGAAAAGCTAATACAGAGTAAGAAAGGAGTAAAAAGAAAAATATTAGAAAGGGCAGAATGCACATGCATACACAAGCACAAATAGAAAAGCAAGAAAATAAATAAGAGTATAGTAAAGAAAAATAAAGATACATAAAGAAATGACTTTGCCCTTCATCATAAAAAGAATAAACATCTCCTCCTCTTAAAATCAAATGAATGTTCTCTTTCTTCTTCCCATATCCCATCTCTTAGGTGTAAACAGATACATTAAGCCTCATCAGTTCAGCAAAAGTCTATTAAGAGTTACCAGAGATAACATTTCAAGCTCGATCAAATAAGCCAACTTTATGTTGCTTCCTTTACCCTTTCCTTTTAACAATCTTGATCTTTAGTACCTTCAAATCATATCCTACAACTTCTTTTTTTATTTTTCCTTGTCCTTTCTCACAGAACTCTTCTAAAGATTAATAAGTCTCTTTGGTAAATCCAATTTAAGAAACATATCCATGTCACTTTGGGTTTCTTATTTGTATATCCTTTTTAATTATTAAGACACAAGCCAGGTTCATTTTGTATGTCCAGTGTAGCATATTCTTCTACATCGTTTTTCTAGCCTGTCATTTTTAAATCCATTTTTAGTTTGGTCTCAGGCATATCTGGAGACTGATAAGATGCTAAAATGTTCTCTCACACAGCCACACATTTTCAAGGTTGCTTTTCTTCAATGCTGGATGCCTCCATTTAATCTTTTTGGATGTCCCCCAAAATAACCCCCTGTTAAATGTTTTACCTATTATCCATCCACCACTCTTTGAAATCGAGAAGCATGTAATCTTGTTACCTAAAGTAGAGTCCTGTAGCTTGCAAAGCATTATTGTATTTCTGTAATTCAAGATAATTAGGGTTCAGTCTCAGTCTAAAGTCCAATTTTATTATTGACTGGACTATTTTTTTTAAAACTCAGGATAGATATCCTTGAAGCATATCTGGGATGTTGGGGGGGGGGTGATGCTCTTTTCAGTTTGATATTTATAAGCAGCAAACATCCCCATCTATTCACATCAAAATGGATGAGCTGGGAACCAGCCAATCTGTGGCTTTTAATATTAGATACACTCTTGCTCTCTGTTTCTATAAAATACATCCTCTCTGTGGCAAGCAACGTTTGCCACAATCTCGCCCCACAGTTGTGTGAGCAGAAGGAATCAGTTTGCAAGCCGTGGTACCCTTGTCAGATCTTGGAAACATCAAGTCAAACATAAAAGAGCCAGATTTGAAGGATTAGACACCAGGAGATTTGAACTGTTCCTAACAGATTTCATAATCTCTGTGGTTGTAAACACTTCAATTTACAGGGAGTAGGACATGATACCCCCCCCCACACACACACACAACCCTTCACAAACAGCTCCCTTGCAGGGTGAATATTTTTGCAAGCAGAATTGTCTTTTGATAATGCAATCAATCAGCCCCGTTTGTCCCTATAACGCAACTCTGGTAGCAAATTATGTCAGAAGCTCATAAAAAAGAGAGCATGGGTGTGTTTGTGGATGGGTCAGAGTGGTTTAAGGTAGTACATTAAATCATTAATGGGGTTGCTTTTGACTTAGCAAGCTATGGGAAGAGACCCACGATGGTCCATGTCCCAGCATTTATGGTTTAATGCAAGGCGTGGATCCTGACAATTAGGGTTCGATTGTTAAATGAGGATCAACGAATCCATAACTCCAGTTCTTGTTTGACTGAGTCTCCCTGTAGAAATCCAGGTTTGGTTTAGAGCAGTTGGCTAGATCCACACATCAAACCATTAACCAGGGTTTGTAACCACAGTAGTTGCATTCAAACACGACGTTAGGCAATTATATACTTGAATTCAGCCTCTGTAGGAAAGTTTATTTTGTAAGAAGGTGACTTGTGAAGTGATAAGGGCTTAAATCCTACCTCCCTTTTAATCCCAAATCTGGGTTCCTCACCCAATGAGCCTGGCCTCCCCAAGCTCCATTTTTGTTGGCAGAGGGCTGCAGGAGGCAGTCGTGGCCAAAAACGGAGCCTTGATGAGTGACATTGAGCTGGCCATGCCCTCCCTGGCTACACTCCTCGATTCCCCTCCCTGAGGTCAAACACAACCCTGGTGTGGTCCTCAATGAAGTCAAATTTGACACCCCCATGTTAGACCATGGCTAATTTTAACCAAGATTCATTGATTACATCATGGTGGTTTGGCTCACACAGAGCGATCCACCATTGTTGGTCTAGGTAGGACAACTCTCTGAAGCCAACTCACTGTGGCCAAGTCACCATGGCCAACTCAACCCAGCCAACTTGGTATGGCTGACTTGCTGTGTCCAACTCGCTGAGCGACAAGAGTTACACTAATATCAAAGAAATGGTGAAATAGAATCATTGAAAAAAGGATGCAAAAGGGAGGGAGAGAATGAAATGGGAACGACAAACATGGAAACAGTTTTTGAATTATTTTAAATAATTAAATAAAATGGCTGGATTGTCCTGCAGTGAGTTTTCTCCTGGCGAATTGTCCCTTGGCGACCACGGCCTTGGCGAACTGGCCACGGAAAGTTGTCCCATTCTGACCTAGAGCCACTGAAAGTGAGGGGACAGCCAAATCAATTTTGTCAATAAATAAATGCATCAATTCGACCTTTCTTTTATGGCTTGGTAGGATGTATGAATCTGGTTTAGGAGTGCAAGCAAGCCACCACATTGTATATTATTTATAAATTCCCAGCCACAACATATAGGCCAGTATTTATTTATTTTTTTTCCTTCCAGCCCTGGTTCCAGGGGTGGGATTCTACCGGTTCGGACCAGTTCTATAGAACTGGTTGTTGTGATTCTGCACGGTTCGGAGAACTGGAAAAACAGGCCCCCTGGCTGTCCCCTCCCCACTCCACCTGCCTGCATTCTCCCCATCCAATCACTCCTTAAAGTATTTCATTTTTTCCCCTCCCAACGATCAGCTGTTCTGATGATCAGCTGTGCTGAGATCCCCCTCTCTGTCTTACTGCTTTGCCCAGGAGGTTTCCCTGAGGCCCAGGAGGCAAAAGGGGGCATGGGGATTGAGTTGTGTCCCTCCCCCCCCCCACGTGTCCCCCTTTGAAATGAACAAACCAGTGTGCGTTAAGGATGACAGAGTGCACTTAATCCCAAGAAAACCACACAGGGAAGATATTGCATATCCCTGCAAAATTCTGCTTGCTTTTTCTCCTGCCTTTCACTCGATAAGGCAGCCATAAACTGTTGTTAAACAGTCAAAAAAAAAAATTAAATGTTGGTATAATTCATGGCATTTCCTGGGTACATTAGAGTGCACTTTAATTAGCAAATAACATGTTTCTTTTATTTCCTTAGTATATAATTGAGAACGGGAAGGCTGCTTTTCAAGTTCCTTCATCACCTTAGTCTTCTCACACTGTATAATCTTTACTATTATTTTTTTCCCCCTCTTGCAATTTTTATTGTTACATCATACAGTTTATGATATGGTGTACAGTTAAATATGCTCAGCCTATTCTTTGCTGTCAAGAAAATTATGGTTTATCTTGATCTCGGTCAGAAGTGCACCCTGAATGGGTTGTGAGCTAATCTCTTTTTTCCCCTCTTTTTTTTTTTAAGTCAAGTCACGTGACGTGTGAAAAAAATAAACAGGCCCTTTTCTCTCTCTCTCTCCTCTCGAGATAGAGGGAAAAATGTGAGTGTAAAAAATGTAATTTTCTGAGCTTCAGCACATCAGGCTGGGGTTCAAAGCACCTTAAGGAGATTCAGAAGAGGGATCCTCTTTGGGCCTAGTTTTAATGTCACTTTAAATTAAATTATCTTCTGATTTTAGAAAAAGCCACCAATGACATACCTCTGGAAGGCACAATTGTGGCTTGTAGAGTTACCGTGTTTTGAAGCCAATGCTCCATCCGTGCCTTCGAAGGAACTTTTTCATCATAAAATTTAAGTCTCTGTTATCTTCCATTCTCCCTTTCCACCTAATTATTGGGGTAGAATTCGACTTCAACCAAGCCATGGTTTAGCATGATGTAGTAGACTTGTTGAGTCACAGTGGCACCGTGGTTAGAGTGCAGTACTGCTTGCAGGCTACTTCTGCTGACTGCTATCTGACTGCAATTTGGCAGTTCAAATCTTACCAGGCTCAAGGTTCACTCATCCTTCCATCCTTCCGAGGTGGGTAAAATGAAGACCCAAATTGTTGGGGGCAAGAGGCTGACTCTGTAAACTGCTTAGCGAGGGCTATAAAAGCACCATGAATCAGTATATAAGTCTATGGCTATTATAATATTGCTATTGCCATAAACCATTATTTGAAAACAAGAGGAGGCTCGTATATCATGCTTGTTTGAATTTAGATTCAAAGAAATGTACAAATCTGGACAGGGGTAACTTGTTTATAATAGGGTGGTTCCACCCAACTTCTTAATTCACAACTCATGATTAAATAAAGCCTGGCGTATGAACTAGTTGATGGATCCAGCAGAGGTGTCTAACCTTGGCAACTTGAAGACTTGTGGGCAACTCTGACAATTCCCCAACCAGCTATGGGGAGTTGTAGTCCACAAGTCTAGGTCCAACCAGCTTAGGACTCTGGTCACGGAGAAGAGTTTTGTTGTTCCCCTTGATAAAACTGTTTCTGTGAACCTATTCCTGCTGAAAATTGACCCACAAAAGTAGTAGAAAGGCTATGCTTATTCAACTCTCAGCTTCTCCTGGCTGGAGGATATCAGTAGTAAGGTTGTTGAATGGGTTTTCGGCAAACGCTTTGCTCTATTGTCCCAGCAAGATTTTCTGAAGATTGCCTGCAGAGATTGTTGATAAGGACTTGATCTTAGCTTTGTAGATTTGGTGAAAGTTGAAGGTTTCCTGGGTGATGTCACTCAACTGATTGTTGGGAATGATGTTGACTCCATCTGCCTTGAACTGACTTGTCCCATTGCTGTGTGGGTCCTTCAACCAGTCAGCAGATTGTGTGGTGATCCTATCCAGCACCATGGATCGGTTGACGGCCCCTTTGTTTGGATGCCTGTCTACTAAGAATTCTTTGCTTCTTCTGACATGATATGGTGAGCTTGCACATCAGAACGCTGGAGACATGGACAGCGAGACGTTGGAAGATCTGACGGAGATTTACATTTTGGAGAAAATGACCTTGCTACACTGCCCTAGGGTGCTTTGCATTGACTGTGCAGCCTTCTGTTTCCTCCCTGTAAGACTGACATATTGTATACATCTTTTGCTTTACAGCATAAATAAAACAGTAGGGGCACCGTCTCATAAAGACAACGTCCAACCGCTCCTCTGTCTAGGAAAAAAAAAACCCACGTTATTTCTGCAAAAAAAGAAAAAAAAGAGGCAAAACTAACTGGAAAATACTGGTCTATACTTGCCTTTCTAGTTTGCATTTGGTGGGATTTAAGGGAAGTTAGCCGCAACCTTTCATTAAGTGGGGGAATTTGGGAAGCTAGCAGTGATCCAAGCTCATTAATTTAATTCAGTGGGGCAATAAATCAGCTTCTCCCTCCCCTTTCCTTTCTGTTTCCTTGCATTGTTTCTTTAGCATATATTCCGGATAGTGGAAAAGAAAAGGCATTCTGGGCCACTGAGAGATGTCATAAAATGACAAACATGGAGAACATAAAGGTGAAATACTCACAGTTTTAAAGCTCTGCTGACACTTTTCTACACAGCCTACGCTGTTTATCTTAGGTTAGCAAATACTCATCATTGTGATGGATAGAAGGCATTGTATGGCGCATACATTCAAGGAAGGTCTATAATGGAGCCCCGATCTCTAGGACGTGTGTTCAATGTTGGCCCACCTCTGGTTGGTAAAGATCAGTCCAGATGATTAAGGGCTGCCGATATCTTTACTACGACAAGAACTTAATATATGGATCACACCAAAGGTTCTACAAAATCAGAACGCTACATCTCCATCCCACGGACCTTATAGGGGAAGCACATCTCTTCTGCAGTGGGCCAACATTTAACACACGTCCTAGAGATCGGGTAGTAGACAATAGCACTAGCACTTAGACTTATATACCACTTTACAGTGCTTTACAGCCCTCTCTAAGTGGTTTTACAGAGTCAGCCTGTTTGTCCCCAACACACATCATTCATTGTCACCCTTGACCCTGGTTTTCCCCCACCCCCTGGGTGTATCGTAAATCATATTCTCCAATGAGACACATCCATAGCCAAGAGTCATCAATCATGCTCTCCAGTTAGAATTTTGTACGGCAGAAACTTCAGTCACCTAGTTACTATCTTTGAAAACATTTATGGAATGCGCTTTCGGTTTGCAAGCTGCCACACTGCTCCCCCCTCCCTTTCTGTTGGCAACTCTCAAAAGACCATAGAAACATTTTTTGAGTTGATGCTTTCTAGATTTCAGTTAGAGATAAGGAGATCCACAATTAGAATTGTACAACAATATAATAGTCAACCAGGGGAGGTGTTAACTTCTCCATCCATTGAGATGCTTCAGGAGAGGGTGAACAACCATATTTCAAGGTTGGTTTAATTGGTTTTCCTCCAGGTTGCAGAGGGTTGGATTAGATGTCCCTCATGATCTCTTCCCACTTCCTTACTCTATAAACAGCACTGTGCTACATGGACTAATGCTATAAAGAAGTTTGCTGTGTCCTTAAAACAGCTCTGTAATCAGAAAAGACTCACTTAAGGCTCTTTTGGAGCTTCAAAGGAGTGTTTTGATTCAGCAGTGATTTGTTCCAAGTGTCTCTTTGAAGAAGCATGCTGCATTAAAGCAGCGTGTCTCTTCAAAGCTTCCCTTTCCTTAAGCTACATATCCTCCCGTAATGGATTTAGATTTTTTTTGGAATACATCCAAAGTCACGTTGGTGGCAAAAGATGAGCTGAGTCACCTTAGTTGTAGGTGAGTAGTTCGGCTTTGGGGCAAAATGACTATGCAATTTGCCATGAGCATTTGTTTGCAAAAAAACAACAACCCTGGGATAGATAGATAGATAGATAGATAGATAGATAGATAGATAGATAGATAGATAGATAGATAGATAGACAGACAGATGATTGATAGATGATTGATAGGTAGGTAGGTAGGTAGGTAGGTAGGGAGAGAGAGAGAGAGAGAGAGAGAGAGAGAGATAGTAGATATAATAGATGATAGACAGACAGACAATCTGGATGATGGATGATAGATAGACTTCTTCGTGAAGATATAATGCTATGACAATATATCACTGGTACTTAGTAGCTGGTCACTATATCTTTTAAATAACTCTTTCCCCCAACATTATCATCATCAGAGTTGAAAGGGACTTTGGAGATCATCTAGTCCTACCCTCTGCTCAAGCTTGAGACTCTATGCCCTTCCAGACAAATGGCCGTCCAACCTTTTCTTAAAAGCCTCCAGTGATGGAACACCTACAACTTCTGAAGGCAACTTCAGTTCCACTGGTTAATTGTTCACACTTCTAGGAAATTCCTCTTTAGTTCTAGGTTGCCTCTCTCCTTGCTTAGTTTCCATTTCATTGCTTCTTGTTTGGTCTTCTGGTGCTTTGGAAAATACAGGGAAGTGGTTGGTGTTTTTTTTTTCCTAGAAGGTACACCGCTGGAATGGCATCAGTCTTAATAAATAACCTTCCTTCTCAAAACAGTAGCCATGGAAACCCAAGCCAAGCCATCATGCTGGGTGTTGGTTCCCCCAAATCTCCAAGCTGCTCATTCTTACATCCTAAAGAAATAAAGCAGGGAGGAATTTCCTTTCTCGTTTTTTCCTTGTTTTCTTGGAGACGTTTGCTAGCCATCATCCCAGGGTCTCCATAAATTCAAGTTATTCTCAGTTCCCTCTGTGTGTGTGCAGCTCCCATCTTTGAAGCCATAAATATATAGATGCAATACCCTAACGATAGTATTGCCAGATTCTCTGGCACAACTGTACATGAATTGAGTGGCCTTTAAGAGAAACATTCTTTTCAGGGGAAAAAAAAATCTGATTAAATTTCTCCCTTATTAAAACCATTGTTTTAAGCCTTTTTAAGGCTGTGTGTGTGTGTTTATGGAGTGTATATGTTTGTGTATGTGTGTGTTTCGCCCAACGGCTTCAAAACATGTGGAACTGTAGGAGCTGAGCCAAGTGCCTGTGAAAAGCTATCATCCAGTCTTCTCTAATGCTGTACGTGTAAAGAATAAAAATGACTCGGGAGTTATTTATAGACCATAAACCCTCTGGTTTCATAAACCATTTTATGCTATTATTTGTCCAAGTCTCTGCAGAGTTCATCAGGTGCTCTAAAAATCTCTTCTTTTGATTTCCTGGCTGTTTGAACAGGGAAATTAATCAGAGAGTAAAGTAGCAATTTATTAACATAAAAAGAGGCACTTGCCTGGGTGAACCTGTTCCTTTCTTTATTTTTTTTCTCACTCCCCTCGCTTATTCTCATTCTCTTTAGCTGTTCTCTCTCTCTCTCTCTCTCTCTCTCTCTCTCTCTCTCTCTCTTCTTCGATCTGGGCTCATTTTAATTCCTTGAAAACCACATTTTTCAAAGCGTGCATCACTCAAAGCTTTTTAATATGGTATATTCCCCAACAATGCCTGTTCCAACCAGAATGCCAGTTGGATGTTTTAAAGAATGAGCTTTGAATTTCTGGTGGGAAATATTTAAGGCTGGGTTGGTGAAGTGACATCCATCATCTCAAAAGCTAAACCCCACTATTTTTTTTTTCTTCCTCTTCTGTCTGACAAAATTTTTGTTTTGCTTCCCAGACTGCAAGGAAGTTAATTCAGGAAGCATTCCTCTGACCCAAAATTGACTGTATTTTCCGTCAATGACAGAATGCCAGTTTTGATTGGCTAGTTGGTGCAATGATGTCATTACATGCCCAATTGGTTGGGACAGTCTTCTAGAAAACCAGGACCATTGTAGTATCAGATAAGGTGGCATGGAGAGGTCACATGTGGGGGTTTTATAGAGAGGATCATTCCTGGAAGAGGTTTTCTGTGTTGAAAATCCCAAAGGTCCTTTTTTGAAAGGCAACTGGACTTTCTTTGTTTTTTTCTTGAAGATGTTTTGCTTCTCATCCAAGAATCTTCTTCAGTACTGAAGATAGGTAGATAAATAGATAGGTTAGATTAGATTAGATTAGATAGATAGATAGAGAGAGAGAGAGAGAGAGAGAGAGAATAGATGGAGAGAATAGAATAGAACAGAACATAGAGTAGGGTAGGGTAGGGTAGGGTAGGGCAGAATAGAGTAGAGTAGAACAGAGTAGAGTAATAGAATGGAATAGAGTAGAGTAGAGTAGAGTAGAGTAGAGTAGAGTAGAGTAGAGTAGAGTAGAGTAGAGGAATAGAATAGAATAGAATAGAATAGAATAGAATAGAATAGAATAGAATAGAATAGAATAGAATAGAATAGAATAGAATAGAATAGAATAACAGAGCATTCACAATTTCTGGAGGCAAGTTGTTCCACTGATTAATTGTTGTAACTGTCAGGAAATTTCTCCTTAGTTCTAGGTTGCTTTTCTCCTTGATTAGTTTCCACCTATTGCTTCTTGTTCTACCCTCAGGTGTTTTGGAGGAAAGCTTGACTTCATCATCTTTGGGGCAGCTCCTGAGATATTGGAAGACTGCCATCATGTCACCCCTAGCCCTTCTTTTCTTCAAAAGCTTCTCATCCAAGAAGCTCCTTCAGTACAGAAGATGATAGATAGATAGATAGATAGATAGATAGATAGATAGATAGATAGATAGACAGATTGTTAGGTAGATACTAGATAGATAAATAGACAGACAGACAGACGGACAGACAATTGAAGAAACTTCTTGGATGAGAAATGAAATGCCTTCAAGGAAAGTCCAGCTCCCTTTTGAAAAAGCACCCTTGGGATAACCATGATCTGGATGACCGAGAATGTTCATAGATATTTGCATTGAAAATATTTGCACATTCATTGCAAGGCAACCCTATTCCCGCTGAATTTTATTAAAATGGCAGGAAGCTTTAGGTAGCTTTTTAGCTTTTTTAAAAAAAAAACCATAAATGCTTTTCATAAGTGTGTCAGATGATTTGGTGAGGTGGGCCATTCAAGCCAGAGAACGGATGAAAATGAACTGAAAGCAAAAAAAAAAAAAAATAGATTGCGGCAATTTAGAGCAGAAAGTGGCAGGTGGTATTAAGTGGTGTTTCAACTAGAAGCTGTGAAGAGGTTGGAGTCTTCCAGATTGGTGAATCTGAAAGCTTTTAGATCCTAAATCTTCCATCTGAGAATATTTTATTCACTCTATTGGTGTCTCTCAACTTCGGCAATCTTAAGCTGCATGGGACTTCAACTCCCAGCATGCTGGTTGGGGAATTCTGGGACTTGAAGTCCACACAGTTTAAAAAGGCTAAAGTTGGGATTATTGTAGTTGGTTAATAAGCCTAGCCCATTTTAGCTGTGAATAGTTATGAAAACAGGAAGCATTTTTGTGAATGTTCAGCTAGTTGCTATAATATGTCCCTAATTCGAATGATACCTATTATTGGATGGCTGTTCCTTCATGGGCTTCTCAGATATTCCCCTCCTCCCCGATCGTTTGATCTCTAGATTTGATGCAAGATCCAAAGACTGGACATCTTCTCTGTTTGGCATCTGGCTTTTGCAAATGTGTTTCTTTAGCCAACTCTGGAAAAGGACTATTGTTTAAGACTTGTGGACTTCCAACTCCCAGAATTCACTCTCCAGTCATGTTAGCTCAGGAATTCTGGGAGTTTAAAGTCTTAAACTTGCCAAGTTTGAAGACCCTTGTGCTAGAATTACAAGGCAAACCTGAAGGAACTCTCCAAGGTCCTGTTCTCCCATTCTTTCTTTCCCACAAGACTTTAACTCAGGGGTGTCCAACCTTGGCCATTTTAAGACCTGTGGACTTCAACTCCCAGAATTCCCCCAGCCAGCATGCTGGGAGTTGAAGTCCACGCAGCTTAAGGTTCCTGAGGTTGAGAAGCACTGATCTAGTGAATAAAATATGCCCAGATGGGAGATTTAGGATGTAAAAAGAATTCAGATTCACCAAACTGGAGGACTCCCAACCACTTCACAGCTTCTAGCTGGAACGCCACTTCTGGCAGGCTGCCATTTTCTTCTTTAAACTGCCACAATCTTATGCTTGCAGTTCCTTTTCATCCTTATGGGCCTACCTCGGCAAATCACACAGTTACTAAAAAGCATCCATGTTTTGAGAAGAAAAATGCCTAAAGCTTCCTGCCTTGTTAATAAAATTCAGCGGGAACCTGGAATTCTGGGAGTTGAAGTCTGCAAGGGTTGAAGTTCTCAAGGTTGGACATTCCCTGCTTTTGGCGAACGCCGCGTGATTTCCATAATGGTGTGTGTGCTGAAATCCTGTGTGGAGGGTTTCTCTCCTTCACAGGTTCTGTTCTGAACCAAGTCCCACTGAGCTTCATTAAGCTATCTTCCTGCCGTAGTCTGCCCAGGATTGTCACTATAACATAGCAACTTCCTTTTGCTCTTTCAAGTGTTAATGTGACATCCTTTCAAGGTTGTTGATAGCAGTGGGGCTTACTCTTCCAAATTAAAAACTGCTACACAA
The DNA here is from genome assembly GCF_900518735.1 of Pseudonaja textilis. The sequence goes on from NW_020769394.1 coordinate 3,371,099, forward strand.
CTGACAGAACTCTTGTTTCGCTAACTAAACAGGCAGCTTTGACACAGGGAACACATCTCCATTCATATACCACCCCCCTTCTAGCAAGCTGAGAGTTCTAGTAACAGAGAGTTTGGAGCATGAATCACAAAAGGCTTGGAAGCCCCACGGGAGCGTGGTACCACGTGTGGTTGAGGATGATGTGTGTTGTGTTTAGAAAGGGGGGAGATAAGATAAGATTGACTGTGTAACTTTCACTGCTTCAGGAAAACGAGGCTCCAGGTGGCAGGAAATCACTTCTCTGTTGACATTTGGAGCCAAAGAATTTAATTTGCATGTTGGCGTGTTGCAAAAACTTTGAAATATGGTGCTAAATACATTCTCATGCAGGTAACACTGTGTCGGGTGTGAGGTGGGTAAGACCCGCGACGCACACAACACAAGGGCTTAGCGGAAGCACCACCAATGTTTGTCATGGAGTGCTTTTGCAAAAAATAAGAATCAAAATATCCTAAAAATGAAGCAAAAATATAGCAACGCTCCAGGACACATATTTTATGCTCATGGAAAACGTTCCCCAGATTCTTCTTGCCAATGATTGAAAAAAAAAAAAAAAAAGGCACGATGCAGAGCCAGCCAGGTATGTACTAACTACCAATCGTATTAACACTGCACCGAAGACAGAAAGCAAAACTGTGAAAAATATATTAACATAGCACAGCTGTGAGAGATAAATGCAGAGAAGGGAAGACGCAGTCCTGTTCTACAATCCTTCACTTGTTCTGGAGTGGTTTGCCAAAACAAGTCATCAGTATAATAGAGAAAGCCTGTGACAGGTGGAGAGCAAGTTTCCAAATTCATCGAAAATCTTTGTCATCTGTAATGAGAGGAAAATAATTTTGGCTTCGTGGTATTTTTTCAAAACAAATTAAAAAAAATTAAAAGCAAAGGAGGAGAAACAAGATGAAAATATCCAGGTGTACAGATCCTTCCTTCCTCCCTCCCTCCCTCCTGAATGTTCCCAGGAATATGGTGCCTTTTGGCATTTCTGGGTAGAAAAATCCAAGCAGAGATATTCACATTGAGTTTCCAAGTCATTCCTTGCTTGTTTGAAAGGGTAAAATGTAAATGTATTTCCTTCCTCCCTCTTTCCCTCCCTCCCTCCCTCTTTCTTTCTTTCTTTCTTTCTTTCTTTCTTTCCTTTCCTTTCCTTTCCTTTCCTTTCCTTTCCTTTCCCTTCCTTCCTTCCTTCCTTCCTTCCTTTCTTTTCTTTCTTTTCTTTCTTCCTTTTCTTTCTTTCTGTTTTTCATTCAGAAACGCAGCTATTTCCAAACTTCATAATAAGAGAAACCACACAGTTTCAGCCTGTTTTTCAGAGGTTGGTGTTTCAATCGTCAGCGTGGGAGCAATTCGCCTCCGAAGTCCTTTCATTCTCATTACCATCATTATCCTTTAATCGTCCTTCCCAGTTGTCCACATTTGGGCCACCTCCTTTTCCAAGAACGATTTACCAGTGGCCTAGATTGGTTTATTTTGAAGTGTCTGAACCCAAAGGATGCAAAGCGAGACCACAGTAGGCCCACCTAGGATCTGAAAGGCAGGCTCTGCCTGTTCTTATCCGAGATTCTGCTCGACTGAAGGCCAAACTGTTTCTACTCTATCATTAGCAGCTTGACAGCTCAGTGTCTTTTGTTCCTCAAGCAGTGTCAACAAATAGGAAATGGGAGCCACCAGCTTCTGAACTAAGCATGCCAGCAGCAGTCTTTTACATGCCGTGCCAACACCATGCTTCAAGAACCTCTTGGGTACATCAGATGGGTACCCCATTTGGCTTCTCTTCTGGGTGCTCTTGATATTTTTTCTGCTTTTCCCTGCCTTTCTCTCTGCTTCCCCACTAAACGTCTAAATGCAGACGTGGTTATCTTTGATAAAATGTTAACAAACTCATGGGGATTATTGTAGGAAGATTCAACCCGGTGGTGGGATTCAATTATTTATACTACCAGTTCTGTGGGGGTGGGTTGGTGGGCGTGGCATGATTTCATGAGAGTGGCTTGGTGGGCGTGGCAGGGAAGGATATTGCAGAATCCCCATTCCCTCCCCACTCCTGGGGGAAGGTTACTGCAAAATCCCCCTTCCCTCCCCACCCCACTAACCCGCTTTCCAGCTCCGTTCTCCTGTGCAGGGCAACCAAAGGAGACCTAGGTGATCAGCTGGGACTCGGGAGGTGGAGAATAGATGGGGGCGGGGCCAGTCAGAGGTGGGATTGGCTGGTTCTCTGAACTATTCAAAATTTCCTCTACCAGTTCTCCAGAACTGATCAGAACCTGCTGAATACCACCTCTGATTCAACCGTCCCGAGGCCTTTCCTCCTATGGCCACCAATGGGGGGAGTGCTGAAACAATTTTTAATCTATCTTTTTTTGTATTTTTTGGAGGAAAGGATTGTCCACCAAGTAAGCAATCATGGAAGACATTAGACTGTATTGCTGTTAGTTGCTGTATTCAGAGGTTAGCCCCAGTAGTAGTTCTGTGGCTGAGTAAGTGTCAGGCATGAATAATTAGACCCCCATATTACAAAGTTTGAGCTAACTACTTTATTATATTTGGCCTATAATACAGGAATCTTCCCATCTGGCAAACTACTCTTGGGAACAATGAGAGAAAGGTGCAAGGAACTTACAAGGGGGTCAGTCCTAGCCTTTTTGTGATTGTGCAATAACTCCAGGCTGACTCTGTGCTGGATCCTTCCTCCCTGACAGACTGGGTGCATCCCAGCAGTAAGTTACGATGGTGTTTCCTTTGGAGCTCCCAAAAATGCTTTTCCAAAGGGCAACCAGACTTTGCTCTTTTTTCTTTTTTCCTTTGAAAACATTTCACTTCTCACTCAAGAAGCTGCTTCAGTTCAGGGTTCGGTTCAGAGCCAGAGGAAGCTTCTCAGATGAGAAGCAAAACATTTTCAAGGGGAAAAAAAAAAAACCCAGTTTGCCTTTTTTGGAAAAACACCATGACCTGGATGATCGGAGAATCTCCACAGACATTTCTTTCAAGCTGTTTATTGTCAAGAAATCGGTCCGATTCCCTGGTGAAAACAGTCTCCGTGGCTAGATCAGGTTAAAGTCCTTCCTCTTCCTTAGGCCTCCTCTCTTGCTAACATCTTGGCCTATTTCTGAGGGGAAGGAGCTCCTTTTCAACTCCCTGCTTGCTCTAATAACTGGAAATCTTCTGCAAACAATGTTGTTCGTATCTCCAGACTGACCTGCCATGTCTCCAAATTGATTGGGAGCTTGGGCGCAGCAGGAGGTTCTTTACTCACAACAAACAGGAACGATTTTTTTGCCACATTGCCTCGGGAACGGTTGACAGAGCTGCGGGGGCGAAGGCTTTCTTGTTTAACCCCGGTGTCCAAGTGCTTTCCTTCGCGCCCTATGTGGGTCAGCATGTTTCCGATAAGCGACTGACATAAGCAGCGGCACTAAAGCAGAAAGCGCCATCCCAGGAAAAAGAAAAGCTCAAAGGCTTCTAATCACCTTTACTGGCCCGTAAGTGGATTGTTCCCACGAGATATAAAAAGAGGGCTTGTGTCCCTTTTTCGTTAACGTATCTTTGACAGCCCGTTTGAGGATAGGTGTCACAGCTCGGTGGTTGAGTAAATGACCCTTGCGAGTTCACCTCAGGATGGTTTCCAGGGATCCTGTGATCAGAGGGAGGATTCTGGCTTCAAAGTCTGAAGAGATGTTGGATGTTATGGCCAGTGGTTTTTCCTAAACCACAAATGTCCGTAACTTCTTTCCACTTCATAGCAGGCTTTGAATGGCAGGTTAAGGGTGAAGATGAGGGGACAGTGGCTCCAAAAAATGAGAATAGGATCTGTGTTTTGGAGGGATGTTTTAAGCAGTGGTGGGATTCAAAAAAATCTTTTTACTATCGGTTTGGTGGGCATGGGTTGATGGGCATGGGTTGATAGGTGTGGCACAGGAAGGATACCGTAAAATCCCCATTCCCTCCCCATCCCACTGACCTGCTTTCCAGCTCCGTTCTCCTATGCAAGGCAACCAAAGGAGACCCAGCTGATCAGCTGGGACTCAATGGGAGGCAGAGAAGAGATGGGGTTGGCGGGGCCAGTCACAGGTGGTATTGGCCGGTTCTCCGAACTACTCAAAATTTCCACTACCGGTTCTCCAGAACTGGTCAGAACCGGCTGAATACCCACCTCTGGTTTTAGGATTTTAAGAGGTCCAGAAAGGAAGGAATGGAATGTTTTCTCTTAAGCATTTAAAGTAGCTCAGAGCAATACTTGAACTTTGCAATAAAGCTCTTCTGATGATCATGAAGCCACTACGCGTGCCAAGTTGAAGGTCCACCCTCCATGGATCATGGCCCAGGATGAGTATAATCACCTCCTTATTTTACTGCTGGCCCACAAAGAGGTTACAAAATCGATGGGCCCACAACTGAGAAGCTGCATCAGGCTCAATGTCTCATGGTTACCTCAGGCCTGGCCAAATGGCGATGTCAAGCTAAAGCTATTTGCGATCCTATAAATCACACAGGCTGGATACATACATACTGCTAAACCCCAAAACGGGGTTTTTTTGGGGGGGTGTCTGCTTCAGCCGTGAAGTGAGAACCCATCATTCAGGGCTTAGCAGGATTTTCAAAGGCTACTAGGATTCACCCCCACTCTGTGTGTCAACAAACATAGCCATGGAGTTAAATATTTGGGAACCAAACCTTTATTTAAATAGTTAAATCAACAGAGCCACACTGTTGTCCTTTTATGTGAGGGTTTTCATGGTTTTGGTGCGGTGTGGAGATTCAAAAAATGTTTCATACCTTTTCTGTGGGCATGGCTTGGTAGGCATGGTGTGGTGTGGCGTGGCTTGGTGGGCGTGGCAGGGAAAGGATATTGTAAAATCCCCATTCCCTCCCCCACTCCAAACTGCACAGAATCTCACCTGGGGGCTCTCCCTGTGAACCCCCACCAGCCCACCCCTGCTTACACTACACAACTTGTAACCTACCAGTGTATGCCCTGCAGCTCGCACAACTGCCCTTTGCAGAGTTCCAGGGAAGTTTTTCCTTCTTCCCTTTTTTTTTGTAGCTTAACTGAAAACTGCTCTTGAGTCTAAGCCAAGAGACCAAGCCAAAGAGGCTGTCGCATAGCCAAGCAACAGGCTGGGATTGCAAGCCAGCAAAGTTCGAAGCCCAGAAGATGCCTTTCAAATCCTTCCAACTGAAAAGAGCCAATTGGTCAACCTGGGTGGGCAAAGAGAGCCCAGATACTTCCCTGCAAGAAAATACAACCCTTAGGTACCCCCAGCACAGCGGCTGGGTTATTACACAATGAGTCTCTTCCCTCCGACTCTTCCTGATCGGATGTAACTCGGGCAATCCTGCAAGAATTCAGGGAAAGAAAAACGTGTTTCTTTTTTTTCCAAGGTAGACCTTTGGAGGTCAGTAGGCTCGTCTGGTGGATGACATATGGTTTAGATCACTAACTGGGCAGGCTACCTTGTTGAGAATGCGGTTGGACTCCCAGGCAGAAGACGGCTGCCATCGTGTTCCGTTGGTGCAGTTCCTAGAGTCAGTCGGTTGACCGTTGCGGAACAGAATACAACTATTTAGATCAGGCGTTGACCACAGAAAGAGGGGAGGAGGAGAAAGAGAGAGAGGAAGAGGAGGAGAAAGAGAGGGAGGAGGAGAATGGACTGGTTTTTTTTTTCAAGAAGGAGGACAAGGAGGAGGAGGAGAGGGAGAAGGAGGAAAAGAAGGGGAAAAGAGGGAGAGGAGGAGGAGAGGGAGGAGAAGAAGGAGAAAAAGGGAGAGGGAGGAGGAGAGGGAGGAGAAGAAGAGGGAGAAAAAGGAGAGTAGAAGGAGAAGGAGAAAAAGAGGGAGAGGGGGAGGAGGAGAGGGAAGAGAAGAAGGAGAAAAAGGGAGAGGGAGGAGATGGAGAACAGACTTTTTTTCAAGGAGGAGGAGAGGGAGGAGAAGGAGAAGGGAAAAGAGGGAGAGGAGGAGAGGGAGAAGAAGAAGAAAAAGAAGGGTAGGAGGAGAAGAAGAAGGAGAGGGGGAGGAGAGGGAGGAGAAGGAGAAAAAGACGGGGAGGAGGAGAAAAATAGGGAGAGGAGGAGGTGGGAAGAGGAGAATGGGTTTTTTTTTAAGGAGGAGAAGGAAAAAGCGGGAGAGGAAAAGGAGAGGGGGAGAAGCAGAATCATCAGGGAGGAAGAAGAAAGGTCCAAGGTGACAGACAGCTTTTGAGGAAAGGGTTTAGGACCTTGCAAAGCTTAGCACCACTCCAGCACCGCATCACCTGCCTTACCCTCCTCCCTCGGGACAGCATGTCAGTCCCTCCACACTGATAACCTCCGTTAAATTCTTTGCATTGCTAATTAGGTGCACAATATCAGAAAGCGGGTTAACACTTTGCATCTCTCTCCACCTTGTTCCCAAGGGGTGTCACCTTCTCTTAGAAAGCTTTTCTTCTCAGGTGCTGGGGAAAAGAAGAAGAAGAAGAAGAAAAAAAACTCCAAAGAGCCAGGTGACGAGGTGTTGTTTGTGACACTCCTGTTCCTTAGTAATCACAGAACTGGCTTCCTCAAACAGGGGGCTGGCAGAGGGCCAGGGAAAGGATGGGATTTTTTATTTTAAGCCAAAAATGAAATTATAACCCAACTGGATTTCCCCCACCCTTTTCAATCTCCTGTTGGCTTTGCCAAAGGATTTTTTTTTTAATTAGCAAAATAACTCCATCTAGAATTATCCAGATTTCCTTTAGGGTTCTTGGTGATAGATGGAGGATCTCTCTCTCTCTCTCTCTCTCTCTCTCTCTCTCTCTCTCTCTCTCTC
>NW_020769394.1:3397930-3413444 GCF_900518735.1 Pseudonaja textilis
TTCTATTCTATTCTATTCTATTCTATTCTATTCTATTCTATTCTATTGACTCATATTTATGACGGTTGCAATGTCCGGGAGGTCATGTCAACCTTCTGTTAAGCCAAGTTAATGGGGAAGCCAGCTTCCCTTAACAACCATGTTACTAACTTAACAACTGCAGTGATTCACTTAACAACTGTGTCAGGAAAGGTTATAAAATGGGGCAAAACTCACTGAACGTCTTGCTTAGCAACAGAAATTTTGAGCTCAATTCTAGTTGTAAGTCGAGGACTGTCTGTACTTATAATGTTTTAAGATGTATTTGAATTGCCCTAAATTTTGGACTTCCCTTCTTCATCGTTTTTTTAAACACTCTTTGAGGAGAGTAGAAGGTACCTTATCTATTAAGGACAAAAAAATGGATTGAAGAAATAATTAAACAGCAAATTGAATTAAGACTGGAGACTTTTCTATTAGGTGTAATAATGGGAAAATATGATGAGAAAACAGAGTATTTAATGCTACATTTATTAACGGCAGCAAGAATAACTTATGCACAGAATTGAAAAAATGATTGTATGCCACCAGAGGAAAATATGATAAGAAAAATACTAACAGATAACAGATAATCAGAGTTGGAAGGGACCTTGTAGGTCATCTAGTCCAACCCCCCGCCCAAGTGGGAGACCCTACACCATTTATGACAAATGGCAGTCCAATCTCTTCTTGAAATTCTCAAGTGATGAAGCTCCCACAACTTTTGAGGGCAAGCTGTTCCACTGGTTGATTGTTCTCACTGTCAGAAAATTTCTCCCTATTTCCAGGTTGAATCTCTCCTTGTTCAGTTTCCATCCGTTGTTCCTTGTCTGGCCTTCAAGTGCTTTGGAGAATAGCTTGACCACCCCCCTCCTCCTCTGTGGCAGCCCCTCAACTATTGGAAGGCTGCTCTCCTGTCTCCCCTGGTCCTTCTCCTCCCTAGACTAGCCATACCCAGTTCCTGCAACTGTTCATCATATGTTTTAGTCTCCAGTCCCCTCATCATCCTAGTTGCTCTTTTCTGCACTTTTTCTAGAGTCTCAACATCTTTTTTATAATGTGGTGACCAAAACTGGATGCAGTACTCTAGGTATGGTCTTACTAAAGTGTCCTGGGATGGTAAGTTGACCATAGAGATAAAGGAAAGAGAGGAAACGGATTATTATTTGACGTGGAATGTATTGTATGATTGGCTAAATAATAGATATAAAGTTGAACAGACAAGACAATAAGATAATAAGGTAAAAGATATAGTGGATAAAAATAGATTAAGCAACATAGACAAGTGTATGGATAGTTAAGATTTATGTAAAAGTATGTATACTGTCACAAAAATGTTGTAATGAATGGAAATGATATTGTATATAAGAAAAATTGTTTAATAAAAATGATTTTTTTAAAAGGTGCCTTATCTATCTTAGAGTCCCAAGCAATTCCAAAACTTGAATATTCTTTGATGCATTTGGGTAACCATCATAAAAAAAAAATATTTTTGCTGTACTGAACTATGGACAATGGGTTTCTTTTTCTTGATGGAACTAGCTATTATTTTTTAAAAGAACTTCCAGACACCATAAAAGTTTTAAGATATATATATTGGGGCACAAACTCTCAAATCAACTCCACTACTTCATCAACTGAAGTATCTGGCCATACTTCCTGACTTTTACTATCTGGAAGGGTGGAACATTGTGGTTTGATGCATCATGTTAACTTTGGAAGAGAGATTTGTAATCAATTTTGGAGACCAAAATATCTTTTGTTTCTCCATTCTGAAGAAGGACATGCCTTAAGCTGGCCCAGGTTGGAGACAAATAAACTCTTGGAAAGCCTACAAAATAATAAATCTCTTAGCCTCAGCCAAAGAAGTGAACTTGATGTACCCATTTTGGATCTAAGCAGAGAACTTTCAAGTTTTTATTGTAGTTTGTTTTCTTTTGAAGCGAGTTTCTGGCCTTTTGAAAATAAGGGATGCCCCAGAGCATAATTCTAACCGATAGTTTTGTGGGACATAAACCACACGTCTTTTTCCATTTTTAGGCAGTGGGTATAGATAGTCATTGCTGTGACTGGTGTTTAGGAAAGCTGAGCTAAGGAAAATAAAATAAAATCAGACCTAGATCAGAAATCCAGCCCTTGCTTATCAATGGAGACCGAGGGGAGCAAGTGGCCAGTTTTAAGTTGCTGGGTGTTACCTTAAAAGAGGACCTGACCTGGGGTGCCCACATTGCAGCCCTGGTCAAAAGGGCCCAGCAGAGATTATATGACCTGATGCTTCTCAGAAAACAACAACTAAATGAGAAACCGTTGGTGACTTCTACCGCTGCAGCATAGAGAGTATTTTAACTTACTGAACCTGTGCATGGTTTGCCAGTTGCACAAAGCAAGATAGGACTGCACTCCAGAGGGTTAAGCGGCATTGCCCAGAAGATCATGGGTTGTCTTCTCCCCTCTTTGGAAGAGCTTTACAGCTTCCTCTGCCTTAAGAAAGTTCAAAACATTCTCAAAGATCCATCTCATCCTGGGAACTCCCTCTTTTTTTGAACTATTACCATCTGGCAGACGGTACAGAATATTAAAAACAAGGACAAATAGGCTGAAAAAGAGGTTCTATCCCAGGGCAGTAGCTCTTTTGAATTCTACTGTATAGTGCAGTGTTGGTGCAGTGTTGTGGGTTTTCGGTTCAATGTGTGGAGTGTGAAGGATGTGTGTTTGTGTTTATTTTCATGGTCATGATATGCATTGAAGATGGTGTTTGATTTCGTTGTACAAGGTGCAACGACAATAAAGTAAACTAAACTATATGGATGACATGCTTAGAGAAAAAGCTTTCTGATGAATTCTGAAGCTATTTAATATTTATTTGTGTGTTCATCTTTCTGGTAGAGGAATGTTGGAGGCCCAAAGGAAACCCATAAAATCATCCTGGATTGTCAGTGTCGCTCTGAATGAATGAGTAACAGAATGGACTCTTAAAATAATAAGGTGGCTAATAAAGACATAGATGTCCCATCTCTTAAAGTCGGTGGCATAGAAAGCCTTGTAAAACCTCTTTCTCTCTCTCTCTCTCTCTCTCATTTGCTAGAGGTGGCCAAAGCTTTTGCAGCCAGGCTTAAAACACATCAAGCTGGCTCCAAAGGATCTGGTTTTTCCATCTAGAAATTTGAAATATTATTTCCTCCCCCTCCCCAGCTCTGTGATATCTATTAAATGTAATATAAAAGAGTCACTCCTCGCTTAGGTTTTATTATTCTATTTTATTTTTGTTCTGAAGGTTAGCTTTAAAGAGACCAAATTTGCTTTCAATAGTCATTATGGTGCTTCTACTGTTTGAGCTGAATAAAACATTAGTCAGAACAGGGTATGCTCATTTCACCCGCCTGGGTCTGTTTGAACTAGACAAGGGGAAGTTGTCCTGTTTTGAAAGCAGACACCGTATCAAAATATCTTTTCACAGGACTCTTCTGAGTACATCATGTATTCCCTGTAATGGTCTTTGAGGTGCTACACATCCATGAGAGGACAGTTCTTAAAAGAAACCACAGGAACAAATCAGAGTAGCTTGAAGAACATATTTTATAGGGTGTGATGTATAAATTGTCAGTGTGAGGCCCACCATTATTCTCAGGGTCTTAGGGGCACTCCAAATGCACATTCTACTTAATTCAGCATAACAATAATATATATCTGAGATGTGAACAAGAAATGAGTCAGGAGTTCTCCATTTTTAAAAAAATAATAATATTTTTTTTATTTTTTAACAACAAACAGAAATAAACAGAAACATAAACACAAAACATAAAACATAAAACCTTCTTTCCATTGTACAGCATCTCGGTCGGTGAAATCTTCTTGTGCACAATATCAACAATCCTTCCCTTCTAAATGCATTGTTAAAATTTACATTACATAAATATGCATATTGTATTATATTATTATTAACTATTTATTGGATTTTACTTATAGACTATATCATCCTTTTCAAGCAAATTTCAGGTTTTTTTTAAAATACCTCAATTCATAATATCATTCATTTCACTAAATCCATTGTAACATATTACATTGCTATCTTTACTCTATCATATTTATATTGTATTATATCTTATTTCCCTACTTTCTTTTCTAACCATTGATAAAATAAATCCCAAATTTTATAATACTCTTTATCTTCTTGCTCTCTAATTGCTAATGAAAATTTACTCATTTCTGCACATTCCATTATTGGAAGTTCTCCATTTTTTTTTAAAGGGTTGGTATTCTTTCAATCCTCTTCAGAATAACAGAGTTGGAAGGGACCTTGAGATCTTCTAGTCCAACCCCCTTCTTAGGCAGGAAACCTTGTACCATTTCAGACAAATCCAATCTCTTCTTGAAGACCTCCAGTGATGGAGCATCTACAACTTCTGGAGGGGTAGCCATTCCACTAATTAATTACTCTCTGTGAGTTGTATTTGGTGTGTGTGTGTGCACAAAGGGAGGCTCAGCCAATCTCATTGTACACATGTTGTACCCTGACAATAAGGGTAATAATAATAATGACTCTCACTGTCAGGAAATGTCTCCTTCATTCTAAATTGGTTCTCTTCTTGATCAGTTCTCATCTGTTGCTTCTTGTTCCGATTCTGATTCACCCTTGGGAAATATAAACAAGTCCATCTTTGTTTTTGAAGAGTAGCTTCTGCAAAGGCTATAAATAGGCTTAAAACCAAACATTCTAACATTCCCTAACCAGAAATGATGTACCATTCTGTGCTAAAAGATAATAATCCTCCTTTTATATTTTTTGTCAGCCTTCCTTGGCAGTAATTCGTGGTTATTCTTCATTGAACTTAGATTGCTGTTGGTTGAAGTCCAATCTGATTAACCAATATTTTCATGGCTGATATTGGATGATGTTGTCACATCACATCAAATGATCTCCCTACTTCCTGGAGAACAGCCAGGTTCCCCATGAAAAAAAATATTTAGCTATCAGACTATTTAGTCGAGATTTCAAAACCAAAACCAACTTTGGTTCAAGTGGTTTTAAATTCTCGAAGCTGAAGTCCTCTCCGATCTGGAAGGTGCCAAGTTTGGTGTATCTAATTTAAATTGACTTGTCTTTGGCACCATAATCGACTTTATTCAACGAGATGTTCCTCCAATGTTCTTTTGAACCTTCCTAGGTTCAGGAGGCAACTGGACTTTTCAAGAGGCCACTGGACTTTCTTGTTTTCCTTTGAAGACATTTTGCTTCTCATCCAAGAAGCTTCTTCAGCTCTGTCTGGATGAGGAAATGGAATCCGCCAACATCCATCCCTGCCATCCATTCCCCACCTTCCATTCCCCACCATCTTGGAAAACAAGCATTGTTGGGCCAACCATGACCTGGATGACTGAGAATCTCCATAGACACTCCCGTTTTTTGTTCTCCACTGGAAAGAAAAGAGTACCTTTCTCAGGAACCCTCAAGGGCATGACTTTGGGGTGCCCTCTGCCCTCGACGGGGCTCCCAGGTTGGCATACAAACCTGTCTGCATTGGCGAAGAAGTTGTGCTGTTCTCTGTAATTAGAAAGCGGCAGGAGGCATAACAAGAGGCTAAATACATAGCTGTGGTTTTAATTAGACAGCACTTCAAATTAGTAATTGCGGCTTCTGTGAGAAACCAGTGACTTTGAACACTGCAAAAGCCCAGTGGCTGCCTGGCTTATTCCTCATTATAGCTCGCTGTGTGAATCCTTCCCTACGTTGGCCTGCTGAGCTGAAAAGACGGGTGTTGAGATACGGTTATTTTCTTTGGGCAGAAAAAGGGCTGGAATGAGATTAAATTCCTCCCCAGCAGAGACGCGAGGATATATGGTTCTTTGCTACCTGCATGTGGTCGTGTCTAGAAGGTGAATTAAATCCAGCCATGAATCCAGGTCTCTCTCTCTCTCTCTTTGCTCAGCCTACTTCACAAGAATGTTGTTGGACCTAAGCCATCCTGAACTTCTGGAGAAACACGGGGGTGACAAACAATGACGAAGTAACTAAGGCCGTATGAATATGGGTTTGTGCGTGAGCATACCGAAAGAAATGTAAAAAAGGTTTTCCACTGGAGATTTGATTGGCCCCCAACTTTGCCAGTCTTCCGGAAAGTGCTTAAGAGCCTGGCTGGTTGCCCAAGGTTGGAGATCAGGAAGTCAGGAAAGTTTAAGTGCCTTATCATTCCTTGGAGGTATTTTATTCTTGGCTGCAATTTTATTTTCTTTGGCTTAGGCTGTGGTCCATTTGATACAGTTATTTATACTGTTGTTCTTGAGCTCCTAAATTCTTCTCACTTGTGTCAACCCTTTGGGTAGGCCACACCAGGAACCATGGTTCTCAGGAAAACCTAAAGTCTACTTTATTAATCTTGCAAGTCAGCACATTTTTTTTAAAAAAATGCTAAAGTCATAGAAAGGGTGCAGAGAAGAGCAACAAATATGATCAGGGGTAGGAAGGGTAAGTCGTATGATGAACGATTGAGGGAACTAGCTGTGTCTAGTCTGACGAAGAGAAAGGTTATGGGAAGACATGCTAACTGCCTTCCAGGACTTGAGGGACTGCCACAAAGAAGAAGGAATTGACTTGTTCTCCAAAGCATCAGAGGGCAGGACAAGAATTAGTAAGTAGAGGCTTGCTAAAGAGCGATCCAACCAGGATTCAAAACAATTTACTACCAGTTCTGAGGGCATGGCTTGGTGGGCATGGTGTGGATTGGTGGGCATGGCAGGGGAAGGATACTGCAAAATCTCCATTCCTTCCCCACTCCACTAACCTGCTTTCCAGCTCCGTTCTCCTGTGCACGGCAACCAAAGGACTCCTAGCCGATCAACTGGGACTCGATGGGAGCAAGAAGATAGATGAGGCAGGCCCAGCCAGTTCTCCAAACTACTCAAAATTTCCGCTACCGGTTTGCCAGAACTGGTCCGAACTGGCTGAATACCACCTCTGATGTAAACCCTGGTTTGATAGGCAGAAAGGGGAAGATAAAATTTTGAAATCAAGTTAGCCATTAGTCTCTGTCTCCTAGACAAAAAACACTCAGACCCATGTCAACACAATCATTTTTTTTCCCCAAAAAATACTGGTTTACAGCTACCACCGTTGGCATTACATTTACTATATTTCTATGTCACCTAGAAGGGCAGATTATAATTATCTGCATTGATTTGAGCAATTATGGACCTTCGTTTTTATTCATCCTTTTAAAAAACTTACTAGGAAATAGTAAATGCTGTATTGCTTGTTTACTATATAATTATGTTTTAGTAATGAGTCATGTCAGGCTGCATTAGGGTGGTGGAATTTAATTAAACATGGAAACAGCAGCAGAAAGGATTTTTAAAAATAAAATTAAAAATAAGAATTAAAGCCAAACTGTTAAAACATTCTGGATAAATAAATTTCTCTTATTAAAATGTCTCATCTACACACAGCCTCCAGTCCTGCTGTTACAGATACGTTCAGCTTCAGTTCCTGTAAATATAATGGCTTAGGAAAGAGATCATCTTGACTTCATAAACCTTCTTCATTGCCTTCAAACCTCATGTTCAACCATGTTTTATTTAACCAGGACATGACCCCAACCTTAAACCAGCCATATTAATACAATATATGATCCTGGAAGGGACGTGGTAGCTCAGTGGCTGAGATGCTGATCTTGTCGATAAGGAAGGTCGGTTGTTCAGCGGTTCAAATCCCTAGCGCCGCGGAACAGAGTGAGCTCCTGTGACTTGTCCCAGCTTTTGCCAACCTAGCAGTTCAAAAGCATGTAAAAAACTGCAAGTAGAAAAATAGGTACCACTTTGGTGGGAAGATAACAGTGTCCCGTGCGCCTTCAGTGTTTGGTCAGGCTGGCCACATGACCACAGACGTCTTCGGACAGTGCTGGCTCTTCAGCTTAGAAACAGAGATGAGCACTGCCCCCTAGAGCTGGAAACGACTAGCACGCATGTGCGAGGGGAACGTTTACCTTATGATCCTGGAATCACAGCATCATAGGACGAGGTGACCTTAGAGGTCATCTAGTCCAATCCCATGCCAATGCAAGAATCCTTATACCATCCTGGATAAATAGTTGCCCAATCTTTTCTGGATTGATGATGGCGCACCACAACTTTTGGAGGAAACTGATAGATTGTTCTCACGGTCAGGAATTCCTCCTTATTTCCAGATTGGATGTCACTCGGATGAGTTTCCACCCATTGCTTCCTGCCCTGGGGTAATATTAGCCTTCATTTAGCCCCCAGACCCCTGATCATCTTTGTTGCTCTTCTCTGCACTCATTCTAGGGCTTCAGCATCTGTTTTGTATCATGGTGACCAAAACTGGACAAGGTATTTCAAATGTGGCCTCACCGATGCAATAAAGAGTGCTACCGGTCAAGGGTGGGATTCAAAAATCCCAGCAGCCAGTTCGCTGCCTGGTTGCTGGGTGGGTGTGGGCCATGGTGGGCATGGGCTACTGGAATTTCCGGGAGGGCCATTTTTTACCTTCCTCAGGATCCGGCAGCTTCTCTTCGGCCTCTGAGAGGGCGAAAACGGCCTCCCTGGGCTCTGGAGGGTCTCCCAGAGACTCTGCATGGACCCGGCGTGGTACTTACCTACATCCAAAATGGGCTGCATGGAGGGGTGGAGTAGGGCAGGCAGGGCCAGCGGTCGGTTCAACTACTGGTTTGTCGAACCAGATGTAAATTTAACATCCGGTTGGCCTGAACCGCTCCGAACCGGTAGAATACCACCCCTGGTATCGGTACTATCATTTCTCGTGTTTTTGATGCTATCCAATGGTGGGATTCAACATTTTTACTACTGGTTCTGTGGGCGTGGCTTGGTGGGTGTGGCAGAGGAATGATACTGTAAAATCTCCGGTCAGAGGTAGTATTTGCAGGTTCTCCGAACTACTCAAAATGTCTGCTACCGGTTCTCCAGACCTGGTCAGAACCTGCTGAATAACCACCTCTGATGCTATCCTTCTGTGAATGCAACCTAGAATTGTGTTGTCATTTTGGGGGGGCAGCTGTAACACACCAAACGGTCGTCTACCAAGACACTAAGATGCCTCCATTGTTAAGCCAAGGTCTGACTATCTTATATCTGTGCATCTAAGTCCGGAACCTTCATTTCCTCCCCATCGAACTGCATCCTTTGGGATAGTGTGTCCATTCAGAAACAATACAAACGGATCTGCTTTGTTTCCTCCATTGGTCACCTTTAATTATTGGAAAGTTGCAGGGTTTCAGCTTGGAACTTTATAAATGTGTGTTTTGGATGGGGATGTGGCTATTCCTCCCTATCCCTGATTCTCAGTGTCTTTCCTTAGAAGGAAGGGTAGGAGTAAAAGGTTTGGCAGAGCATTTCAGCCTTGGATAACCTGAGAAATGTTGCCAGCATAAACAGCATGAGGCAGTGAAATTCTAGTCCTCCAAGTTGGATTTGGCTCAGTGTGTTGAGTGACACAAGAAGAGAGCCGAGCTGCAGTGCAACCTCCAGATAGTCCAAATGGCTGCAATAAATAATTTGAGAATATTCTAATGACACTAGGATAGCAATAGCACTCAGACTTATATAACCACTTCACAGTGCTTTACAACCTTCTCTAAGTGGTTTACAGAGTCAGCCTATTGCCCCCAGTATGCTGGGTCCTCATTTTACCCAGCTTGGAAGGATAGAAGGCCAAGTCAACCTTGAGCCTGGTGAGATTCAAACTGCCAAATTGCAGGCAGCTGGCAGTCAGCAGAAGTAGCCTGCAGTACTGCACTCTAACCACTGCGCCACCGTGGCTTCAGGCTGGGTATCTGAGTTGGAAAAATATTGGGCCATTATTTTTCCTTTCTTATTTGTGGTGTGTGTGTGTGTGTGTGTGTGTGTGTAAAGGCCTTCTAGAATCAGACTGCTCTTATCTTTAAATTTCTCAAATGTTCACAATCTTTCACGGACTGTTTTTTTTTTTTTTACAGTTTTAAGAGCAAAAGGAAATTTTCGTATTTTTTAAAGTAAATGCTTATTTATCTCTCTTTTTTTAAAAAAAATAAAAAAATAAAATTGCAGTCACTATGAACAAGATCGGAATGCACTTAAGAGGAAGGAATGGGAGCGAAGAAATCAAGAAGTCCAGCAAGATGAAGACCTCTTCGCCTCTGGCTTTAATCTCTTTGGAGAACCATACAAGGTAAGTCAATGCTGGAAGCCAAGTTTGACATTTGTTGAGTTGCATACGCAACTTTTTCCTTCTCGAGTTCCTTATGCCTCGGCCCCATGGGGAAGATAGTCCTGCAAGGAAGAGGCAACGGTGGCTGTTGAGAGATTGTTTTCTCCAACTTGAGGTCTTCAGTGATGTTGGACACCCATGATAAGTATGTGAGCTGAGAAAAATGGGAAGACTTCTAGAGACCAGCTTCATGTATATATTCACATTCACATTGTTAGATAATAATATCCTGCCCTCTCTATACTTCAGTGTTTTTGATGACCTTGGCAGCTCTGCGAGGTGTGGACTTCAACTCTGTTGAGAGCTGGTGTCCTCACATCTGAAGGCTGCCAAGCTTGAAACAACAATCTCAGTTTTGTCAACTCTTGGGTTTTATGAACCAGACCTTCATGTAGTTTGCTCCACATGAGACAAAGACATGGCCCTGCTTCTTCCTTCCACTTGTCCTTGTGATAGCGATGATGCTGCCAGGTTAAATTGGACCCTTTTCCTGTTTCTTTCTCTTGTCAGAAAGTCCAGTCAGTTGAAAAACCTGCAAAGGTAATGAGGTTCTTCAGAGAAGAATGAGTTGCAACCACCTGTCCAGCCTCTTTGCACAACTGCTGCCTAAGGCATTTCTGCAAGGCCGGTTGGAAAGGAGAAGAACAAGCGAACAAGTGTTTGGCCTCCAACTCTTCACTCCCCACCCCACTTCCCTCGACACAATGGAATCTCCTTGTGTTAAATGAGGAGGGGGAGTGTATCAACGCTGGGTTGGGTCATTGTTCATTGTGCTTTGGGTTGACCAAAGTGGGCGCACTACAAAGACTTGATTCTTGGCTGAAATGCAATGTACTTTTTTGGCCCCCAAAATGTCCTCCTTAAACTTTTCTTAATACAACCACCCATGTACACCAAACAAAACGCGGTTTTGTTTCATACTGTGTGACTCTTCACTTTACACAATCGGTTAAATTTCTAAACATTTGCTTCAAATATTTAGAAAGGAAACATTTCTTTTTAAAAAAAGACATACAGATATCATATTTCCCCCTCCAATCCGCTCCCATCTTCTCCTTTCCAAAACTTTGTACTCCAACAGAAACATTGTGGTGCAAACAATGTACAACTCCAAACAAAAGGATGACTTAATCATCCCGATGAACATCAGAGCTGAAACCAAGAAAATCGTTGCTTTTTTTCATGCAACCCATGAACCGACTACAGAAAATCTCAGATCCTGTAGTCCACTCATGAGGAGCAGCTATCCAGAGTGCAGATGGGCAATCTCATCATCTCTCCTTTATCTGGAGAGACAGAATTACTGTCCAGTTGCTGATCTCCATCAAAAAGCTCCTACAGGGAGATCTAGTTCTCCATGAATCCCTACCAGAAGCCCAAAAGGGGTTGAATTGTTTTACAAGATCCATAGCTAGACATTATTCTCTTGCATCTTGAGAGAAGGTAGCAGTAGTACTTATATGCCACTTCACAGTGCTTTACAGCCCACTGTATATGGAGATTCTCAATCATCCAGGAATTCTTGGATGAGAAGCGAAATGACTTCAAAGAAAAAAAAACAATAAGGTCTAGTTGCCTCCTGAAAAAAGCACCTTTGCGTCTCATTATCTTGTTTTCCTTGTTTACAAGGACAAATAAACATGGAACAACCTGGATGATGGAGAATCTCTATAGACTTTTAGCTATACAATTTGGGATGGACACCTTTGGAATGGTATGGGACTAGGAATGGATTTCCAGAGAGAAAACAAATGCAGACTACAGGAACCAGGAGAGCTACAGTGCTTCAATAACTCTCCAAAAGGATGTCTGCAAGGAGTATAAATCCTTCCATTCCCCCGCTATCCTGTCAGAGCTGAAGAAGCTTCTTGGATGAGAAGTAAAACATCTTCAAAGAAAAAAAACAATAAGGTCTAGTTGCCTCTTGAAAAAAAGCACCTTTGCGTCTCATTATCTTGTTTTCCTTGTTTATGAAAACAAATAAACATGCATAATAAGGTGTATTTCAATGGTGGAGGAATCTATTTATCTGAAGAATCATGTGTCAAATAGTTTTGGGAGACTGTTTTCCTTTTTTCCTCCACCAACTCTCAGAACTGGAGTTTCTTCTGGTAAACAATCACCTTTCTTTTACCGTCATAGTTCCACCAATTGCTCAGATGTAGTTTGCTTGCTCATCTGAACACTCACCCTATACTACAGGTATAATCGGTAGGCCAATGCCCCATCTTTTAAATGACCTTTCAGAAAAGGAGGGGGGTGGAAGAGAAGCCACAGCTAAAATCTAGGAAATTGAGTAAGAAGTACGCAAGGGGATAAAAACACAATAATGCCAAAAATGAGTCAGAATTTGCTTAATAATTGCTGTGCTTTACAGAAAGTGACTGTGAATCATTGATTTGCAAAAACACATGCTGTGTGGTTCCAGAAAATAAAGGCAACTGAATTTTGCAAATACAGCTGACAACTGTATTTATATCTCTCTTTGATTATTTTTTTTTTCTAAAAGGCTCTCCTGAATGCTCATTTTGAAAGAAATTATTAAGTAACCAAACTGGATGCAGGCCAAAAATCAAATCTTTAGTAGTCCGGGGAAACTCAGAACAATACAAAAAAAGGACACTTGAAACTCTTATTCATCACAATGTGGTAGCATATGTTGGTTGGCAGTTACTTTGACCCCCGCACTGTTTGTACAGGATAGAAAGCCTGGGTGCTCTGGACCACTTCCCAGCAATTGTGTCTTCCTTCTTAGTTGACAACTCAAAGGTTCTCGGTGAGCTGGTAGGCAGCTCTTACCCACTGGGAAGTACGTGATTGTTTTGAACCAGCCAGGCTGATTGGCTGGTTGAAGCTGGGGCCAAAATAGCATGTTCAATGAGTGACGTCTCTATTTTTAAACATTAAATCCATCCCCAACCAGTCAAATTACCATCTTCCTGGTGACCCACAACCAAAGGCTACGTCCCGTAGCCATAGTGATAGAGAAGGAAAGAAGCTGTTTGATTTATTACTGCGTTTTCAACCCTGTGTAGAGGCAAAAGAATTAAGGGTGTTTTTCCCCATCTTAACCTGGTTATGACTATGTCTGCTCAAAGTCAGTTTCCATAATGCAGTAGAAACTTGAACTCGCTTCTCTTTGGCCTTGTCAGGCGTGAACGATCAGCTCCGTGAGTGAAGGTCCAATTAAACTGATTTATTGCTAAAAGCCTATGTACAGGAATCTTCTCAACTAATGGGTAGCATCTGCTAGGAGTTAGATAAGGGTGCACAGAATTCAAGAGAGGTTGGACTTAGCTTGTTTGTGACTATGTAGGGATTCTAGGCTGATCGATCTTTTAATTCGGCCCCCAGGTTCTACTGTTCCTTCCCCTATCTTGGTCCAACTCCTTCACCGCCACTGCATAATGTTGCATTGTCATTATTAATGTTACTCACAGGAGAGAAAAACGAGAGGGTCCCTCCTACCCATCTCTATGGCATTCACAATGAGATTACTAACAGGCAACCTTTTCAACTTCTGCTTTGAAGACTCTGCCCTTGACTAATGGACAGGATAAGAACCTCTTTTGCAGTAGACTCAACCCTTTGGGCAGATTTCCTTCTGGGATCTGCCTTATCATCTGTGATGGCACATATCAGTCATTGCTTGGATAAGTTTTAATGAATGGCCTCTCCCGGGTTTTATTTGCTAACCCTGTCTTTATCCCCGGAGCAGGATTTTAATTCATAAAACCCAGGATTCTACATGGTATGAATGTTGATTGTTTTGATATGACTTTAATTGTATGTGATTTTATTCTTTTAAGATACCCTTGGAGATATTTCCGGTCCATAACATTGAGTTAGAAATATTTCAGATCAATGAAGGCTTAAGAATATGTCAATAATGGCTTGGAGGAGTTGGAAGTCATTTGAAATTAAGGAGAAATCAACAATCCCAAGGAACGGAGTCCTTTTTAGAATGCATTTAGGCCAGGGGTGTCCAACCTTGGCAACTTTAAGACTGGTGGACTTCAACTCCTAGAACTCTCCAACCAGCCATGCTGGGAGTTGAAGTCCACAGGTCTTAAAGTTGCCAAGGTTGGACACCCCTGGCCTAAATGCATTCTGAAAAGGACTCCGTTCCTTGGGATTGTTGATTTCTCCTTAATTTCAAATGACTTCCAACTCCTCCAAGCCATTATTGGCATATTCTTAAGGTTGGACACCCCGGGCTTAGATATTATGGGCTGGGAGAAGTCAGATCTTCTCCTTTCTTGCTTTGTCCCATCTCTGTTCATGGGTCACCTTTCTTAACCCTGATTTCTTTTGATGTTTTAGACCAGCAAAGGAGATGCACTTGCCAACCGTGTGCAGAACACGTTGGGGAACTACGATGAGATGAAGGACCTGCTCACCAACCATTCCAACCAGAGCCACCTTGTCGGCATCCCAAAGAATCCTGTGCCACAAACCCCAGTTGACAAGAATGAGCCGAATTTTTTCCCCGAGCAAAGGAACCGGATGGTTGCATCCCACCAGATGGGTGGGAACACCTCAACGGCCATGCCTCCCCCATCTTCCCTGTCCTCCAATTCAAATTTGCTGAATGGCCACCAGAGCAGCAGGAAATCCAGAACGGACTGGTCCCGTGGCAACCACAGCTCTAGTGGCGGCCAGTCGAACC
The DNA here is from genome assembly GCF_900518735.1 of Pseudonaja textilis. The sequence goes on from NW_020769394.1 coordinate 3,412,831, forward strand.
AAACCAGTAGCCAACCCAATCGGACCAAACATAGCTCTTCTCATGAGCCAACGCAAGGCAGATATGAGGACCTCTATCCCTGCCAGAACGAGCCCCAGAAAACTGGAGGAGGGGAGGAACTCAACACCCCACCTTCATCTTCACATTCAAGGAGGCACAATCACTCCAAACCCACAACGGCCGAGCACTCCTACAAAGAAACCACCCACTCGAAGTCTCCAGTGGATCTTGATTTTCTGAGCCACGGATCTCCTCTTCCTTCTACATCTTTGCTATCCGCCGCTAACAATCTTTCCAACCAGAACTTCCCTCCTGGACTCCACTGTAAAAGCAGTATGATCCAGCAGAAGCCCACTGCTTACGTTCGACCCATGGATGGCCAGGACCAAGTCCCGAATGATTCCCCAGAACTAAAACCACCCATAGAAACTGAGGGGGTCTATGGGAACCAATCCTTTGGAAGTCTACTGGAAGGGAAAACCACCGGATCCAGTTCTAAGAATAAACTACCAAAGCTTACCATTCCTCAAATGAGTGAAGTAAGTGTTACCTTTTCTTTCCTTCCTTCCTTCCTTCCTTCCTTCCTTCCTTCCTTCCTTCCTTCCTTCCTTCCT
>NW_020769394.1:3424256-3437728 GCF_900518735.1 Pseudonaja textilis
GAAGAGAAGAGAAGAGAAGAGAAGAGAAGAGAAGAGAAGAGAAGAGAAGAGAAGAGAAGAGAAGAGAAGAGAAGTTGGATGGGATCTTGGAAGTCTTCTAGTCTAACCCCCTTACTCAAGCAGGAAACCCTATACCCTTTCAGACAAAATGGTTGTCCAATCTCTTCTTAAAAACTTCCAGTGTTGGAACATTTACAACTTCTGGAGGCCAGTTGTTCCACGTTCTAGGTTGCTTTTCTCTCCTTGATTAATTTCCATCCGTTGCTTCTTGTCCTGCCCTCAGTTGCTTAATAATAATTCAGAATAACAACAACAAACCACCACAACAATAATAATGCTTAACATGTGGTCCCGATTCTTCGTGCCTGACAGTTAGTGAAGCATCTTTGGGAATCGTGGGCCACAAACTCCAGCTATGTTCAACCCAGTTTGGCAGGATTGCATGGAAGGCTTGGTTTACATTCTGTCTTTAGCAACATCAGGAAACTCCAGGTTGATCTGTGTGCATCTGTTTGGGTGTCTATCTTTCGGTAAATCTTATTTACCAAAGCAATGCATAGGTGAGCTAGAAGAAAACCGATGTCAACTTTTGGCAAAGAAACAACACGGAAGGAAAAGAAAAAAATAGGTCAGAGTGACTTGCTCGTTCTTTACACAGCTACGGTTGATTGGATATTCTCATCACCCTTTGTTTAAAATCATTTTGGAATTAATTGGTGTTCATTAGCATGAGCCTTTGTAGAGAGTTGCAGAAACAGTCATTAATGTAGCTAATAACATAAAGAAGAACTGGAAAAGGATCCTATTACCGGGTCCCTGCAGGCTGTTAACTAACATTTTGAATAAGAATACATAAACATAAATTAAACATTTTTACCAAGTGCTAAGAGAGTGAAGAGTTAGCTTCCTATCAAAAATAATAATAATAACAATATTTGGAAATATAGGACATGTTCTTGTTCTTTTTTACCCAGATAGGTTTTGCATCCAAAGATCTCGTCTCTGTTTACAATGTAATCAGGAATAAAAAGGCAGAAAAGAAAGATGGGTGCTTATCTCAAGGAACTGTTTGAGATTCATTATCAGCTGGGAATGAAAACAATTCCCAGCATTGCAATAAAACAAGGCTTATTTTTAAAATAAACTTATTTTTAAAATAAGCGCGTGCATAATTACAGCCTTGGTCAGAACAATCAAGTCATGTCCCATGGGGTCTGTTTAATGACTGCAAGGACCAATGACAAAAATTCCAGACTCAGTGGAAATCGTAAATTGAGGACTACCTATACAGTATCTTCTGCGATGTATATGGACCATCATTATCCTTTGACACTGTTATTTCTAGTGGAAATTTATAATGTAAATCTCTGCCAACCCTAAGGCATTTACAAACTGAACAGTTGCAGATGACTGTCTGAAATAAAACCCAAAATATGGAAGGATCATATATATATATATATAAAATTTGTATCCTCCACAGTTATGGACCTTTTGATTTATGTAAGCAGCTGTCAAAAAGCTTGCCTTTCCATTAGCATATTTTTTAAAGGTTCAGGGACCTCAAAGAACTCCATGTTTATTTTATGTCCTCCAGCTGCATAATCCGTAACCCTTTCTGGTCCTTTTGGTGTCGAAGTTAAACTGCAGGAAGGTTCTTAATCAACCTTAAATGGCCAAATTATTCTGCGGCTGAGCTTGAATTTCCCTTGTCATCATTTGTCATGGATGCCTGTCACCGATCATCTGCAAATAAGGTCAGGCTGATCAAAATGCATTATGCAGATGAACGTGGATACACACCAGACCCATTGCAATGCTATTGGAAGACAATCACTCCTGGTACGGCTCCTGGCACTAACTTGCAATCTCGCAACCCTCCAGATCTATTAGGCAGGTAGAATTTCCAGAGAACTGGTGCACATGGGAGGTTGAAAGTCATAACTTCACACAATTGGCCTCCAGCAACAGACTCTCCCAATAAAGGATAATTATTTGTAGCTCAGGGTTGAAATGGGATGCTTGGTGCTCTCTCTGAGCTTGGTTGTTTCCTTGCAGACGTTTAGTTAACCAAACTAGGTAATGTGATCAGTGCTAGAAAGGAGTGGGGTCTGCAGAGAGGAGGAGAGGAGAAGGAGGAGGTCTGTAGGATCCCTGGTGCTCTTGATTTTTTTTTTCTTGCAGATGTTTCGTTGCCCAAACTAGGTAACATCATCTGTGCTAGAAGGGAGGAGAAGGAGGGGAGGGGAAAGGGAGAGGGAGGAGCACGAAGAGAGGTTAGGAGAGGGGGAGAGGGAGGGGGAAGAAGGAGGAGGAAGAGAGGGAGGAGGCAGAAGGAGTATTGTTTGGTTGTTTTCTTACCCAGACTAGATAATATCATCAGTGCTAGAAGAAATTGGAGGAGGAAGAGGAGGAGGAAGAGGAGGAGGAGGAGGAGGACTGCTTAGTTGTTTTCTTCCAGATGCTTCATTACCCAAACTAGATAATACAATCAGTCCTGTCATGACTAGTCAACAAACATTCTTGAGGGTACCCAAGAACAAAATCAAATTAAAAGATGGAGGAAGGAACCAATCAAGGAAGGAATCCCATTGCAGGAGGGTATAGCTGAAGGATCTAGCCTCCCTTGGAGGGTAGTGGTTGGATAGGTTGAAAGTCAGAGTGCCTAAGTATAAAACCAATAATATGCTCTTAGTAGATAACAACACATTGTGTGAATGTGGAGACAGAGAGACCCAGAACCAACCAATCTACTGATACGTCGGCTGCTACCAGAAACATGTACAGATCAATGATCATGATTTATTTTCAACCAGCCTGATTCACTGAACAGCCGCATTGCTTAGTGAAGGAAGTTCTGGTATCCATTGTGGTTGGGCTACCTAACTTATCCCCAAATGCTCCAGTCTTGAGCCTTATTTACGGACAGGCACCAATAAACTGTTTCCAAGAATGGGAAGTGACCCACAGTTGGGTACTTTATCCCTTTAATTTATTTTTGATGCCGCATGTGCAGTTCTCCGAATATCTTTTGTGAGCGGTAATAAAATAGCTGCACTGCAATTTTGAATGCATGTCAAGCGGAGCATGACCTGATATGCAAATTTAATACCAAGGTGCCAAAATGGAATTCATAACGTTTCGCCTCGACTGAGCTGTTTTAAAGCAGTTTAGAAATCAATGAATATGTAATACGAAGGTGATAAGGCCTAAATAAAAGCCCTATTTATCTACTAGGAAGAAAGTATTTATATACAGAATATTTAGCCTGAGCAGAAAAAAAAAATGGACAGAGTTTCCAATTATACGGTTTGCCTAAACAAATGGTAAATTGGCTGTCCCAGATAAATCGCTGCTAAACCAGATTCTGTGCATTAGATACTCTCTGTTGCTGGAAATATGTATTAGTGTTTCGCCCTGTCGATGTGTCTTCGAGCCACGGAACGAAACTCCAAATGACAAGCCACAAATGTACCAAACTCACCCTGTAACTACAGACAATCCTTGCCTTATGACCATAACTGAACCCAACAGCACTGCTGTTAAGTGGGGACACTCGTTAAGTGAGCCATTTTAGGACCTTTCCAACTGTTAAATGAATCACTGCAATGGATAAGTTATCATTTATCAATTATTTATTATTTACTTATCAGGAACAGGGTGTCAGGACTCCAACAAATCCACCCCCCGCCCTTTTAAGATGTGAATCCTACTCCAATAGACACGCTCCTTGGATTCAAGATCAGTTCCTTTGACCTGCTTGTAAGGAACTGATCTGAAATGGGCTGCCAAAAGAGGCCATTCGTTAACCAAACACGGGGTGGGGGAAATGGAGCTAGGGAATTTGAGCAGCTACCTTCTTGGAAGCCTGGTCTTCCAAGCCAGATTCATCATGAGGGATGCCTGATCTCTGGGCTGCGCAGTGAAATAATTACTTTCCCCGTGGCCTTTGGCCTTGCTGCAAAAGTTAAGACGGGCAGGTTTTTGTTTTTCAACAATCACAGGCAATTGCAAACAAATTCCAGCTGATCCAAAGGGCACCTCAGGAGTCAATTCCTGGGCATTATGAACAATGGCTGTTGGACAACCAGCTGTTGACCCCTCGCTCTTCAACCCAGGGAGATTTCAAAGGTTGAGGGAAATGGGGTCACGGCAACGGCCTTCCTTAAAGGCAGATGATCTGTGATGGTGCTAACTGTGCTCTTCGTCTAGTTCTTCATCCTGGTGCTCCAGCATCCATAAAAGCTGTAGATGTCTTGCAATAAAAAGGCTGCGATGGTTGGATTTCAAGATGGAAGGAATGCAGGAAGACTATTGAGAGCCAATGTGGCTGTCTCAGGGACCCAGCTCCATTCTCCACCGTGAAAATTTAGTGGGAGTTTTGGTCAATAACAGTGAAATACAGAATAATAGAATGGGAAGGGGCTCTAGAGGCCTTCTAGTCCAACCCCCTGCTCAAGCAGGATACCCTACACTACTTCAGACAAATGGTGTCCAGTCCCTTCTTAAAAACTTCCAGTGTTGGACCATTTACAACTTCTGGAGGCAAGGAGTTCCATTGGTTAATTCTTCTCACTGTCAGGAAATTTCTCCTTAGTTCTAAGTTGCTTCTCTCCTTGATGAGTTTCCACTCGTTGCTTCTTGTCCTGCATTCAGGTGCTTTAGAGAATGGGTTGACTTTCTCTTCTTTGGGGCAGCCCCTGAGATATTGGAACACTGCCACTATGTCACCCCTTTACTCAATTCCTACCACCATTCTTCATATGTTTTAGTCTCTAGGCCAGCTAATCATCTTAGTTGTACTCTCTCAGACCACCCTATCTCTTAAATTTGCAACAATGGGCAGAAATGAAGATAAATTTCTATTGAAGCGTTTGAGCTCTTGCATGATAGACAGGATGTAACTTTAAGAAGTGTGTATTTTGTTAATGGTTTAGAAGGTTCTATTTCCTTTTGACTTGACCTTGGCTAGTCTTGCAAAACTAAACAGAATCAGATATGGTTATTACTTAGATGGAATACTACCAGGAAATCCTATTGCTGTAGGCTCTAGACTGGGAAATCAAAAAAAAAACATATTGGAACGGAAGGAACCTCAAGTCACTTTTAATGTTGTTCCTGCCAAAATAACCTGGATACATTCAGATATTTATTCTTGATTTGAGTATCATTCTATTCTACTTTAATCCTTGTGTAAAGTAACTTAAGCTCCTGGCTACTCACCTGTATTAACAATGATTTAAAAAATAAATAAATTATTAGACTTTAATCTCATTGTACAAATTAAGAATGTATGGCTTGTACCAAGGTGTGGCTTGTAGTTGGAAACTAACCAAGGAGAGAAGCAACCTGGAATTAAGGAGAAACTTCCTAACAGTGAGGACAATTAACCAGTGGAACAACTTGCCACCAGAAGCTGTGGGTGCTCCATCACTGAAGGTCTTTAAGGAGAGACTGTTTGAAGAATAATGTGGTTGGACATAATAACATTTTTCTTCTAAGTCAAGGTCATGTTATCTCCGCACCTGATGGAGAGGACATCTCAAGTTGGGACGGATGGTGATTGGGGCATGTGATGCAATGATGGGTGTCGGGGGTGGATTTCTAATTTTGTAATTATTGCAAGGAAACCCGGAACTTTCCGATTTGGGATTTCCCAGATGTGCCAGTTTACTACTCAAATAAAAAGAACTTTGGAGACGATGTCTGTCTCAGAGTTATTTGTTGGAGTGGAGGTTTTCTGGAACGCTAACAATATTCTTCTATCCTATCCTATCCTAATCATGGCTCAAAGATCTACATTCTAGAAATGCAGGGATTCTGTATTCCAGCTTTGCCACTGGGCTTGGTCATTTATTTCACCTTTGTTTCCTCTGAGATGAAGCTGACAAACATTATTTTTCTTGCAAATGATCTGAAATGGGAGCTGTTTTGTGGCTACGGGGAGGGAGAGAATGAGTTTTCTTAAACCAGCAAATGACTTGATTGGCAGGCCTGACCTTTCTGAAAATGCAAAACGGCCTGTCACTTTTGAATATGATCGGTCTGGATGTTTGAAAGCCAACTGAGATTTTGCATCAAAATAGAACAGCCACCTTCCACTCTTAACTTGGTTAGATCCCGACTTTGGATATTCCAGCGGTTAGGAATAGACTGAAGTTTAAGTTCATCCCAAGTCCCCATAGGGATTTGCTTGCTGTGGTTTTCTCTTCAGATACAGATAATCCTTGACTTACGACCATACAACTGAGCCCTGAATTTCTGTGGGTAAGTGAGACATTGGTTAAGTGAAGTTTGACCCTTCCTTGCCCATCGTTCTTAATTGAATCACTCCAGTTGTTACAGTGGTCATATTTATTGACTGATTTGTTTGTCAAATGTGTACAAGATAACATGTGTAAGTATGAACATGAACAAAGGAAGTAAATACAGCTAAATGGGGACAGTAAGACAGGGACAGTAGGCATGCTGGTGTGCTTATGCACTCCCCTTTGAGGACCTCTTAGGAATGGGGTGAGGTCCACGGTAGACAGTTTGAGGTTGAAGCTGTGAAGGGTTGTGGCTGTCACAACAGAGTCGGGTAGGGCATTCCAGGCGTTGACCACTCTGTTGCTGAAGTCCTATTTTCTGCAATCGAGTTTGGAGTGGTTTACCTTGAGTTTGTATCGGTTGTTTGCCTGTGTGTTATTGTGATTGAGGCTGAAGAAGTCATTGACAGGCAAGATGTTGTAGCACACAATTTTGTGAACAGACCGCAGATTGTCCAGGCCCAAAACTTTGAGCCTGGAGAAGATTCTATTGCGAATAGAGGAATGGAGGACTCGTCTCAAGAAATACCTCTGAACCCACTCAATCGTGTTAATATCCGATATACAGTGCGAGACATGGGTGAAGTGAGTTTTGCCACATTTTTACAAACGTCCTTGCCCCCGTTGTTAAGTGAATCACTGCAATTGTCAGGATAGTCATGAGGTTGTTAAGTGAATCCGGCTTCTCCATTGGCTTGGCTAGCCAGAAGGTTGTAAAAGAGGATCGCAAGACCCCAGGGAACAGTGCAATCATCATAAATATGAGTCAGTTGTGTCTGAATTTTGATCACGTGACTGTGGGGATGCAGTAAGGGTTGTAAGTGTGAAAAATGGCCATGGGTCCCTTTTTTTAGTGCTGTTATAACTTCGAATGTGTTGTGGCCTGCCAGTGGCCAGAAGAGCTGGTGGCAGACTCTGTGAGGAGGTTGGGGTGAGTAATGGGAGCTCACTCCATTACACAGGGCTAGGGACAAGCTCAGGGTCTTAGACACTGAGCCATTACATCCTAATATTTGCAAAGTCCCCTCTAAACTCTTCCGGAAGAGTCCTTAAGCTCCCTGACGTTCTTTACCCATTAAAACTAAGAGAGAGAGGATGAAGAAGGCAAGTGCTACATCTGCCTGCCAATGTTTATACACAGCATTGGATTCACTTAAAAAGTGTGCCTAAAAGGCGGTTGGAACCAAGCGAAGTTCTGCCAAGGAGAAAAGCAAAGGCACCGGGGATCCCTTTCTTCTCTTCTTTCCTTTTTTTTTTTCCTTCTTCTTTCCTTTCTTCTTTCTTTTTTCCTGCGGACCGCTAGCCAATTCAAGTAATTAAATAGAAATTGGGGAGGCGCTTTGCCATAAGGGATGACCCCCGGTTACAGCTGTTTAGCAGGCTACAATTGGAGTCGGCGTTCCTCAAAAGCCATTCCTAGAGAAAGCGACAGACAGATGGTGGGCTAGGAGCAACCAAGCTTTCTCCATCTGACCCAGTGGGATATTGGCTTGCAGGAATTGGCTTGAGATTTGCTATTCCAGGAAGCTTCCTTGCTTAGAAAGTCCGGGCAGAGGCGGCGATGGGTTCAAGACGATAACAGCAGAGTGGTATCGTTGAAATCGAAAGGCCTGGAGATCGGTTTCAGAATTTAGATCTGGCTAGTCTAGACAAAACAAAGGACAAGGTTGGACATGATAGTGCTATTCCAATATTTGAGGGACTGCCACAAAGAAGAGGGGATCAAATTATTTTCCAAAGTACCGGAGCACAGGACAAGAAGCAATGGATGGAAACTAATCAAGGAGAGAAGCAACTTGGAATTAAGGAGACACTTTGTAATAGTGAGGACAATTAACCAGTGTCAACCGGTTCAGACAAGTCTAGTCCTTCTTTTCTCTTGACTAGCCACACCCAGTTCCTGCAATCATTCATCGTATGTTTGAGCCTCCAGTCCCCTAATCACCTTTGTTGCTCTTCTCTGCACTCTTTCTAGAGTCTCAACATCTATTTTTTTTAATATCGTGAAGATCAAAAACCAAATGCAATATTCCAAGTGTGGTCTCACCAAGCGGTACAAAATGGGGGCGTTCAATCTTATAGAGTCAGTTTCTTACTTCGCTCTACCTCCTAAGGCTGACACATTTGTCTGTGCCTGCAATCAGAGAAGCTTGCGCCAAAATTGACTGGTTTTTGTGCCATTTGAACCATATAGTAGCGCAGTGGTTAGAACGCAGTACTGCAGGCTACTTCTGCTGCCTGCAGTTCAGGAGTTCGATTCTCATTGGCTCGAGGTTGACTCAGTCTTCCATCCTTCCAAGGTGGCTAAAATGAGGACCCAAATTGTTGGGGGCGATAGGCTGAGCCTGTAAACCGCTTAGAGAAGGCCATAAAGTGGTATATAAGTCTAAGGGCTATTGCTATCACATTATTGTCACCTCTTAGTAACCCCTTTAGATAGATTTTCTCCATATCAATTTGCTTTAACCTGTCCTTCAGGTCTTCCAACACTGCGTAAAATGTACATCCACGCGCCCCCAAAATACATGCACCTTTTAACCCTAAAATCTCCTAAACCCCCTTCTTTCCCCCAGCTGAAGGGAGCACATTTACAAATGGGAGAAACGACAGACTCCGAAACGGGCAGGTTTGCCTATCCCTACTGGGGAATTTAAAAGTCTTCTGCGTCATGTTTAACTGCTGATCCACTCTCTTCCCCCTCCATAAAGCCCGCCCAGCAGGTGTGTTAGGATTACAAGGTGGCATTGTTACCTTCTACCTCTGGAAGTCTGGAGGGGCGTCCCAGTGAGACACCAGCCAGACGCCCTGATTCATAGCCAGGTTGAAGGTGTCAGATTATATAGAGGATTAAGAGGAGCTGGTTACTTATTTCCCCTCACCTTAGCATCGTGTTCTCTAATTGGGCTGCTCGCTGTGGAGGTTTGACTTCGCACGATGCTCTCATTTTGATGGAATGGGTATGTGTTTAATAACAGTTAACACCAAATAGCTTTATTTCTTTTCTTTTCAGGAAGGAGGGAGAAAGAAAAGAAAGACTCCAGAAATGTTTAAAAGGGAAGATGGGTAACCAAGTGATTTTCAATAATCTTGGTTCTGTTTTTTTGTTTTTTTTTCCCCAAGCACATTTCAGTTCCCTTCCCAACCCATGCTCTGAGCCATTAGACTAATGTAGTTTTCATGCATTTCCACCACCCTCCTTACACACGGAAAGCCTAATGTCTCATTACTGGGGAAAGGCAGCCAATGACACGTGGAGAAAATGAAAATCATTTCGCACCGTTCGGAATTGCATTGTGGGTTGTGGTTGTTGTGTTGTTGTTTGGGGAGGGGAGAGGGGGGTTATTTTTAAGAGATGATGTGCGAGGGGGAAAAAAAAGATATAGAACAGGTTGAACATGGCAACAGTTGCCAAACAGGGGAGAAAATATGTTTCTATCCCAAATTTTTCCTCCCCTTCTCCATCTCTCGCTCTCTTTGTTGTTGTGTAGTTATGATCTGAACTCTGAAGTGACTCTCAGAGGTCATTCACTAGTTGCGTGCCTTTAAAAGTTGTGCGTGTTCCATCACTGGTTTTTAAGAAGAGATCGGACAACTATTTGTCCGAAGTGGTATAGGGACTCCTACTTGAGCAAAGGGTTGGAGTAACTACTCCATGGTCCCTTTCCAATTCTGTTATTCCGTTATTCCTGATTGTCTTTCCAGTTCTGTATTCTATCTGATTTTTAGTTTTATTTTAGAACACATGCAAACACATTAATTGAAGTCCACAAATCTTAAAGCTGCCAAGCTTGGACTCTTCTTGGTTTGAGGAGAAAAGGAGATAGAAGAGCATTACAGATTACAAAAATCTTGATTGGGAATTCCTTGTTTGTAACTATGCATTGTGCAGCCACTGACCTGCGAGTTTCCTCACTGATCTCAATTACATCCAAGTAGGTAACATCTTGGATCAGGTTGCCAAGAAGGTTAGCCCACCATAAAATGAGATGCAAATTATTCTTTCCACAGCTTCACAAAAGGCTGGTGAATGAGGGCATCCTTGTAGTAACAAAAAAAAGAGAGAAAAAAAAGAACTCAGCAACTTTCACACTCAAAAGGAGTGGTGTATAGGATCTTCTAAGCAATCCAGTCATGCTTTAATTTAAAAAAAAAAAAAACACTAGCAAATTCTTTAGTCTTTGCAATGTAAACAACCTCAGTTTCTCACTTTTATCTTCCGAGGAGGCCTGGCCTTAGCACAATCACCAAGACATTAGCACAACCCAGAAAGTGGGGCTAATTCCTTGTGTACTAGCCGTTTCTCCGACCAATTCTGGAGCCCATTAAGGCTGCAAAAACACCAAAATCCTTTTACACTTCCATGTCGAGCACAGATCGAGAATGCATGGTGTGTTTTGTTTTTATCATCAGCCATTGCAAATACAACCAACCAGATATGTATCTGTTTGCTTCTTAATATACTGTATATCCTGCCACAACCGTAAATAAACTCTCAGCTCACAGCCAGGGAAGAAAAAGAAAGCAATACCTAATAATAAAAAATAAAACACAGACAAAAACCTAGAGCCCAAAATGTATTTCCATTCTTGGTTCACGTCGCACTAAAATAGCCAGAGGTTCTGCATTATGTGCAAAGCAAAGAGGGTTTTTTTCCCCCCACGTTTAATACCATAAAGCTTTCTAAATATTCACACCACTTAATGATTAACTACCATAAGCCAAAAGGATATCCATATTTCTCTAACGCGCCTAATTGCCCATTACGCAAATTACTGTATTTCTGTAAGGAGTGTACAAAGGGTATTAAACCCTGAGTAAATTTGTTCTGAAATTGCCCTTCTACATTTGCACCCGCCGTTTTCCTGTATTGGTTGTAGGGGATGAAATGCAAAATATTTATTTTTTTCCTCTGGGGATTCCTATAACTTCCCACTGTACACAGCCTTCCAGCTCGCTTTCTCTTTTTCATATTTCCTTTTCCTGGAGGGGTTTTTCCTATTCCGACATTCCCCAGAAATGCTCTTGTCAATTTCCAACATGCACAGTTTGCCTTTTGTGAGAACGAGAGAGGAAATCAAGAGGAGACCCTTTTTTAGTTGGCTGGGAGAAAGTGGCAGAAATATTGGCCTGGAGGGAAATTAGAGCCCCAGTGTGAGCGGAGGTGGTAGAAATACGGGGACGTTGCAGGCATGAATGGGAGACCGTGAAGGATGGCTTCAGAATTATCTACAACTCTCCCGAGATGGAGACATGTGGAAGTACTTGAAACTCTCCGTGAAAGTCTCTACCTGGCATCGTAATTCAAATGTGTAACCTCTTTGCAGCCTCTTTTGCATTCACGAAGGCTTATTTGTTGAGTTCAGCTTTTTTTCCCCTGGAACCTGGTCCTTCCGATTCCGAATGAACCTTTATCATAAAGAAAACGAAGAGTAGAGTAGAGTATAGAGTGCGTAGGAGAACCTAGTATATAATTGAAGGAGGGTAGGATAAGAAAAAGTTCGGATGGGATAGGACAGGATAAGGTAAAGTAGAGTAGAATAGACTAGAGTAGAATAGACTAGAATGCATGGGATGGTATAATATATAATAGAAGTAGAATAGGATAAGAAAAGGATGGGATAAGAAAGGATAAGATAGAGTAGAGTATAGTGCCTAGGAGATTATAGTATAGAGTAGAAGGACAATAGAATAAGAAAAGGTTGGGATGGGATAGGATAAGGTAGAGTAGAATAAAGTAGAGTAGAGTAGAGTATGTGTGGTGTAGCATAGCATAGCATAGCATAGAAATAGGATAGGATAGAATAGAGAATAGAAAAGAAAATAGAATAGAAAATAGAATAGGTTTATTGGCCACCTGTGATTAGACACACAAGGAATCTGTCTCCAGTGCAGAAGCTCTTGGTGTACATGCAAAACAACAAAGTAATAATAACCATATATCAAAGTAATAATCATCATAATAATGATGCCAATAAGAGAAGGTAGAAGAAGAGATGAGAAGGATAAAGGTAATACAGCCATACTCCATGGGTAAATATACTAAGATGCTTGAACGGTAGAGTTTGCACTAGTCGATGTCCTGAATTATTTAGAGTTGTTCTCATAACTGCAGTAAAAATACCAGAGCCGTGTCCTTCAAATCTTGGCGTGTGTGTATGAGACTTCTGGTTCAGAGTACAGCCTGGCACTGTGGGAACAGGTCCGTGGTTGATTTTTAATAGGGTTTTTAAAGACTATTCTGAGCTAAAGAGAATTCTATTTCATATGACTATTCTTTATTTATTTATTTATTTATATATATATATATATATATATATATATATATATATAATTATCTTACCCATGAAAATCCTTGCAAACCTAAGAAGAAGAAAAGGAAAAGTTTTATTGCATTCTATTGCAGAGCCTCTAATTTATTCATAACGGGATAAATGTTTCATATAATGAATTTTCAAGTAGCTGCATCACAAAACCCAGGCGGGAAAAAGACGCAATCCTGCAAAAAAAAAACAAAAAAAAAAACAGGCCGTTTTGACTTAAATGAGATTGGTTCCCTTCCTCCCTGTTGGATTTTCTTCTCCGCTTAGTGTAGGGCAGGAGTGGGAGAAGAGCTGCAAAGAGGTTGCAACCAAGTTGCTAAAAAGTGCAAGATTTGTTGTTGTTTTTTTATTTTTATTTTTTTTAAAAAAGACAGCTTTTTAAACGGCTCACTCTTGGGCTTTGAAATAGGTAGCATTCGTGTACAATAAAAATAAAGTAGAGATTGTTTTGATTCTCTTGTGCCTTGGTTTATTTTCATAGCAGGGGACGTCTTCTGTTTTGGAATGCTTTGCTTAAAAACCCTGTGCGTTTTGCAAAGTCAATTGTTTAGACAGGACTTATTGAATCACAGTATTTCATTTTGTGAGGTTGCAGGGTCTTACTTTCTTTTAATTCTCTGTGGCTTTTTTCTCGCAGCACCGTCCCGAAGGCAGGTTCCGGAGGTGGCCATCTTAATTAGAGAGCCAGTTTGGTTTGGTGGTTAAAGCCTCAGGCTAGAAACCAGGTGACGTTGAGTTCTAGTCCTGCCTTAGGTATGAAAGCCAGCTGAGTGACTCTGGGCCAATCACCAGGTGATTGTGAGTTCTAGTCCTGCCTTGGACTGGAAAGTTGGTTGGGTGGCTTTGG
>NW_020769394.1:3453300-3465168 GCF_900518735.1 Pseudonaja textilis
ATTTCAAGTTTGTAGGTTTTACAGTTCTGGAGATTTCGTGATGATGCATGAGTGATGTTTTGCTTTTATATAGAGAGATTAGATACTTTGACCTAGGATAGATAGTATGAAGATGCACTGATTAAGTTGCATGTAAAACTGGGCATCTTTGCCAAACAAATCCATACAAAACTAGGTAACTCAAGAAAGTGTTGTGTATATGTTTGTGTATGCGTATTTTGTAGCAAACGATGAGGTTTGGATATGATTGGATATATATATATATATATATATATATATATATATATTTACATGAGTTTGCTGTGACCAAGTTTATGGAAAGATATTGAGAGGGAAGAGAGAGGAGCCAAGTAGAGAATATTTTGGACATTTCTACCACAAGGTCTTACAATGTGGACTAATGATCGGACCTTATAAGTTAAAGGTAAAGATTCCCCTCGCACCTACGTGCTAGTCATTTCTGGTGCTTATCTCTATTACAAAGCCGAAGAGCCAGCGTTGTCCGAAGACGTCTCTGTGGTCATGACTAAATGCCGAAGATGCACGGAGCACTGTTACCTTCCCACCAAAGTGGTCCCTATTTTTCTACTTACATTTTTCGAACTGCTAGGTTGCTGGAAGCTGGGACCAGTAACGGGCGCTCACTCCGTTCCATGGCGCTAGGTATTCAAACTGCCAAACTGCCGACCTTTCTGATCGACAAGCTCAGTGTCTTAGCCACGGAGCCACCACATCCCTCAAGAATCTGCCGAAACCCAGGACCTTATAATTGATGGTTGTTTGGTTAACAAATCAGTGCTTGGGACAAACAATTCAGTTGTCCAAGAAGTGATAGGGTAGATAGATCCTCTACATATTATCGGGAGAAATCTGTTAGTTTTGCTTTAAAAAATATTTAACGAAAGCTCATGTACTCAACGTTCCTTGCTCAGGCCATTCCAGAATAATGACTTTCTAACCAATTAAATCTCTAGAAGCATCCAAAAAGGCTGGCGTGGCACCTATTATAGCTTTCAGGCCCTACCTACCTCTATTGCCACCTTACATCCCAATTACCAGCTAGTAAGAAAGTACAACAAGAGGCCCGTGGAGTGGTTGTTCTGGCCTCCAAAGGCTCCGGTTTAACAAGATGTCAGAGCCAGTAAGAAAGCTGCTTGCTTCACTGCATGAAAAGGAGCTGGAGGAAAAAAACTAAATGATTATTTTCTCTTCAACTGTGCCATGCAGGGAGTGGCCAGCTCAGGCAAGACAAGAATCATGCCAATTAACTCTGAAACTGAGGCTTCAGGAGGCAGAAAATAGAATGGGAGATGCTGACATCTCTGCTTGGCCAACAGCTTCTCAAGATTACAGGCAAAATAACTATAGACTCTTTCTCACTTTTCTTTCCTCTCTCTACTTCATTCTCCAGATATCAAGTTATCTATCCCAGTTTTTTTTCCTTCCCCGTAACCTGCCTGTCTCTCACCTGTTTTTTCTTCTATCCTCCTGTTCCTCAGCCTGCTGTTCCGTGAGCCATTCGTTGTAAGTTGATAATAAACCTGATTATGTGGTGTGAAGGTAGAAAATGAAGCTACCTTTGAGGAACAAGGTTTAAGATTCTTCTCGAGAACATACTGCATATGGACTTACTCTCCACACATAAAATTAGAGGTGGAAGGAGAATGTAATATTGTCATCTTCATAATCTATTAGTTGGGACAATGAAAAAAAAATCTGTCATGGTTGAAAGATAGTGTAAAGTTGACGAAAGAATGGACAGGTCAAACTTCAAAGGCAACTAAGAGAAGACTTCCAGGAGACCATCGGCTGACTACACCAAAGACAGAAAGATTAGAAGTGGCTCAGGGGCTAAGACGCTGGGCTTGTCGATCAGAAAGGTTGGCAATTTGGTGGTTCGAATCTCTAGCGCCACATCACGGAGTGAGAATCAACCCATGGACAGAAGTTGCATTTAGAAATTGTGGGAGCTTCATCCCTGGAAGCTTTCAAGAAGAAGCTTTCACTGCAATCCATTGGAAATGGTGTAGGGTCTCCTGCTTGGGCGGGGGAAGGGGGGGTTGGACTAGATGACTTAGAAGGTCCCTTCCAACTCTATTAATCTGTTAATGTCACCCCCCAAGCCCTTGTTTCCATTAAACTAGACCTATCCAATTCCAGCAACTTTATACTTCTTAGCCTCCAGTATTATGGGCTGCTCATGTTTGAATACATATCCTTGGTTACTGGTGAGCACAGCACGCTGCTTATTGTTACAGAGACGCATATTAATTGAAAAGATCATTTCCCAGATTGACCGGTTAATCTGATCATGATGATGACTAAAGTTTTATTAATTGCCATCTAATTTTCTGTTGTCAGAAGAACACTGGTCTTTCTCTCTCTCTCTCTCCATCTTCGCATTAGTTAGTGTTCCTGTTAATTCTAACAGCAAACACACTCAACCAATTATCTGGAGAAGTCGTCGTTACAAGTGTAATTCCCCACCTCCCTTTCAAAGCCTTTGTGTGCCTTTTCTTTTTGCCTAAGGTTAATGACGACTTTCAACTTCAAGGAAACGTTTCCGGTTGCTACAAGCCCTCCGATCACAGCCTTTAGACTGACAAAGAGGATTAGCTGAGATTTAAACCAGCGACCTCCGAGCTGTTCTGGTGGTGACCTTCTTGCTTTGGGAAGAAAAAACAAACAGGCAAACAGGCCAGCTTCTATCTAGGTTATTCTAACTCCGCAACCTGAGGAGGAGTGACAGATACCACTAGAGATCCTGCTTTTCTTTTCCCTCTCTGGGTGAAAATCCCTGCAAAGAGAGGTCCGATTATGGGCTCAGAACCTGGATGGATCCCTCTAAAATTGTGCCAGGAATTGTGTGCAAGTGTTCCCTTTTTTCCTTTTTTTTCCCCTTCCTAGCTAAACGCAGCTAATTTTGGTGGCCTCTGGGCAGCATACAGAATCTAGAAACAGATAAATAGGAAACCACAGGGATAGTTTAGGTTTAAATGATCGAAATGCCAACAAAACAAAGAAGGTTTCCCCTGCCCCCCCCCAAAAGGCAGAAGACCCTCGGATCAAAGCCAGGTTTTCTTTCCACAATCCTAGAAGAAAAGGTGCTGTCCTTATCTTGGAGGGGTAGGCTGCTGGGGGTTCACGGGGGTCCGGGATTCTGTGCAGTTTGGAGAAGCCCCAAATCCCACTCCTGCCTGGCCCCGCCCACCCCTCCCTTCCCCTCCCCTCCCCGGAGTCCCCACGCATCCCATTTTGGATGCAGGTAAGTGCGGGGCGCGCGTGGAGGCTCAGGGAGGGTGAAAAACGGGCCCCCTGGAAGTTTGGGAAGGCTGGAAATGGGCCCGTTTTCAGCTTCCAGAGAGTCTCCGGAGCCTGGGAAGGCCGTTTTCACCCTCCCGGAGGCTCGAGGAAAGAAGACAGAAGACATCAGGTGGGCAGAAACAATTGGAGATGAGGAGTAGTGCGCAAGATATCCAAGGCCTGGCGCCCTACGTTGCTTTGTAGGTCATAACCAGCTCCATATGTTGAATTTGGAAGTGAATTGTCAAACAGTGCAGCTGGTGTAGCAGGGGTGAGATGTGAGCATGCAGATAGGCACCTGTAAATGGTTGTGTTGTTGTGTTTTGAGTCATCTCCAGCTTCTGAGTGGTCTTGAAGGGCAGCATGATGTATAGCACGTTGCAATATGTGGTGACTAGAGCATGAGTAAGTAGTTGAAGAGCCTTCTTTCTTTCTTTCTTTCTTTCTTTCTTTCTTTCTTTCTTTCTTTCTTTCTTTCTTTCTTTCTTTCTTTCTTTCTCCCTTCCTCCCTCCCTCCCTCCTTTCTTCCTTATTTCCTTCCTCCCTCCTACTCTCCCTTCCTTTCTGCTTCCCTCCTTCTTTCCTTCCTTTCTCCATATCTTCCTTCCTTCCTTCCCTCCTTCCTTCTTTCCTTCCTTCTTTCCTCCAGGTCTATCTTCCTTCCTTCATGTCTAGCTTCCTTCCTACTTCCTTCCTCCATGTCTTCCTTCTTTCCTTCCACCTTCCTTTGTCCATGTCTGTCTTCCTTCATTCCTTCCTTCCTTCCTTCCTTCCTTCCTTCCTTCCTCCCTCCCTTCTTGACAGACCAAGCAGAAACCTTTTAAAGATTACTCCTTTCTTCCTGAGCTGCAAAATTTTTGTCACTATTATGGCAAAATACAGATGTGATTTGAAACAAAACTTGCCTGGGCAGCAGAAATGAAATACATCATTAGAACAAAGAGGATGCAAATCGAATTAATCTTGATTTGACACGAGCATTAGCATTTACATCAGTAACTGCAAACGCAAAAGCCAAAACTGGGAAGGAAAGCAGATCGCGATAAGAGGAGTAGACACAAATCTTGTTGTTTCCTGCATGTAAATTAGAAAGCACAGCGACACGCATATTGTCCCTTGGTGGCTGAATTAGCACGACGACACCCAAATGTTGACAGATTTCCACTTTGGAATACAGGATCATGGAAATTAATTCATTTCCTCATGCTGCTTGCATGATTGGTGTTTAAAGTACCATTCAAAAACAGGGATAAGCCATCAAAGACTATATTAAACCTGGAAAAAAAAAAAACCAAGACAGATGTCTATGGGGCTTCTCAGTCTTCCAGGTTATGGCTGTCCCAAAAGTGCTTTTTCTAAAAGGCAACTGGACTTCTTCGTTTTTCCTTGAAGGTGTTTCGCTTCTCATCCGAGAACCTTCTTTAGTTCTAACCGAATGGTGGAGGATGGAAGGATTTATCTTCCTTGCGCAGTCCTCTGGTCCTTAGATCTCTTTCTGAGAGTCATTGAGGCCACTTGGGGGTTTATCTGTGTCCTCAGGGTCACCTGAATCCTATAGGTAAAAGGTAAAGGTTCCCCTCGCACATACTTGCTAGTCATTTCTGGCTCTAGGGGCGGTGCTCATCTCCGTTACAAAGCTGAAGAGCCAGCGCCGTCCGAAGATATCTCCGTGGTCATGTGGACGGCATGTCTAAACGCTGAAAGCGCACGGAATGCTGTTCACTTCCCACCAAAGTTGGTCCCTATTTTTCTGCTTGCATTTTTTACATGCTTTCGAACATGTTGGCAGAAGCTGGGACAAGTAACGGGAGCTCACTCCATTATGCGGTGCTGGGGATTCGAACCGCCAAACTGTTGACCTTGTCGATCAGAGACAAGCTCAGGGTCTTAGTCACTGAGCCCTCACGTCCCTTTTCTGAACCCTATAGCCTGCCATTATTTTTCTTGAAATCTTTTCATATTCCTGCATCATTTGAAGTGGCCTCAGCAACACTCTGAAAAGATGCCTAAGGAACGCGGGGCTGCAAGGAATCTAAATCCTTCCCTTTTCCCACCGTTCAGTCAGAACTGAAGAAGCTTCTTGAAGGAGAAGCAAAATGTCTTCCAGCAAAACAAGGAAGTCCAGTTGTCTTTTGAAAAAAGGACCTTGGGGGACGCAGATGACTGAAAAGCTCCACAGATACTTATAGGGTGTCTTGGAAATAAATCAACAGCCTAGCCAGATGTCAAGAGATGGGCCTCTCCGTGGATGTTATCATACAGGCTTGTCATTTCTTACCCCCTCCTCTCAAGTATAATTATGGAAATGATTCACACATTGTACCCTGCTAAAAAGGAAGATAATTTGAGATAGCAGAGGGGATTTTCACTGCCCAAACAATAATGATAATTCATCCGGCAGTAAGGAATTTGTTATGACACATTTTCTATTACTAATCTGTTTACAGAGCCTGGGTTAAATGATTACATTCGATTAAATATATATACAGATGGAAGGGAACACTGCTCGGTATTTATTACCTGCTTAAAGCAAAGCAAATTTAGCCAAGACCGAGCCTTTCATAGAAGACCCTGGAAACTGTGATTTAAAGAGCTCCTTTGGTGGGAACATCCATTTAAATAAGGAGACAAAAGCCATTTTCTTTATGAAGGCACCTGTGTGAATCCAAGTAGAACAATAAAGGTATTAAACAGGATTTGCAGCCAGATCTGAGCTCAAATACTTGGAACGCCTGAACTTGTAGATGTGGCATCTATGTCAGATTCTCAGTTACATTTTATTGGGGGGAAAATGTTTATTCTATGTTTAATTAGCATTGGTAAATCTCTCTTTTTTATTTTTATTTTATTTTTAAACGTATATCAACATCATTTCATAGTCAGCGTGGCGTCTGAGTGTCATTCGTTTCCATACAAAAGTAATATTGGTACAAATGAATGCACTAACCAGATTTATGTGATCTAATGTTATTATACATATATCTGTACTGGCACATAAGCCTTCATTTTTCCATTATTCAATATTTGCTACCTCCTTCTAATAGTAATAGCAATATTTTTGAGCACACCTGATCACATCCTTTTTCAAAACCTGATCTTAACCTCTAACATTCACTTTAAATGTGTTATGTAAAAATATGAATAACAATATTCCCCCTATTTCTAATTTTTTAAACCTAATTTTTAGTACAGTCACTCTTGTTTTTATTTAAGAAAGATCCTTCCTATCCATCATTTCTCATTCTCTCGGAAGTTTCACTTCTTCTCTTTTTGACTTGCCTCCCATACTCTAGCGATGGTAAAACTCGTTGGGACAGCAATAGCTTTTAAAAACGGTACCGACCTTTTAAAGAAACAGACAATGATTTTGCTGGTGATAGAAAACCATCCGTTCAAGGTTTTTTTTCCCTCCCCTACGCTGGTACCACAGATAAGCTGGGATGACCAATCCCAGAATTCCTAGAGAAACAGAAGGGAACATTCAATTATTCCCTCTTCTATTTCTCTTCTAAGCAGAGCTGACTCGAGAATGGGGAGTTGCCGGTTACATTTCAGCTCTGAGCCTTTTACAATTTCATTTCTAATGAAAGATCAACACTCAGAAAAACAGAGTTGGGAGAGGGACCTTGGAGGTCTTCTAGTCCAACCCTGCTTAGGCAGGAAACCCTATAACATTTCAAACAAAAGTGTTACCCCGTCTCTTCTTAAAAACTTCCAGTGTTGGAGCATTCACCACTTCTGGAGGCAAGTCATTCCACTGACTAATTGTTCTAACTTGGTAGAATTCATGTTTCTAATGAACAATGCCAACCTGGTATCAGTTGTTTATGCAGTCTGGTATTAGGCTGTGTATGAGTGGTGGGATTCAATTTTTTTTTTACCACCGGTTCTGTGGGCGGGGCAGAAGAAGAATACTGCAAAATCCCCACTCCCTCCCCACCCCACTAACCTGCTTTCCAGCTCAATTCTCCTCTGCAGGACAACCAAAGGAGACCCAGCCAATCAGCTGGGACTCAATGGGAGGCAGAGAATCAATGGGATTGGCTGGGCCAGTCGGAGGCGGCATTTGCTGGCTCTCTGAACTACTCAAAATTTCCACTACCGGTTCAGACAGACAGACAGACAGACAGACAGATGATGGTTAGAAGATAGATAGATAGATAGATAGATAGATAGATAGATAGATAGATAGATAGATAGATAATAGATAGATAGATAGATAATAGATAAATAGATAGATAATAGATAGATAGATAGATAGATAGATAATAGATAAATAGATAGATAATAGATAGATAGATGATAGATAGATAGATAGATAGATAGATAGATAGATAGATAGATAGATAGATAGAGAAATAGATAGATAGATAGATAGATAGATAGATAGATAGATAGATAGATAGATAGATAGATAGATAGATAGATAGATAGATAGATAGATATTCTTCCTTCTGTGGAGATCAGGTGGAGTTAAACTTTTTTTCCATTTTTGTCCCTCAGAGCCATGCTCTGGTCCATAGGGAAGCTGACTCTGAGCAAAATATGTGTCAGCTCATTCTAAAATCTATTAACATAAGAGTCTTTAATTTGATTTGCAAAAATACTGTAACAAACTCCCATCTAAACATTGCCTTAAGGGATACAATCAGGATTGCTGGAGATTAAATTAACCTAAGTGATATTTGTCCTGTACTGCAGGTTGGCCAAGGGGGGAAAAATGCTGCTGTATTAAGTTCAGCATCCATTCTGGGGCAACACAACCATTGGATCTAAGCAACCTCTTGTGTGTGTGTGTGTGTGTGTGTGTGTGTGTACACTGCATGTACCCTAAAACTGCTTTTATTTGTTCAGTGCAATTACTTGGGAGTTAGTATGTGGCAAGATATTATGGAGGTTTTTTTTGGTAGATGTTCTAAGAGAGAGGCACACAATTTGAAATTCTAAAGATAATGGAAGGAAGGGGAAAAGGGAAGGAAAGGAAGGGGAAAGAAGAAGAAAAAGAATGGAAAGGAAAGGAAGGAAAGGGGAAAGGGGGAGAAAAGGAAGGAAGGAAACACATTTCATCAATATTGCAAAATATCTACAATTAACCACAAATGTAACCCTGAAAAAAATTATCCATCTTAATAAGAGTAGGATAAATTCACCAGCCTCTACACTAGCCTCTGGTCAAATAGAGAGTCTTTAGGTTTCTTTTGAAGCCATCAAACTTTCACGGTGATGAAGAGTTGATCCCAGAATTATGGCTCCAGAACCAGTAGTGGAGCCATAACTCCACTACACAAGATTGCTACAATTTTTCAGCAATGTCTCTGTGCAATATTCTGAAGTCTTGCATAAGACTATTGAAACCTCATGAGGTTTCAGGGAAAGTTCTAGGAGATTTCCATCTGTTTTTAACTGGTGGCTCTTTCATTTAACTTTTAGTATAAGTATTAACTTTTCATATTAGTATTAAGGGTTGAGGATGTCTACTCTCTGCTAACAGAAGACCTCCAAGATTCCTTCCAACTCTGTAATTTTATGATTCAGTTAATCTGGATCCCCAACTGCTCTTGAGGGCAACTCAACCAGTGATGGGATTCAGCCAGTTCTCACCAGTTTGGGAGAACTGGTTGTTAACTTTCTGAACAGTTTGGTGAACTGGTTGTTGGAAGGAATCATTAGGGCAGAGAACCGGTTGTTTAAATTATTTGAATCCCACCACTGAACTCAGCCATCCTGAAATACGTCGTAGAAGACCACACACACACAAAAAGAATGAGTTGAAACATGACTCTTCATTAGTTAATCAGAGCCATGAAATGAAGGAAAAAAAGAGATTTTAAGTTTATTGTGGAGTGGGGTAAATGTCCCAGGAATTCAGGGTAGATTGCTTAGAGCCATGAGGTTCTTGGCTCCACAAATGAGTTTTTTGACCCATAATAAGCTCAAGCTTGATTTAATAGGTTGCATTTCACTGCCTTTATGGACATCCTTACATCTTCTTTGTAGGGTAATTATCTTTACACACATCGGATGTGGCAATGTAATTGACTCTTGCTTTTGTACAGTTATAGGTTAATGAACCAAACTGATGGAGAGGTGGAGGCTTTAGGGGTTTTTTTTGCTTTCTTTCTTTCTTTTTTTCCAGACAACTAAAATGGTTATCACTGGTGGCTTTGGGTTGTTCTCAGATAGAAGCTCGGAAGGGGTGGGATTCTTGTCTTCTGGAGATACAGGCTAGTAATTAGTAACTTGCCAGTTTTGCAGTTCAGGTTACTCCGGGGACAGCTGCAATAAACAAAGTTGCAGTGAACTCTTAAAGCACCTTGAGTTTTGAAGATGGGACTCCATCTGTCCGTGGATGGATGCCAGCAACCATAATTCTTCTGATCTCAAAGCCAAGTAGCTGAGGAGATGCAGGACAGGTCAGAACAGAGTTGACGGCACAAAATTAAGGTGTTAGATTCTAAAGTCCAAACATGCTGGTTGGGTTTCAGCTTGGAAAACAAATGGGGAAGAAGCTACGTTCCTATCTCTACAGACTGCCTGCCTATCTCTCACTTGAGATGCTGTCAATCTGTAAAAGGTTGTTGAGACTCTAAAAAGAATGCAAAGAAAAGCATCAAAGATGATTAGGGGACTGGAGGCTAAAACATATAAAGAACAATTGATGAAATTGGGGGTGTCTAATTTAGTGAAAAGAAGGACTAGGGGTGACATGATAGCAGTGCTCCAATATCTCAGGGGCTGCCCCAAAGAAGAGGGAGTCAAGCTATTCTCCAAAGCACCTGAAAGCAGGACAAGAATCAATGAGTGGAAACTCATCAGGGAGAGAAGCAACTTAGAACTAGGGAGAAATTTGCTGACATTAGATCAATTAATCAGTGGAACAACTTGCCTCCAGAAGTTGTGAATGTTCCAACACTGGAAGTTTTTAGGAAGAGATTTGTCCGATGTGGTGTAGGGTTTCCTGCCTAAGCAAGGGGTTGGACTAGAAGACCTCCAAGGTCCCTTCCAACTCTGTTATTCTGTTGTTATTATTATTCTGTTATCCTGCTATTTATTGGTCATGCTCAGGATTGTTACTTTTTTTTTTGCATTGATTTGTAACATTTTTAACTGCTTTTACTGGTATATTATAATTGATGAGCTTTTTAAAAAGTATGCTTTGGATGGATCCAGGATCCAGAAGAAAAAATATGCAGTGACTTCAAAGATATGCAGACTAGGGTTGATGCTCTTTCTGTGAGATTTGCAATGATCTCTGATTTCTAACTGGAAGAATCCACAGAGATATTAGCTTAAAGAACCGAATATGGATTGCTATTTCAACCCGTATTGGACCAGGGTTTTTAAATTACCATGATACAAAGGACTACCTTTGCATCTAAGTTTCAGGATTTTTCTACATCCCGATGTAGAAATTCCACACTATTTTGAAATCCTATTTCTATTAAGCACCTTTTTAAAGCTGGCTTAGTATAAGGAATATGTTTAGCGTAAAATGTATTAGTGATGTGCCCTTTAATTTAGCCTGTCTAATTGATGCTAATTTGGTTAGATTGCAGTAAATTATACCTTTACTATAGCTACGCATGGGTCAAGAAATCCATTCCAACAGGTTAGGTAATTTTTCCACGTAGCATATATATATATATTGCAATCAGTTTCCAAAATAATTGTTTTCTTACATATTACTGTCAGGGAGAAAAGTGCCCTTCTTGCTCCAGTCCACGTGCTCTCATTTCCGAGACATTCAGAATTCATCTTTCATCTTATCTATATTTGAAACAAAGACAAAGGTTAGGGAATTAATGCTTTCAGTCTTAAATAAAGTGGAATCATTAAAAGTGACCCTAACTCCAGGGTGCAATCTACGTTTATCACATGGGAAGATATGATGAAAATGAAAAATATGCCCCATCTCATTCTCTCACAACTTTATCTTAACTTCTGGCCTGTTGGAATGAGTTGGGTTCAAATGGTTAGCCCAGAAAATAACTGATCTGGTTGCAAGAGGAAGTAAAGAAACATTTCGGTGCAGGTAAAAGTTTAAAAAAGTCACCTCTAATGGCCATTATTTCATAAGACTTGGTTGGTTGGTTGCAGTGGTGGGATTCGATTTTTTTTTACTACCAGTTCTGTGGGCGTGGCATGGTGGGCGTGGCAGGGGAAGGACACTGTCAAATCTCCATTCCTTCTGCACCCCACTAACCTGCTTTCCAGCTCCGTCCTCCTGTGCAGGGCAACAAAAGGAGACCCAGCCGATCAGCTGGGACTCAATGGGAGGCGGAGAATAGATGGCGTGAGGCCAGTCAGAGGTGATATTCGCCAGTTCTCCAAACTACTCAAAATTTCCGCTACCGGAACTGGTCAGAACCTGCTGAATACCACCTCTGGTTAGTTGGACTTTACTGTCTGAATTGCATCCAGTTTTAATTTTTAGATTGAAAATAACCCAGTGTTGGTATTAAAATAGTTCCTAAAACATTTGTACCATACTCGTTTTTCTAAGAATAGAATAGAATAGAATAGAATAGAATAGAATAGAATAGAATAGAATAGAATAGAATAGAA
>NW_020769394.1:3472177-3498218 GCF_900518735.1 Pseudonaja textilis
AAGGAGAAGAGGAGGAGGAAGTGGAAGGAGGAGCTGGAGGAGGAGGAAGAAGAAGAGGAGGAAGAAGAAAAGAGGAGGAGGAGGAGGAGGAGGAGGAGGAGGAGGAGGAGGAAGAAGAAGAAGAAGAAGAAGAAGAAGAAGAAGAAGAAGAAGAAGAAGAAGAAGAAGAAGAAGAAGAAGAAGAAGAAATATTTATTTGTTAAGGAATGATCACACACACACACACACACACAAAATAAATCATGCTACAAACTAATGTAATTTTCCACATCCATTTCTGCTCCAAAGTGAATATTCATATGTCTCAGAAAAATGGTTAACAGAGCAATCAAACATTTCCTCCTCTAAAGGTGCCAGAAGAGGAGGTAATCTTGCTTGATTTCGATGTAGGACTTGCATGGATCAATTATGCATATTTTTTTTCTTTTTTCTTTTGGAGCGCTCAGTGTTCTTTAGTGCTTTTTGGGAATATTAGCAACATTTTGAGGTATGGAAAAAGGAATCAGCACAAATTCTTCCTGCATTCTCCTCCCTCTTTATGTCCAAGAAAACAAGTCCATCTTTTTGTAAACAATGAAGAGGTGAGGATGTGGAAATTAAATACGATTAAGTCGTAGTCTACATTTCTCTCTGACTAGGCCACTTTCTCATTTGTTGGCTGTTGTTTTAAGAAACACCCAAGTAGCCATTTTGAAAGGATCTTGAATATTGTGTTAATACTGACACTCTTATATTGGATTTTTAATCTCTCAGATTGCCATTTCATAATGGACAACCCATTCAAATAAAAAAAGGAAAGGTATCTTGTCTTTCTTTGTAAATCCAAGCTGAATCAATGGCTATCCATTTTCAAGAGTTCTAATAAATAACAGATAATCAGAGTTGGAAGGGACCTTGTAGGTCATCTAGTCCAACTCCCTGCCCAAGCAGGAGACCTTACACCATTTCTGACAAATGGCAGTCTAGCCTTTTCTTGAAAGCCTCCAGGGATGAAGCTCCCACAACTTCCAAAGGCAACATCTCTACCATGGGTTGATTGCTCTCACTGTCAGAAAGTGTCTCCTTATTTCCAGATTGAATCTCTCTCCTTGTTCAGTTTCCATCCATTCTTTCTTGTCTGGCTTTCAGGTGCTTTGGAAAATAGTTTTGTCTCTGTGGCAGCCCCTCAAATACTGGAAGACTGCTCTCCTATCTCCCCTGGTCCTTCTCTTCCCTAGACTAGCCAGGCCCAGTTCCTGTAACCGTTCTTCTTATGGTTTAGTCTCTGGTCCCCTAATCATCCTGGTTGAAATAAAGTCTTTCTAATGTGGGTGGGGTATATTATTTCAGTAGCACATGATGAAAAGGCTTAGATTTTATTGCTATGAATTGTAAAGTAAAACGAGACACCCCTCCCCTTCGTTGACCTACGGTAGGCATTTCTGCGACAAAAGAAACCCCCGTGAAAGCTATCAAGAAAGATTTCACAACAGTCAAATTAATTGGTTTTTTTTTTAAACTGTGTTTGAATGAAGTGGTTGTCAAATAAAGCATACCCTGACAGTTAATAGTGTCATTTAGAGGCATCGAATTATTGGCTTGTTATTGGATGAAAACAAAAAGCAAACACTTTGCATTAAGAAGTTTTAATGTGTTTAAAATCCTCATTAGGGATTTATGAACACAACGAGCTCAGCAGAACGCCTCATTAATAAGAAACTGAGCAGTTTGTGTCTTCTGTGGTGGAATTTCAGAGGACGGGTGTTTCTTGTTTTGCTTTGTTGTCTATGCCTGCGTGCTTGTGAGGCTGTCTGTCTGTCAGTCTGAAATGAAAGCGTGCGCCTGCTTTAATTTCCCATTCTGCTGTCATTTAAAGCTTTCGTTTGTGCTTGGACTGCCCACTGTCAGAGTTATCCTTTCATTGCTGCGATTTCAAAATCAACTGGAGGTATCATTATGTCAGAAACCATGTTGGTCTTCTTTTGCTGTTTGGTGAGCAATTAAGGAGTCTGAGGTGAAAGCACCACAGATCTAAAGGGTTCCAAACCTTGGAAGATCAGAAATCTCAGCTGTGAACAGAAATGCCAGCAACTTTTGACAAGCAAAGTTAAAATGGTTTTAAGGGGTCCTATTAAAATTTCCATCTGCCGAAATTGGCCAAATTTAATAGGTCTGTCTATTCCGAGTCTAAACAAGAGTTTATCGGTGAAAAGAAGAAGTGTCCCATCGTAAATCTGTCTCGGTGTCCATGTTTCAGAAACATACTTTTTACTACCAAATTGCCCAAGGCCTTCAACTTCTATGGACTCTCGTATTGGATTCAGTCTCCCCCAGTTTCACAAAGCCTGAAGTTCTTACTGTCCCAAATTTGCAAATTGTGCTAAATTCTGCCCCAGTTTTTTTCCAATTGTAGTAAATCCTTGGCAAAAAAAGAGAGAGAGAGAGAGAGAGAGAGAGAGACTGAAAGAAGATTCTTCACCCAATTTATTTTTTAAAAATAAATCTTTAAAGCTCCCACAGGTATGGCTTTAGCTATATTTGGCACAAAGGTCGATGGATTTCAGACTTATGTTCCAAAGACAGTTCTTTCTTTCTTAAATAGAGCTTGGAGTAAGTTTTCTGGGTCACATAAACTGCTTTGGGGTTCCTAGAAGGAGTGGGTGATCTATATGCTATTACTAACTCGTCAACTGGAGCAAATTTGAAGCTATTCAAGAGCCTGTTAATTTCTCTGTAACTTAAATTCTTCTGTACTACTATTAAAAACTGTTTATATGTTATATTAGCAAACTATCGGCCCTCAAGACCCAAGAACGACATGTGTAGTTACTTATGAGTAGTTTCCTTTATTGCCCTTCACCTATAGACAGAATCTTGCCAGTTTAAAGCAACTGTTTGCATATCTGTGTATATATTCTGAGATAAGCTAGGAACCATTTTAACCCTCTACCCTGCTGACCAATTTTTCCAAGCTCTGCTGCCTCTACCCTCGGGGATGTAGCCCCTCTCTTCTGGGAATCCAGACTACATTCCACCACACAAACAGAAATATTATTCAGATTGCAACTAACTTAACAATTCAATCGTCTCCTCAATGCCATTTTCTCCCCAGGAATTAACAGCAGCATGGATTCTTTAGTCATGCAGATTTTCATTTGGGATTTATTTGTTGATGTATACCTGAGCAATCATACAGATGAAGCTGTCTCTAAGTACAACTAATTAATTAAAAACTTAAGGGATGCTGATCTTTCCTTGGGGATCATACAGTGGAAAGTAATGATTGTTGTTTTACCATTTTAAAAGGTGCCATGCAACCTGTTGATATTAGCTATCTTTTATTAGTACTCCAGCCAGAAAAAATCCTTTTTAGACTGACAACCTGTATCCTTCTCCCTTTAGGTTAGCCTTCCCAATGACTCCAACTGTGTGGAGGAGATATTACGGGTAAGTTGAATTCTTTTTTGTCAATAATAGAATCTCCATAGTAGGTTAAGTAGCATTTAGCTTAGAACTGTAATGATATACACTCTATAGTCAAATCTCTATTTATCTAACAGACTTATGAAGTTATTTCAAGCTGAGTATCTTATTTCAGTTGGAATAAGGGTGTGTATTGAACTCTGTGGAAGCACTGAATAACAGAATCAATTCCATCCATTGGTAGAGCAAAATCATGCTTTAAAAGGTAAATTTTCAACAGCCAAAATAGTAACATTCATAACTCCTAGAGAAATATCAAGAAGTTGGGTGAAACTAGGCATTTGCAGCACCGCAACACAAAAATATTAAGGGTTACGACTTATATTCCTCATTCAAAAGCCACTTCAACTGAATAACATCAAACTAAAATGGAGGTCGAAAAGAAGGGGCCCAGAAAGTATGCAGAGAATTCTGAAGGAGGTCCTTGTTGGTAGATCAAAATTATCCCATATTTGATGTAGCTTTCCATCCTAGAATGTATCCGTTGTATTACAATAAAGTTGTATCAATCGGATTAATCTTATCCATAGGTTCTTGCATATTCCTTTCTCAAGGCCATACAGTGTTTCATACAGAGATTTCTGCCAAAGATAAATCTCTTTGGATCATTAACTTGGTTGAATGTTCAATGTTGCAAGTCTGTGTGGCTTCTTCATATGATAAAATGCTGTTGGGGTTCACCACGTGAGGAACAGCAAGCAGTCCTTCTCCTTTAGAAGTTGCCATTATGTCCTCAAGGAAGACCCAACTAGGACCCAACACTTGTTTTAAGCAGGAATTCTTCGTCTATACTCAAGATTTCCCCAAGAGCTTAAACCTGATCTTTGTGAGTTCAAGCTTTGTATGCACAGTTTTAGACTAATAGACTAATCTGGTCAATGATTGCCTGTTCACAAAAGTCACGTCAGCACTTCTTCTTCAGGTTGGTTGGGAAATCAGTGGGTTGAAACAGATCTATGCGATGTCAGATTGGAGAAGAGACTGATCAGTAAAGCTTCTCTCCCCGGGGGGAAGAAAACTCCAAATTTAGGGTAGAGCATGACAGCTCTAATACGTAAGATCTCAATAGATGCCAATTCCAAGAACAATGTTCTTCTAGTTAGGAAAAACAAGCATGCCATCCTTCCAGACAAATAGTTGGACAGGTGCAGTATTAAATAAAAGCTGCACACTCCCAAGCAAAACACAGGCTGCTTATAATTAGAATAAAATGACAAGAATTAAATGAACAAAACTCTGTAATTTATTCTCTCTTCACCCCTCCTGATGACTAGCTTCAATCTAATGACATTGGAGAATATGTAAATTGATCAGCAGGTGAAAATGCCCTTGACTGAGAAAATTATATGCAATATTACCTTTCCTGTACAATTTGAAAGGCGCTAATCGACTTAATACGCAGTAGCCCTGGTTGAGATGACTTGTTCACAAAGCAAAATTAGCCTGCTAATAGACTTGTCCCCGTGTCCCTCACCCTCCCGGAAACCCCTTTAATTGTTTCTTTTCATCTGGGTGCAGATGCATCCAACATCCACAGAGAGTTTCAAAATACGCACGTGCCACTTTTGCTGGGAAGAGTTTGGGGAGGGTTGGGTGAGGGGAGAGGGAGAAGGGTACAATCTGAATTTCAAATGGGTTTTTTTTTCAGACGTCATTGCACAAATGAATAGCAAGCTGGCCAGCATAGTAAATCAAAGAGTCTGTCAAATATGGGAACACCTTGGGAAGGATATGATGTCAAATGCCAGTAACTTAGCAACCTAGGCCTTTTGCTGTCTGAAGAAGGAGGCACACTGAGCACTTTTCAACAGAGAGTACATCAATCAACAGTGATCTTAGCAGCAGGCCGAATCAGGGATCTTTGCAATGCTGGTTTGGGTTTTGTGTTGTATATCTAAGGGGCTGCCACAAAGAGTAGGGGGATCAATGTATCCTCCAGGCCACCTGAAGGTAGGACAAGAAGCAATAGATGGAAACTAATCAAGGAGAGAACCAACCTAGAACTAAGGAGAAATTTCCTGACAGTGAGAACAATTAATCAGTGGAACTCCTTGCCTCCTGAAGTTGTGAATGTTCCAACACTGGAAGTTTTTAAGAAGAAATTGAATAACCATTTTGTCTGAAGTGGTGCAGGGTCTCCTGCCCAAGCAGGGGGTTGGACTAGAAGACCTCCAAAGTTTCTTCCAACTCTGTTATTCTGTTATTCTATTAGTCGTACATTCAGTTTCTAGGATTGGCCCAATGTCAGTGATAACTTTCATTCTATCATTTTATTTTGTTGTTTAGATAATGTACCAGGAAACAGGAAATCGAGTTCCTTATTTAGTTGTCAAACTCCTTTTCATCCAGACACTTTGCCACGGGAATTCATTCATGGTCAGAAAGTCTTTGATTATAACCTAGACTGTCTGCTTTCTCTTCCCCCTGATAATGGGTTTGTTCTATTTATTTTTTTAACCAAAGCTCTATATCCTTTGTATTGTAGTTTTCCAACCTAAACCACAAAAGAAGGGCAGCAACCTACATTTCTATTCATTTGGGATCATTGATAGTTGGTTGACAATATCTTGGCAAGAGGAGGTATAAATTAACTGCTCTTTGTTCTGCCAAAACCAACTTTGGGGTAAGACTTCCTCTAAGAAGTCTAGACCAAGGCACAAAAAGACATTTTGCAAGGAGTGAAATCTGGAAAGATAGAGGCTAGGTGGAGAATATTTGGGCAGTCATCCCAAGACACAGAAGACATGTCTAAAGTAGAAGATTCTCCAAAGCACATGAAGGCAGGAGAAGAAGCAACAGATGGAAACTATTCAAGGAGAGAAGCAAGCTAGAACTAAGGAGGAATTTCCTAACAGTGAGAACAATTCATCATTAGAATGAGCTGCCTCCAGAAGTTGTGAATTCTCCAACAACTTTCAAGAAGAAATTGGACACCTGTTTGTCTGAAATGGGAGGGTTGGACTAGAAGACCTCCATGGTCCCTTCCAACTCTGTTATCCTGTCAAAGTTCAGGGAATTGGTGACCGCAGAAGTTTGTATTCAGGAATCTTCACAACAGGATTTGCAACCTCGGTCAAAATTAGGGATCAATCAAGTCTTGATTTTTTTAATAGAACAGTTTAGGACATTTTTTTTAGCTCTTTGCCAGTATTAATTTTAAGAATAACTCTGCTATTTCCCCACTGCTTCAAATTCTTGCATTGCCTTCTCTCGAAAACCTGTTGGCAAAACTCAAAAGTCAAAGCAACCATTCGTTTGAATAGCATAAGGCTAGACTTAGTGTAAATAACATATCTCACAATTAAGTTGTTCCAGCAGGTGTATGTAAAAGGAACTTGACTAGAGGGAGAAAATATTTCATCTTTAGGTGTATGTGTTTTTTTTTTAAATGTGAATTTGGAAAGATGAATTTTATTCATGCAACACTGCTTTTCGGGCTGCTTAGAGTGATTTCCAAGAACAACAAAGAGGTATGTTTCAAACCACAGGAAAACATAAGGAAAAAAGTTTCAACCAAAAATAATATTTCACTTTCTGAGAAGAGAAAGCAAAGAGGAAACATTTCCACCTCTGATTAGAAAGCAATTCTAAACTTTTAGACCAGATTTCTACAATTCCCTACACTGAAACTCTTAATATCATGACTGTTTTTATTTTATTTATTATAAATACAATTTTAAAACAAACCCTCACATTAAATCAAGAGACATAGAAGAAGAATATCAATTCCTCCTGAGGGAACAACATTTTTCCATTATCCCAAATATTTCATTCTATTCTACTCATTCATTCATTCATTCTATTTCTTCTATTCTATTCTATTCATTTATTCTATTTCCTCCTATTCAATTCTATTCTGTTCTGTGCTGTCCTGTCCTATCCTATCCTATCGTATCCTATCCTATCCTATCCTATTCATTCCTTATTCTATTTCCTCTTATTCTATTCTATTCTATTCTATTCTATTCTACTCTACTCTACTCTACTCTACTCTACTCTATTCTATTCCCTGCTTCTTATTCTATTCTATTCTATTCTATTCTATTCTATTCTATTCTACTATCATAGGGTGAGACATGGAACTATATCAATCATCTTTGAATGATCGATTTTGAAAAAACAAAAAACTGCTCCACCCTTCTTACTTTTCACTATAGAAACTTGCAAACCTAAAAACACTTTTCAACCAAGATGATTCTCTACCCTTCATTTAAGACCCTTGTAAAAGGTTACCTCTTTGGAAGATTGATGTGGCTACTGCCCTGTTTGAAGAATGCATGATGATTTATCAATTCGTTTATGAGGAGGTACATCTCTTATCTTTCTGCTTACTGTGGATACTCACCAGAAGCAAATTAGAAAAATAGTTCCATTTCGCAGAGAAGACGGAGGTGGCTCTATTCCCCCTCCCCCCAACCTAACAGAATTGATAGAGCAACTGCCTCTCACAGAATGGAGAATAATCCTGCGTATTCTTCTTTGCGCCAAGCAATTTGGGGAAACTTAGCCAGATCTAATGGCTCCCTCAGCCATAACACAGCCCTGTGCATCCATTTAATGATTTTGTAATAATTTAGTGTCCCATTTTAATGAAAAGGAATCACGGATTAGGTGATATCCGTTAGAATGCAACGAGAAAATGGAGAATTCCATTTTGAATCCTCCCGTATGCTAAATGGACTGCTAATCTGCTATGGCTGAGGGGAGTTGAGTTTAA
This sequence comes from Pseudonaja textilis, assembly GCF_900518735.1. The sequence goes on from NW_020769394.1 coordinate 3,480,357, forward strand.
TTTTTTTTTTTTTTTAGGAGTTTGGCTGCACATTTGGAAAGAGGCAATATTTGGTTTGGGAGGCTTAGTGCATAAAGTAGAACTAAACGCTTTCAGGAATATTTCCAAAAACAGGCACTTTTTAGGTAGTTTTCCTTCTCTCCTTTAGGGAAGCCAAAGATACTTTTTCTGCAAATCAAAATGTTTATTAGGTTATAGAGTGTTATAAAATACAAAATACAAAAGTAAATAGAAGAACAGTGAGGGGGCAAGAGGGAAGAGAAGTGAGGAAAGATAAGAAAAAAAGAAACAAAACATTGACTTTCAACTCTCTGTTACATTAAAATAAGGCATTAACATCAAATCACAGCTTGTTGCTTTTCCATAATAGTACGAACCAGTCATTTCTGTAAAGATCTATCCATCTAATCTATAAAACCCAAAGTCGAAGTCCCATTCTTTTCCACATCAAGCACAAAGTATAGAAACGGTTTCCATGTGGAAACAAAAAGTACTTATGTCCTTTTCTTTAATCAACGTTGTCGGTTCTGCCATTTCCACCAACTCCGTCAACTTCTGCAACCATTCTTCCATGCTTCTGGTTGCAGAAGCCAAAGATATTTTCTTTCAGAGCTAGAGAAGTCAACTCTTCCAGAATGAAATGTATTCTGGGTTGTTGTTGTTTTTCCATTGAGGAAGGAAAAGAAAATGTTTCACTTCTCATCCAAGAAGCTTCATCGGTTCCGATGGAGTGTAGGGACTGGGACAGAAGGATAGGTGTTGACAGTTGAGATTGGATGGTGAGGAGACGAAAGGAGAGGTTCTGACAGAATGGTGGAGGGATGGAAGGATTGTATTTCTTTGCAGTCATTTGGTCATTAGCACTCCCTCTGAGAGCTGTTGGGGGTTTACCTGTGCCCTCAGGGTCACCTGAAGTTGAAGGGTGCAATTGGTTGTGGGATCTTCTTGGAACTGCAAGGACTGTGTTGTAGACTGGAGATAGAATAAGATACTACCCATCTCCAGTTTCCAACACAGCCCTTCCAGAAGTTCCAAGAAGATTCTACAATCAATTGCACCCTGATTCAGGTGACCCTGAGGACACAGATAAACCCCCAAGTGGCCTCAACAGCTCTTCGAGTTGTCCAAAAGAAGAAAAATAGCACCTTTGAGATAATTATGACCTGGATGACTGAATACATTTTTCCTCTTAATGCTTTGGTATTATCTCATCCATCTCTGTCAAGGACTTCTTCCCTAGTCTATATGCCCACCCTCACAGAGTTGCTTGTGCAGTGGTAGATTTCAATTTTTTTTACTATAGGTTCTGTGGGTGTGGCTTGGTGGATGTGGTGTGGCTTGGTGGGTGCGGTTGGTGGGCGTATCAGGGGAAGGATATTACAAAATCCCCATTCCTTCCCCACCCACTAACCTGCTTTCCAGCTCCGTTCTCCTAGGCAGGGCAATCAAAGAAGACCCAGCTGATCAGCTGGGACTTGGGAGGCAGAGAAGAGATGGAGTTGGCAGGGCCAGTCAGGGGTGGGATTTGTTGGGTCTCTGAACTACTCAAAATTTCCACTATCAGTTCTCCAAAACTGGTCAGAACTCTACTGTTGTGGGGATAAATTAAGGCAGACCCTCTGTTAGGTGGTCTTGGAGTAAGGGAGGAATATATTCGCCATCATCCTGGCATCCATAGGTTATGTAATGATTGGATCAAAGGTCATTCTGTCTGAACAATCCGCTGAAAGACAGGACTGAAGCAATCTATACTCACGATCCATGATGGTGTGAGAAGGTATTGGACATCCAATACCTTCTTTGAGATGAAGCCCTTTCTTCCCTTTCCAGATAGGCGCTTTTAAAGCAAATAGTTACTTTAGTTTGACTGAGTTATTGACATAACTGTTGCCACCTTCTTAAAAATTGATTGCACCGGTTTACTCCCAATTACATCTTGGAGAGTTACATGTCGCTCAGAGCTGGTGGATGGAAGCAGCCTGTAAGCCCTGCAAATAAACAAAGAAATACACCAAGAAACTAAAATCAAACGTCCCCATCTTTCGTTTTAAAAAAAAATACACAGAAGCAGGCGAGCTGAAAAATGCAATCCATTTCTGCAGAGACTGATTTCACACATCATACTCTGCTCTGTTTTAAACTCCCTTGTGTTAAAGAAGCCATCATTGGTTGGGTGCGTTTTTCACTTTCATACCCGAAGCCTAATTTACAAATCACAGTAGCTGTGTTCACACAAGTTGCGGCACCAAACCCAAACAATTGTATGACTTCACCCCGGCAGGTGAGTTTCCCCTCCTCCCTCCAGTGTGACTTTGGGAGTGCTTCAAAGGAAAAGCAAAGGAAAAGAACATAGCTTGGTCTTGACTTGAAAATATACTCCTGTGTTTTGTTTGCTTCATTGCTAGGAGATGACCCATTCATGGCCTCCACCTCTCACTGCTATCCACACTCCCGGGAAAGCGGAACAGAACAAATTTACTATCCCGAGCAAGGCCCAGGTAGGTTTAAGAGCAGACTTGCAAGTACATATATTTGTTCAGAGATATGAACTCAGGAAAACAGCCCCCAGAATTCTCTCGGAACAAACAAGGCGATTGGTGATGTTTTGCAGTCCCAGACTATCTAATGATACTTGATTGATTGATGTTGAGACATGCAGCTCATGGGACTACCTCTGAAGACTGTTATGTTGTGGTCCAGAATGAAGCACCTGTGCAATTTTGGGTGCTCCCTTATTTCCCCATGTACCTGTGTTACCCCATTGCTGTACAGGCTGCACCGGTTTCCAGTTTCTGTCCAGGTGCAGTTGAAGATGCTGGTTCTCATCTTGGAAGCCCTTCATGAAATGGAGTCAGGTTATTTGTAGGAATGTGTCTCCTGGAGGACATTCTACCTATTCTACCAGATTATTCCATCTATTAATTCCACTGAATTCCTTCCTTCCCTCCTTCCTTCCTTCCCTCCTTCCTTCCTTCCTTCCTTCTTTTCCTCCTTCCTTCCCTCCCTCCTTCCTTCTTTTCCTTCCCCTGTTCCTCTCTTCCTGCCCTCCTTCCATCAGAAGCACAGATTCCACTCAGGGCCATCACTGGTTTAAGCATCAGACTGGTAAGCAGCCATCAATACATGTCCCTCTTATGGCAAATATGGGACACACTATATTTGCTTCAGTAGACATGAACCCTAATATGTCTTTGGTGGATTTATTTATTTGGATGCTGGAGCTTTCAAGTTTGATCCTTCATACCTGCAGAAAAAGCAGGAGACATTCTGAAGAGCAGATATCCCTTAGTGAGTAAGACTGACTCATTGAATAGCAAGGACACAGATCTTGGTAATACGAAGATATGGATAAATGACTGAATATTCACCCAGAAGTGAGATTCTGTTAGGTTGTATTGTTAACCTTGTAATGGGTTAACTTCTTTGCTAATGTATCCATTCTGCAGTTAATCTAACAGGTTCTCTGGATAACTTCCTCTTTCGTAACCTGAACAATGTTGACATTTCTTTGTTTCCATTTGTAGGATTGCCAGCATCTGACCTCAGGATACCCTGCACAAAGTAAGTCTTCTGTCCTGAAGGTAAACTAATCTACTCTCACTTGATGCCATCTAAGAATGCTTGGACACCCCAACCTCCATGACCATCCCCAGATGGGGTGGGATTAGAGAGAGGTCAACATCTAAACCATCCACTCTTCTCTTCATCTGTCATCCCAGAAAGACAAAGGATGGAAGCTTCAGCTCCATCTGACAGAAAAAAAGTTAGTTTTTGCATGCTCAGAGAGTCCTCTACTTTTAACTATTCCTTTAGTGACGGTTCAAAGGTATAACAGCACTGAGAAAAGTGATTTATGACTGTCTTTCATGCTTATGACTGTTTCATCATCCCCGTGGCCACATGATCAAAATTCAGGCGCTTGCAACCGACTCATATTTATGATGGTTGCAAGGATCATGTGATTCCCTTTTGTGACCTTTTGACAAGCAAAGTCAATGGGGAAAACAGATTCACTTAACAACTGGATTTCTAACTTAACACCTGCAGTGATTCACTTAAGAATGGTGCTACGAAAGGGGCAAAACTCACTGAACACTTTGTCTCATTTAGCAGTAGAAATTTTGGATCGATTGTGGCCGTAAATCAAGGAGTACCTGTGATGCCTTGTCATATTAGGGCTTGTTTTGAGAGAGATTGTGGGTTGACATCCTGTGGTTGCAAAACTTAAGTCAATAAATATGACTTTATTTCATTTATTTTCAGAATGGAATGAGCCTACCAATAAAGTCGCAACCAAATCTGTGCCACAGAAATCGTAAGTACTTTCTCTTTAGTTACAGCATGATACATTTTAAGGATGAAATTGATTTGTGTCTACCATTGTCTGATATGGGTTAAGATCGGGGGAATCTGGATTCAGATCCGTGTTAAGCTGTATAAGTTCCTGGATAACTTTGTTTCGCATGAACTGATATATCTAGTTCAGATAAAAGACTTGAATAACCACATTCTCATGAAACCTGGTTATTATTAACCTCAATCAGCTTTTGTGATGGTTTAGTATACTGGGCAAGAGTTAATTCAATAACCAGGTTAAGGATATCGTGCGAATGTAGAGGTGACCTCTTAAGCTGACATACCTATTGGGTCTTTTGTGGCTAAATAGGAAGTAAATAATTGTGCAATTATCTCACAGAGTTGCTGTTGTAGGGAAAATAGGAGAAAAGAACATTAGGTTTGTCCGCTGCCTTGAGTATCTATAAAAATAATAAATGCAGAATAAAAATAAATAAAACAAGTGTAGTTCTCATCCATGGAAGATAAAATAATTTGCAATGGATGTTGGGGAACTGATTGATGAAGTAACCACCAAAGAGAGGAAAGTACCCTGGCAGGTGCATTTTTCACAGTCCCCTAACTTTGTTATGTGTTCTTCAATTTTGCATCTGTTTTCCATGTTTGCCTTGAGTTTGGTTATAAAATTCATTCTCATTTGTAAAAAAATCATGGTCAAAAGGCATGTGGAGAGCACCAAGTCTCGCAAAATCATGCTATCATGAGCTAGAGCGTCAATGACAGATAGCTTGACCTGTCTTTTCTTGAAGATCCCTTCTGGTGGAGACCTTATTGCTCCTCAGGTTGATTTCACTGTTGAGCTGTTGTCGTCAAGAGGTTTCTTTAAACCACCCCTCTGACTTTTAAGATGCTTAGATCCCATTCTCCTCATTGGTAATGCAGAAACCCAATGAATGGATTTGATTGAGGGAGAGAAAAATCTAAGTTGGGTGAGGAACTTTTTGGTCTGCTGGAGATCCTTGTTGTTGGGTCACCCTTTCTGTTGGTTGAAAGCAAATCAAGGCAATGATGAATGTATTCTTGCATGTTGAAAGTTGACACCTATCCCATCAATTGGTTGAATGCTGGTTATAACTTCAGAAGGCATGAGAATATTAAAAATGGGGAGGGAGGGACTCTTTTTTTAAATTTATTCATCAAACAAAAATTACAAACATGAATGAACAAAAGGAAATAAAAACCTAAAATATAACAGAGACGATAGGCACAGTAGTACTCTTACCAACGGCCCCAGTAGGACTTAAATATGGGGTGAGGTCTATGGAAGTTAAGTTGGAAGTAAAACTATGGAAGTTTGTAGCTGAAACAACTGAATCAGATTGTCTATGGTCTTTTAGAGTTGCCAACAGAAAGGGAGGGGAAAGCAGTGTGACAGCTTGCAAACCAAAACTGCATTCCATAAGTGTTTTCAAAGATAGTAACTAGGTGACCGAAGTTTCTGCCTTGCAAAATTCTAACTGGAGAGCATGATTGATGACTCTTGGCTATGGATGTGTCCCATTGGAGAATATGAATTTGGATACACCCAGGGGGTGAGGGGAAAACCAGGGTCAAGGGTGACAACGAATGATGTGTCTCAGAGTCGGCTACACCCAGGCGATGCTGGACCTTTTAACTCCCAATGAACCCTTTTGAAGTTTTGGAAGTTTGGCTTGAGACTCATGATTTAAATGAGGTTAAGTGCCAGAATCCTGACACAGATAAATTCCAGATTTTTGACAACTCTGTTACAAAAACTGAATTGTTTACCATCAAGTTTAAAATGGTTGGTTTGGTTGGTTAGACTGAATCTTGCTGGGAAAAGTTTATGGCTTGGAGACGGACCCGTTGGGCAGTCACTGAATAGTTGATATGAGCCCGTAGCACAAAAGTCCTCGTAGATAGCACCAATGGGTGGCAGGACAATCCTGGACCAAAAAGATTCAAGTGTTTGATGAGAGAAAGATAGAATCTTGCTGCAATTTAAGAATCCTGTGACAGGACTATGATTCCATCTCTCTCTATATATTATTACTATTATTATTATTGTTATTCTCCCCTTTCGGCCTACTGGGTCTGCCTGAGGGCAGAAGTCTGATTCCTTCCTTCTCGTTGTTACCTGTCTTAAATTACCTTGTACTGGAGAATTCCCCGGCATGTCAAGAGAACCTGAAGCATAGACTTTAGGCTGTCAATCATCTTTTGCTTCTGGCAATGGGATGTTCTGGCATTGTGGGCCTGAACAGACAGACTCCATCCATTTGTGTTAATATTTTTGGTAGGCAGACTAGCAGTCAACAAAGAAGGAAATAAAGCACTCCCTGTCGTTTCTATTTTGCTGTGTGTTACAAAAAGAATACTAATTTGCAGGGGGAGAAGGATAACGAGCTTGAAGGGGAAGTTGATCAGGGATTCCAGGTGTCTTTCTGACTTTCACTGTTGAACCCTGATGCTGTGTCACAAAAAAAACGCTCAGCATTGCCTCACAGAGACTTATGGATAGTTATTTTATTTAATGGGCTTGGCACCTTGGTGTCTCCAGGTAATAAATTTCACAGCCGTTGGCATCTATTGAAAACACACAGCCACCCACCAATTTAAATAAGAATATAATCTTAACATGTAGCACAAGATTTAGGTAGCCAAAGCCAAAAATATAGACTGATTCTTATTTTCAGTGTCCAAGAAAGATCATTTCTTGACTTCTCCTTATTCTGGGTGATGAATTGTTCAGGCAGTTTCAGAAAAATTTCGTTGAGGACTGAATGCATTGAGTTTAGAAAACATGCCTTGTTCAATTCAGCTGCCCAGCTTATTGGGAGCTGTGTTGATGTGACTTTGATGGATGTGACAGGCCTGTACAGCTGCCTAACATCTGGAACATGGGATGGGAAGTTATTGTTCAGTGCTATACTCATAAAATCCCATTTATTTGCTAGGCATCCTCCATTCTTCCTTAGTTTAGAAAATTCAGAGAGGGGGAGGAGGAGAAGGAGAAGATTTTAAGTCCTTGTAGCTAATGGGTGGCAAAGTTGGGCTTGATACAAGAAAGATGCTATGAGATTACTTTTTCAGATAACTAGAGTTCTGATATTAGCTTCATATTTCCACAACCACCATCCTTTATTTACTGATTATGGATTTACTACAGACTTATTTACCACCCTAGGCAGTTTACAACAATGAAATACACAACAACTTCCCAAAATATGGAGGGAAATGTATTAGTTGGTAAAGCTCTAACCAACCAAGGATGTGAAAAATCCACACTAAAGAGAATTATAACTTTTTATAGGAAAGAATAACTTTTTATAGGAAAGAATAGGCAAGCCACATTTAAATTTGGATTGTAGACTTCATCTATGGAGATTCTCAGTCATCTACATCATGGTTGTCCCAAAAGGTGCTTCTTGAAGAGGCAACTGGAAAACATTCTGAAGAAGCTTCTTGGATGTGAAACGTCTTCAAGGAAAAACATGTTTGGGATTATAGACTTCCCAATCCGATTCCTTCCAGGAGGGCTCAGATTTCACATCCCATAATTCACACCTGTCCCTTTCTATATTGCACCTGGCCAGTCTATCATATCCATTTCAACCATCTTGATCAGGATTCACCATTTTCAACCCTACAAGAAGCCCTTATAAAGAATGATACTTTCATCAATCATCCAAATGTTCAAATAAAGGCAAACCATTAGCCATTATCAGCTTTCAGCAATAATTGGCCCTTGATTCTCAATCCTGAAGACTGAGTATACTTGTGAGAAGCCTGTTTGAAAATGGAAGCACACTTCAAGATCCCAGCCGCACTTGAAGGAGGTTTCATCCTTTCTTTGTGGAGCTCCTTCACCACATCAGAACGGATCATTTGGGAGCCCGGAAAGTGAAACAAAGCCATCAAAACAACCACAACAGCTATAAAAATCAGCAGTGTCTTTATGTAGTCGAATTAAAAGTAATTCATTCTCTCAAATGCTTTGACAGGATCACCTTCTGAAAAGCCGTCAGGAGGCATCAAGAGGGCTTTTCACTTTGCGCGTTTCATATCGGATAATGTGACAACAACCAATAACGCCATTCAGAACATGGAAAGCAAAATGTAACCCTGTTCCTTGAAAGTTTAACAAAGAACATGAAACGTGGCAAATTTAGCCAGGAGTGACTACATTTGAATTCCCTTTTAAGCCTCTGAGCTTCAAACTTTTCCTTCTTACTTGTCTCTATGCTGTTTGTCACCAGAAATAACCAAAGGAATACAAAATTTCTCTCTCTTTTTTTATTAGAGATGCATTATCATTATTAAAGCGGTTTTATGAGAGACTTGTCACATCGGAGTCTCCTGGCATTAGGATCTGAACGATGCCTTTGGAAGCTGTTCATAGGCTACCTCTCATTTTCAAAGCTAAGAGAATTTGCCAATATGGAAAGAGGGACACCTTCAAAAGGGCCCAACAGCTGTAAAAACCTGCTTTTCATGTGGCGATTTATTTGATTGGTTTTTCTCTGAGAAAAAAAAAATGTGGAAATATGAAACCTTGCCTGAAGAAAAAATCCGTCGGCTGAAGTCCCCTGCGCAACTGTTCTCCTGTACTTCTGTTTTCTTGAAATTTATTCTCAAGGGCGCCTATTGGACCAGATATTCAGTGGTGGGATTCAAATTGTTTTACTACCAGTTTTGTGGGCGTGGCTTGGTGGGCTTGCTTTGCCTAATGCACACATGCAGCTTTCCCCACACCAGCAGAGACCTGCAGTGCCAATCAACTGAGAGGATAAAGAAGAGAAAAGCGGCAGGGCCGATCATGTGCTTTTCTCTTCTTTTTCCTCTCAGCTGATTGTGAGGGGATTTTTTTCCTCGTCTCAGCTGATTGTCAGCTTTTTTTTTACTACCAGTTCGGCTGAACCGGTGCAAACCGGTAGTATATCACCACTGCAGATATTTTACAGTGTATGAAATCCCCACATATTTGGTATCTAATTCTAGATGTGTTTGGTTCTCATGAGGAAAGAGGATGCTGTCACAAAGAGGAGATGAGGAAAATCAAGGAGAGAACCAACCGAAGAAGAAATTTCCTGAGAGTTGGAACTATTAATCAATGGAACAACTAACCATCAGAAGTTGTGGGTGCTCCAACCACTGGAGGCTTTTAAGAAGAGACTGGACAGTTGTTTGTTTGAAATGGCATAGGGTTTCCTGACTGAGCAGCAGGGGTTAGTGTAGAAGACCTCCAAGGTACCTTCCAACTCTTATTCTGTTATATCTGTTACAATGGCTAGTGAAAGCAGTAGCTACATATCACAAGGGGTTGTCTCTTCAGAGATGGAGAGATTCAGAAAGATATATCTCCAGTTCATAAATATACACCCATTGCCCAGAATAATTTCACCAATGCAAGTATAATATTAATAAGCAGCTTAGGCAATATTTATTGAGGACAAATAATTAAGATCAGTGTGCCTCGGCAGATGAAGCCATTCCTCAAACTAATTTCCAAATGAGTCTCTTAATTTGTTTTCATTATTTAGTGACTCACTTGCTTTTAAACTTTCCCATCAAAATAAAATATTTGCTAGCCTCACCTAATAAATGGTCTGCTCTCAGAATGTTTATAAATTACTTTAAAAGATTCTGTGACAAGGTGTGGGGGTTTAATTTGGTTATATGTTAACAACCAAGTCCTGAATAATTTACATCTCTGGCCTGAGTAGTGTGTTAAATGGGGCAAAAAAAGAGAGACCCATCTGAGAGAATACAAACAGAGTCCAAGTTTATGATATATCACCCCCAAACAATTCATACTGTTAGCAGATCAAGAGATTCCCAATCTAAAGATATAAATCGTATGTGGGAATCCTCTTGAAGAATCAGGGGAAGAGATATTGCTTAGGGAATAATCAGATAAAGGTAGAAGGAGCTCACAAATACTTAGCAGGCAAAGAAAGAAACTTAAGAAGAATCTGCCTTAAAGTATCAGGCTGTTAAAAGTGACGGTATGTGAACTGTATTTTTAGACCTGTAAAATTCTATTCATGTAGCTTAACAATAAAGTAAAATTAGCTCATCCGGTCGTGCTTCCTGTCTGGTTTACCTGGAAGGGCTGACATAATTCCTCAACTGACCACATGGCTAAATACTGAAAGAAATTGAGATGTCTGAAGGGCACCTGGCTGGAGAATTAGTTAAGAAGGTCAACTGGAAATATTTTGGATTTTTTGCACTTTGATCTGTATGAATTCCTGGGAACTGTACTATGGGATGTGAGGTGTTAGTTGATCTTTTCTCAAGGTTAAGTCCCTGCTTTTCATAGCTGTGGCACAATCCAAGGAAAACATATATTTGATTTGAGAAGTTGCTAAAGTATGTGATCCAAGTTGTTAAGCCTTTGAATCTGAAGCATTGCATGATTGTGCAATCGTAGCTGATACAAATTTCAATCAAGTCCTTCCCATGAATCTGATTTCAAATTTACTTCCTGCACAGGGTGTGGAAGAGAAAAAAAGAGTTTAAAGGAGGAGGAAAAAAATCCCTAGAGGGAAATAAAGTATAGCTTCACTTTCTTTCATGTCTGACCACACTTTGCATGATTAAATCACATTCACATTAACCTATGGCCTTTTTTCCCCCAGCAAAAATGTATACCGATGTTTGGTCTATCCAAATCAAACATTGGAGAATCTTCTGGAATTTTTTATCAGTTCTTTTAATGTTCAAGATATCTTAATTATGTCTAGAGAGGCCTTTGTTCTAATATTAAAGAGGAATGAGTGCTCCTTATTACCCTGGGTTTTAATACGACCTCAAAATGCTAAAAAGCCACCTCAGCAGTAATGCCTTGAAAATGAAATTCTGACAACATGCTGGAAAGAAATATAAAACTACAATTACAGCTCCAAACTCTGAAGAAACATTGCTTACAATTGTCACAGACAGATTCTTAATTGAAATAATCTGCTTTCCTCCGTTACTTTGAAAAGAAAAAAAAAAAGAGGGAAAAAGGAAAAAGAAGAAGAAAGGAAGAAAGGAAAGAACAAAAGAAGATTATATCTTGGTTAGGTTAGGTTTTTAAGTGAAAACGGCTGTGGTTCAAAACAGAAAGAGTTCTGTAGCATGAAATTCAAATCAGCCCCAGTCCTATTTAAGGGATTCAAAAAAAAAAAAAAAAAAGACTCGGTGGGGTGAAAGCAACAAAGATGAACCACGGAACGTGGACCAAGCGTTAACATTTATTGAAACCGTGGCTGCATTACGTCATGCAGGTTGAAGAACTTTGAAGGAACATTCTTAGTCTTTGAAGTGTGTAGTGGGGGTTGCCTTCCAAATCTAAACAGGATGAAGGCAGGACCTAAATGTGATTGGATTTCACGTGCAGCAAATGTAGTTTAATGCAACTGAGGCCTTTAGTTCTTCAGTTTTTCTGTATGCCTCGAGATCTCAATATTACAACTTAGTTGGATTGAATCAAGTCTTCACATGTCAGGCTATTCTTCTATAGCGCAAAATTTTGAGGAAAAACCAGGATAGAACCCATGAGAGAGTACAACTGGGGAAAGATCAAAGTCCCATCAGATGTATTTGTCTTGCAAGTTTCATGGATCATGCAACATTTAATGTTAAAATTGAAAAAAAGTTTGGGGCCCCATCCTATGGAATTGAATCAGCAGACATCTCAGTCTCAGTAGGATCTCAAGTGAGCTTCCACAGGTAGGTTACTGAATAACCAGAATGCCACAACTGGAAGGAGGCAACCATTGGGATTTAGTTGAGAAACTGAGATGCTACTCACAGAGGTTTTGTTAATGGCTCACCATAGAAAAGTGAAAGAATACTTACTTAGTGTGTAGAAGGTTCTAGCTTCAGTTCTAACGTCTCTAAGTACCAAGAACTTTGAGGAGCTTCTGAAAAATCAACCTTGATCCCCCTCCTGTCATTGGTTAGGGTTGTAGATCAGTTTCCACTTGGTTAACAAATTTGGAGACAAATTCTCTGAACAAATTTGGGAACAAATTCACTTTAGATGTTTCTTTAAAATTAAAAATTTCAGGGAAATTCTGCGAGTTTGGTACTGTTTGAGCTCTCTTCGAAAGGAAAACATTCTTTGCATTATTATTTTTTAACCAGCTTTTAATGGCAAACCATGGATATCCCTACAGACTTCATCTGCATAGTGTGATATTTACAGCATGGTCCTCATGTTTTGAGGAGTGGAATAGCCAAATGAGCTCCATGTTCTGGGAAGACAGACCATAACTATCTGAAAAGAGACAGCCTTCTGTAGTTTGCCAACTGTTGACATTATTATGATGTCATCAGCTGGAGGAGGAGCTGTCTGGGTGATTTAAAGAGGCAGAGGGAATCTGGAAAATGACCAAGAATGACACTACTCTAAAAGTAAGTAATTCTTAAATAGGGCAGATTTTAAGTTGACAGCTAAGGTTGTCTTTGCAGATGGCTCATCACTTTGATCTTTGTTGGGCTCAGAAGCTAAGAAGGGCCAGAAGATCAAAGTAATCTACTTCCATACTGTGTGGATGAGGCTATGAAATAATCCGGAGTTGAGTTGAGCTCAATCTGTTGGTGATACCTTTATTTACAAATGTAAAGAGTCCTTCTAGATAATAGACTCAAACCAATTCCCTTTATAGCTGTTCATCTCTAGGCAGTTCAAGGCTTCCATTGAGACATTTGAAGCTTTAGAAAGAAACAGAAATATGTGATTAGTTCCCTTTGAATGTCACCATTCTAGCCTCTCATCTCATAATTTTATTTATTTGATTTGTCAATTGCTTACAAGATAATAGATATAAGTATAAACACGAGTAAGAATACAGAAAATAGGTGCGATTAAATGGGGACATTAGGAGGGGGACGGGACGCACAATGGTGCACTTATGCATGCCCCCTACAGACCTCTTAGGAATGGGGTGAGGTCAATAGTGGTTAGTTCGAGGTTAAAGGAGGGGGGTGGTTAGAGGATGTAACAACCGAGTCAGGTACTGCATTCCAGGCATTGACCACTCTGTGGCTGAAATTGCTCATAATTGCAGCCCTCAGATCGGAAAAGCGAATGCAGATGAGTGGATTCCAGGCCAAGAGCTGAGCTAAATAATCTTTCAATTGGTCTTTAAAAGAAGCAAAAATAAAAACGGATAAATTGTCCCGAAGGCACACTCTTCTGACATATGCTGTTTATCAGTCCATATAAGCATAGAGCTGTAACCATGACTTTGTAAACACATCCGAGAATATGCATGAAATGCACATCGCATATGAAAGGAAAACCACTACAGTGCAGTTCCTAAAACTCAGACAAGCGCTCGACTTAAAAGACCAGCACCTTAAAACAGAACTGTGTTTTCAAAAACTGTTTGCTTTTATGAGAATGTTTATCTTTAGTGGCATTTATGAAGAAATTCACCCACCCACCATAGCTATGTGTAGGGGTTCTGGCTAATTCTAGCAGGCTGTAAAAGACTCTGAGCTACAGTATGTCTGCTTTTTGGCTTGCAACTTCTCCAGAAAATCTGTGTTGACTCAATGCATGAAGGTTGGTTCTTGGTCTCAGCTAATGAATAAAGGAGGCCACATTCATAGAAGTAGATAGGAGAGACTGATGGGTTTTGTTTTGTCATCCAGTCAATGGGGGGGGAACCAATGGGTCATCCAGTCCAGCCTCTTGCTTGATTCAAGGATGCAAAGGAATGTTGTGGTTCACCGGCAGCAGGTGCGTATGGCAGAGGTCTCTGACAGCCAGGACCAAAGGGAACCAGTCAGGGAGTCTGGTGAGGACTTGGACGAGGGTCCTGCATCTGGTACAGGGATGGGGCCAGGACTGTCAGAGAGTGGGGTACTATCTTCAGAGCTTTTGGAGTCTAGTAGCAGTAAAGCAGAGGACCCCGGGGAGCACAGGGCTGCTCGAAGGAGAGAGCAGCTGAAGCAGCAAGGGTGACTCGGGAGTAAGGCTGGAAGGTGATTGCCCCTCCCATAAGGGATAAAAGCCAGCCCTTGGGGATGTGCTCTTTGCAGGAAGCAATGAAGTTCTTAAGACTCCGAGTTCTCGTTGAAGCCCTGCGAACTCCGGTTTGTTTTTGAAACTTGTGTCGGTTGATATTTATCAGTAATCAGCCTTCTGTTCTTGGCAGCCTTTTGCAACCTTGAAAGGGCTTGTTTTTATCTCAGACAATTGGCATCAACTGCCCTTCTAAGTAGAATTGGGCCATTGAATCTAGCTGCTGTTTTATTCCTCCAGTGTCATAGTCTACATTGTGAGCTGCGTGGATAAATAGAAATGGTGTTTAATCCCATCACTTGGCTCTGATTAGAGAGCAAGGTCAGAAGAGACACAGAAAGCATTCAGAGATTGTTGGGTGTCATGCTCCTAATTGTTTGCCTGAAAATGTTAAGTTGTAGTACATGATTCCACTGACCTAGTTGTTGAAGATCTTTGTTGACAACCATCCCTAAGTGTTTTATGAACTAGGCAATCTCTTTCAATAGCCGACTGTTTGCTCAACAGAGAGAAAGTCTTAGTAAGACCTTGGAATACTCTGTATCTTCGCTTTCACTGCGAAAGCTGAACCATCAGAAAACCTGAAGAAAAATCAATGCTTCTGAACAGTAGCACTTGAGAAAATGGTAGCAAATATCTTGGCCTGCAAAGAAAGAAAAGAAACCATTCAGACTCAGGAAATAAAACCAGGCAGCTCTTCCTGGAAGTGATCATAATGACGCTCGAGCTAAATATTTTGGATCCATAATGCAAAGGTGAGAAAATTCTGATCCTTGAAAAAAAGAGATAGAAAATGAGGCTGAGAGAAGAGAAAATGCTTTTCTTGATAACTATGAGCTTATAAGAACACAATGAAGCAATTAGACCAGGAGTGTCAACTGTAAGACTTGTGGACTTCAAATCCCAGAATTCCTCAATGAAGTTGAAGTCCATAAGTCTTAGAGTTGCCAAGGTTAGAAACCCCTGAGTACAGGCCAAATGATGTTCATCAGATCATGAAGAGTTGGAAGCAGTTGTAGAACTTAAGAAAATCAATCTTCAAGAAACATTGGGAGAGGTCCTCATCTGGAATTCTAGGGACATTTCCAACCATTATGGCCAAGATGATAGTCAACACTAGATATCTTATGTCTCTCCGTCTGTCTATCCAGCTGTTTTCTCAGTTCAACCTCCCTAGGACGTTCATTGGTAGACTGGATGTCCAGTAGTAGAAGTATCCTTTGAGACCAACCGGCATCAGCAAAGTGATGAGTTCAAGACATTTCCCAAACAACTGAACTGGTGAAATTGATGTCTTCTTCTCCCTCCCTTCCTCCCTCCCTCCAATACACATACACAATAATCCCCATGTCAGCATAACATCCTCGAAATATCCTAAATGGTTTGCTTGGGTCTCAATCCAGTTTACCAGTTTTCCAGTTTGGGAAATCTACTTTGAAGCCAGCACCATGTACATTAGATCCAATCCCCGCCCGAACGTTGCGATTATTTATGCAGCCACTGCCTCTTTCTAGAACGGCGCTCTTGCTTGTTTGAAAAACAACGGTGAGAGCTCACCAGAGACCACGCTGTTTACATACCCACCGTAATTTTGCCTTATGCTCCAATTTGAGCCTCCCATTCAAATGACTGAATGAGCAGCCAGCAAAGCAAGAGTCTATGCATCATATTTAAAAAACCACTAAATAAACACAATAAATCTATTAAAGCATAATGGCTTCCAAATGTGACAAATTTGCCGATTAAAGCTCATTGAATATGCATTCAAATGATGGATGGCAACAGCTTGAAGAGCTATTAGAATCTACTGGATCAATAACTCTATCCCCTCCTCTCTTCCTTCACTCTCTGGATTTGTGCAAAGGAGAGACCGGCCAGTGGAGAGTTTCTGCCTATTTCCCCCAAAGAATAAAAACACCGCTCTTTTTTTTTTCTTAAAGGCAATTACCAAGTGCAAATAAGAGCAGCCGATTGTTTAGCTGCCCTCCTGTTGGATGTCCCCTAACCATGAATGGTTCCACTTAATTCCCCAAATTCTTTGGATCAGAAGTAAATTGAATAATCCCGCTCTTTACTTTTTCTTCAGTAAGGCCAAAGAATTGGAAAGAATACAATAAATGTAATAAATAAAAATGGCGACAGTTCACAAAGACGACTCGGGGCAAATATCTGGAATGCGCAGACATGGATAGATTAATCCTAAAAAGTAAAGAAAAAGAAGGTGTGGAATATTTTATAACAACATGAGAACTTTTCTACAAACGGCTAGTTGATAGATACAGAAGTTAGATGAGTGGATTTACGTGAAATAAGGACTACATGAGAAAGAGAAACTGATTAGCAAATATTTTGGTGATTGTATAATCGATGTCAGTATGGAAGATAGTATACTTTCTAATAACGATTGATATTATCTTACACCTGTTTGTATGTACATGATTATAATGATTATGATGATGTTTATATTTTAATCCTTCGGACACCTAGAAAACACCCTGTTCAGTATAGAAATGGAATTTGTGATACAAAATAATAAAAATATGTATACACTAAAAAAGAAAAAATAATACATACTATTTCCTTAGCAAGGAAGATAAAGCGGGAATGGTTAAATGGAATTCTTTGTTCAAAGAATAAAATGGGTTCTTGTTTGGATATCACAATTTGTGCTTGTGAAGGAAAAAAAAATGGTCTTGGTTTTGTTGATTAGAAAGATTTGGTGTTATAGAAATGCCTAGTTATATATTAATAGGTAAAAGCAAAAAGTGGAAGTTTGGAATGTGTTTATCTTGTACTGTGCTAGGAAGAGTTGGAAGTCAATGCCGCCTTTTCTTTCTTTTTCTCTTCCCTCTTGTATCTCACAGCTCCTTTTCCCATTTCTCTTCCCTTAATTTCCTATTTTCTTTTTCGTATTTTATACAACAAAAAGTTAAAATATAAAGGCACACCATAAGAAGTAGATCGAAGACACACCTGAATAGAAAAAACTTATCAGATTTTAGAATAGAATAGAATAACAAAGTTAACAGATAACAGATAATCAGAATTGGAAGGGACCTTATAGGTCATCCAGTCCAACCCCCCACCCAAGCGGGAGACCCTACAACATTTCTGACAAATGGCGGTCCAATCTCTTCTTAAAAGTCTCAAGTGATGGTGTTCCCACAACTTCCAATGGCAACTTCTGTTCCATGGGTTGATTGTTCTCACTGTCAGAAAGTTTCTCCTTATTTCCAGGTTGAATCTCTCCTTGTTCAGTTTCAGTTGGAAAGGAACTTGGAGGTCTTCTAGTCCAACCCCCTGCTTAGGCAGGAAACCCTACACCATTTCAGACATATGGCTGTCCAACCTCTTCTTAAAAACTTCCAGTGTTGGAAGTGTTATTAAGGGGAGAGTTGGAAGGGGAGAGAAGGAAGGAAAGAAGGAAGGAGATTATTAAGGGGAGAGTTGGAAGGGGAAAGAAGGAAGGAGAAGGAGGAGGGAAGGAAGGAAGGAAGGAAGGAAGGAAGGAAGGAAGGAAG
>NW_020769394.1:3498980-3514843 GCF_900518735.1 Pseudonaja textilis
TCTCTCTCTCTCTCTCTCTCTCTCTCCATATCTCCCTCTCTCTGTGTTTTTCTGGGCTGCGAAGTTAACCTGAAACAGCCTCCAAGCAGGTTAGATTTATGTAGATTCATGGGGTATGCTGATATGATGTATATTTTAGCATTACTTCCTCGCCTAGGCTAATGGCTGGAATCAAATAAAACATAAAAGCAGATTTATAAAGATTGCTAAATAAATCAAATAAAGCTTTGTGTTCGCTGCGGCGAGATTAGAAGCTCGCCCTCCTTCTTCCCCCAAAAACAACACATAAGCTTTGCATGAAATGCCATCATTTCTAAGATAAAACCAGCTGAGGAGGAAAAAAGGAGGTTTGGGGAACTCGGATGAGGAGACACATCTACGGAGTTTAGCCCTCGTTGTCAATACAGGTGGCCCTCGACACAATCGAGCCCAAAATTTATGTGCCTCAGCAAGACCTTTGTTAAATGAGTTTTACCCCATTTTACAATCTTTCTTGCCACGGACGTTAAGTAAATCCCTGCAATTGTTAAGCGAGGAACACGGTTGTTAAGTGAATCTGGCTTCATAATTCATAAATGTGAATCAGTTGACAAGCATCTGAATTTTGACCACGTGACCCCGGGTCATAAGTATGAAAAATGGCCGTAAGTCACTTTTTTTCAGGGCCATTGTAACTTAATGAATTAATGAACAGTTCATTAATGAACTGTTGAAAGTCAAGGGCTTTCTGTACAACTCAACATACAGCTGTTTCTTTAGTTAGAAGTTACAACAGCCCTGGAAAAAAAAGTGACTTACGATCAGTCCTCAAACATATGACCATCACAACATCCCCATAGTCAAATTAGCTGTATTTCCGTTTTTAAATTTTGCTTTAAATCAACCAATATAATATCTTTTTTAAAAAGAAATATTAGCCACATTGAGATAGCCATAGCATTTAGACTTATATGCCGCTTCACAGTGCTTTCCAGCCCTGTCTAGGTGGTTTACAGAGTCAGCATCTTGTTCCACAATAATCTGGCTCCTCATTTTACCCAACTTGGGAGGATGGAAGGCTGAGTCAACCTTGAGCCTGGTGAAATTTGAACTGCCAAATTGCAGGCAGCTGGCAGTCAGCAGAAGTATAGCCTGCAGTACTGCACTCTAATCACTATGCCCTAATGGCTCTGTTTGCCCTGTTCTTCTGACCTCTGTTTTCCTCTTCTGAGTAAAAAGCTCTCCTGGTTGTAGTATAGGAGGCATACGTGATATTCAGCCGGTTCAGACCAGTTCTGGAGAATCGATAGCAGAAACTTTAAGTAGTTTGGAGAACTGGCTAATACCACCTCTGACTGGCCTTGTCAACCCCCATCTCTTCTCTGCCTCCCATTGAGTCCCAGCTGATCAGCTGGGTCTTCTTTGGTTGTCCTGCACAGGAGAATGGAGCTGGAAAGCGGGTTAGTGGGGTGGGGAGGGAATGAGGATTTTGCAGTAACCTTCCCCCAGGAGTGGGGTGGGAGTGCAGATTTTACAGTATCCTTCCAATGCCCTGCCCACCAAGCCATGCCCACCCACAGAACCAGTAGTAAAAAAAATTGAATTCCACCATTGATAGAAGGCCAGGTTGTTGGTGGGGCAAGAAGATTTCAGTTGACTTCTGATGCTCCAATTCTCTTATGTTCCATATCTCCTTTCATCTTTGGCGCTTTGTGGAGGAACTTTCTGCCAAGAGAACTTATGGGAGCCTGAGTGATAGGTCGGGCAGTTCTATTACATTCCCATCACTACTAAATCACCATTTTTCTATGGATAGAAAGGGACCATTGTGTGGAGGCTGTCAGGTTAAATGGCTCTAAGTGAAAACTTGTGGCCTCAGTAGTAGCTGTCTTTGTTGAATGAATGCCCAAGTGGCAGATACAAGGCAATCCATTCCTGATAGAGGATCGATTAAAAGAAGAAAAGAAAATGCTCTCCTGGTGCCAAAGGCCAAACTTTGATTTTGTTTCTGCAAAAAAAACAACCCCCAACAACAGAGAGGAGAGGAGAGGAGAGGAGAGGAGAGAAGAGAAGAGAAGAGAAGAGAAGAGAAGAGAAGAGAAGAGAAGAGAAGAGAAGAGCTTTAGAAGAGGCCTCCTGATTTTAGCCTTCTTTTCCCAAAGCAAATGAAACAGATTATCTGGAAAAGTCCACACGTCAGAGATGAGTGCAGTGTTCTCCCTTGTTGTGGTTCCCAGAATATTGCAAGGTATGTCACAATCCCGGTTTTAGAGGCAACGTACACTAATTGCCATAAGTAGCTTTATCCTCCATGAGTCACCCAGTGACTCAATTAAGAATTATAGACTGGGAAAAAACACAGTGCAAAACTCTTCGCGTCCTATGGAGCAGCTGTTTTATGAATGGCGATTGTCTCTCAGCAATCATCATTGTCTGTAGCTCCTACGTTTCACTGCTACTACCTCTTTTGACTATCCTCCAGGGATGGGGAGGAAAAAAAACCTCATTTTGTAATTGTTTATTAAATTTCTGGGCCTCTTGACTCACCCCAAGGTATGCATTTGATTCAATGGGCAATCATTCCTAAAGGCGGACATTTTCACCAATCTATGATTCTAGTACCGTTTTACAAAGCCTTAGTAAGACCTTGGAATATTGCCTCCAGTTCTGATTACCACCATATTAAAAAAAAAAAAAGGATGTTGAGGCTCTAGAAAGAGTGCCGAGAAGAGCAACCAGGATGATGAGGGGACTGGAGGCTCAAACATACAAAGAATGTTTGCAGGAATTGGGTTTGTCTAGTCTAGTGAAAAAAAGGGGAGGCATGAATAGCAGTCTTCCAATATTCAAGGGGCTCCTATAAAGACAAGGGGTCAAACTATTTTCCAAAGCACTAAAAGGCAAGATGAGAAACAACAGATGGGAACTCTCAAGGAGAGAAGCAACCTAGAATTAAGGAGAAATTTCCTAATAGTGAGAGCAGTCAACCAGTAGAACATTTGCCTTCAGAAGTTGTAGGTGTTCCATCACTGGAGGCTTTCAAGAAGAGTCTCGGCAACCATTTGTCTGAAATGGTATAGTGTCTCCTGCTTGTACGGGGTGGGGTGGGGTTGGACTAGAAGATCTCCAAGGCCCCTTTCAACTTCAAGGTTCAAGGTTATGTTCTTTAAAGCAGGAGTCTCCAACCTTGGCATCTTTAAGCCTGGAGGACCAAATCCCAGAATTCCCCAGCCAGCTTTGCTTTAAGTCCTCCACGCTTAAAGTTGCCAAGGTTGGAGACCCCTGTTTTAAAGTGCCATATAAACTGTATTATTAAATGTTATTTTATTTTGGGTTATCTCTCAAAAAAAAAAAAACGTGCTAGGAAAGAAAGCCAAAGTGGATCACACAGCTTCATCTTTGATTTAGATGCCAGAATATTTTGAGCTCTAATTTGTGTTCACCTTGTCCCCATCGTTACCATTCTCCAGGTATCAAAATATTTCATTAGATAACCAAGCAGACCCCAGAATTCAAAGGAAAGAAGCTTGGAAGAAGATTTTTAAAATTTAATTTTGCAGAATAGATCGTAAGAGCTGCATACTGTATATCCTGAGACATATTTAAGAGAGGGATGTGATTTTTTCTTCAGACCCATAATTCAAACCAGGGAAGAGAATTCTGAGTGAGTCTGTAGCCAACGACATTTTCTTAAAATTAAAAAAAAAAATGTTTGAATTGCCTGGGGGAAATTCAAGCCCTCCTTGGTTTTTTAGGGGTAAAAATTTACTCAGACAGCCTGGAACCCCTTATAAAACAATAGGATCTAATTTTTCAATCAGGTTATCGGGCAGTATTACATTTATGGAGTCTGCCAAAGAAAGCATGGCTCCAAATAAAACCCATGTCCTAAAAAGCCGAAGAAATATGTTTTCATTTATCTTTAAGCATGTTTATTTTATTTTCACATTACATAGGGAAAAAGTAGGGGATTGTATTCCCTGTGCAATTATTTCTCATTCTCTGGCAATCCTTGCGATGAATGCCAAGTCAACTTTATCTTAGAAAGATTGACAGGAGGGAATCAGTTCATTGCTCCAAGCGATGGGTTGGTTAAGCTGTATTTGTTGATTAAACCACAATGTTTCATTTTGCTCATCCAGCTAAGCCAAAATTAAACCAAGGCAGAACGCAGCATGTAGTTTAATGCCTTTGAATCATAGAAATGACAGCAGACATCTAATCAAATTTATTCCCGTTAGCCGTTGTTGTTTTCTGCGATGATGTTTTTTGACCAAACAAAATCTGGAGGTCCACTTCTCGTCGATCATTGTTTACCACAGATGGGTCTGGACTCGCTTCCTTTTCAAAGTAGCCCAATACTTTAGTTTTATTTTTTAAATTGGGGCTTCTGCTCAGATTATATTTGTGTGCCGTTCCTAAATAATGCACGGTGTAGCTTACAAAAGCAGCGAGTGACCTCTGAACCATTCCTGCTTCTGATAAATTGCTAATTTTAAAGGGAGATTTATTTTATATTATGTATTAATGGTGCACTGAATTTCAGTGTTGTGGCTTGGCTTTGACCCATAAAACAAACAAACCAACCCGATAGTATAGAAATTAGATAGAAATTAGCTGTGTAGTAATTTGAAACTACAGACTTACCTATGAGGCCCATAACTGGACGAAAGTACTCAAAGCTAGTCTTCCTGTCATTCGTAGCATGAACATTGGAATGACTTGAGAACTTTGGAGCTCTCCGAGGTCCTGCAAGACTTACTCAACAATATTTCAGTTGTGTGTGTTTTTTGGGTGTGTGTGTGTGTGTGTGAAGAAGTAAATAAAATGCAAAGTAGCAGAGGGGGGAAATGGAAAATCTCATTTTCATATGGACACAGCACGTGTGGCATTAAACCTTAACATTCTGCAAAATCAATTGAATCTTCCCAATGTAATTCTGGTGACATCAGAAACAAGCTTTCTTAGGATAATGTAGAAAATCTCCAAGGAAATGTGTTTGAAAAACGAGTCAAATATTTTGATCGAGGGATGAGTCTCTGTAGTGGTATGTGGGAAAGATCTTGGAGGCCAGGAGAAAAGACAGAGCCAAGAGAATGATCAGATAAGAGGCAGCCCAGCCAACAATGAGTAGCGAGTGGGGCAGTCATCTCAACAGGAATCCTATCTAAGTTCTCAGGCTATAAAAGTGATGGTGGGAGATTTGTACTTTTGGACTTGCAGGATTCTGTTAATGGAGCTCTCCTGGTCATATTCCCTGTCTGGCCTACTTCACAAGGGTGACATTCTCACATGTGATGTTTTATAAAGGACTACTCTTTCTTCTCAGAATTCTTCTGCATTTCTTCTCAGACCCCCAAGACCAGGATCTCCCCTCCATCCCTACTTTTATGCAGTTCTTGAAGGAAATAGTTGTTGGAAACCATAAACATATACAGATAATTATTTTTAATAGCAGCCGTATTCATGGAAAACATCTATTTTCACAATAACTTTAATTGCTGTTGATTGTTTTGTATAACGCAAATTCCAGTCTTACCGTTCAACTAATTACATTTAAATCGATTAACATGATTAATTCACATCAATTGTGCACATGTTCAGTCATTAATGACTAGACAATCCTTGTGGTAGCTTTCAATTGCCAAGTTCTATAACTCTATGATGCAGCCGATATCACAACACATTTGCAATAACATTTAGATTGATTTTAATATATGTTCCCATAAATTAGGCATAATTAGAAAGATTTTCTTTGAAAAGAGGCATTTTCTTAACAACTCGGGTGGGTCAGTCCATTCAAATCAGCAAAATCCATTCTTTGACATTTTGGAAAGCAATGAAACTGGAAGAATAGGTGTCAATTTTCCAAACAGAATATCGGTTAGTATACACGCGTTAAGGCCACCCAACAGACTGTTAAATTTGTAGCTCTGCAAAAGTGAAGAAGTAACACACTGCTCAGAATTAGGCACTAATTGTTGTTGTGTGACTTCTGGAGATTGCATGACATTTCCTTGGCAAGGTTTTTCAGAAATAGTTTGCATTGCCTCCTTCCTAGGGCAGAAAGAAAGTGATTGGCCGAAGGCCACCCAACTGACTTCATGCCCAGGGTGGAACTAGACCTAGAACTCACAGTCTCCCGGTTTCTAGCCTGGTGCCCTAATCACCGTCCCACCCTCGGTCTCTAGGCCAATGTTTCTCAATCTCTGGAACTTTAAGATGAATGGGCTTCAACTCCCAGAATTCCCCAGCCAGTTGGGGTGATATTTCAGAAGGAAAAATTCCCTCTCCTCCTCCCTTCCCTTCTTCTTCTCTTCTCTTCTCTCTCCCCTTCTCCCCTCCTCTCCTCTCCTTTCCTATCCCTTCCATTCTTTTTCTCTTCTCTTCCCTTCTCTCTCCCCTTCTCCTCTCCCTTCCCCTCCCTTCCCTTCTTCTTCTCTTCTCTTCCCTTCTCTCTCCTCCTCTCCTCTCCCCTCCTCCCTTCCCTTCCCTCTCTTCCCAGCCTAAAATCCCTTCCATTAGACCCAATTCTTGACTTTTGAAGCCTCTGGATTCAGCCCCCTTCTTAAGAGAACCCCTCCCCTTCCATAGCTTTGGCGTGTCCTGAGGCTACAAATTCAAGACCGTCGCCAAACAAATTTTAGCAAATCCTTTCCAATCCATGAACGGCCTTCGTGCCCAAAAAGAGGAGTGTGCAAATTGAGAAGGTGGCAAACAATCAGGGGTGAACGGCATCGCCCTAGTCATGAAAGCAAAATGTCCTTCCCTAAGCTAGACTTTGGAGAGTGGAAGTTGCCCCCTTCAAGGGATCGAATGCATTTGTTATGGATGACAAGACAAACAGCTACCTGCATTTTTCAATAATTATGTTGGCCAGGTCAGAGACGAATAGAAAATGAAGTGAATTCTTAATATCCTCGGATATTAGAAAGCAGCTTGTTTTCCTTTTTCGTTTAGCCTTGCTCCATGCCTTTGCTTTTCCTTTAATATATCTACAAATGCTTTAAACTCCGGGGTGATGACGTCCTGAACGCGTGGATTGTATCCTCCGTTGGATGATGTAGAAAGGCTGGGCAGGGAGGGAGGTTGTGCTACCATGAAGCTAAATTCCAAAAACCTCCTGAAAGTCTTTGCTTCTGTTTATCCTTTCTATCTTAACACAACAACAGAATAATAACAGAGTGGGTAGAGACTTTGGAGGTCATCTAGTCCAACCTTTTGGACCTCAGGGACCCCCAAACTCACAATTTCAAATCCCGCGGACCAGAGACCCTGGGAAAATCCCCCAAAATGTCTGCAGGAAAATTCCCACCCACCCCCCGTTTTCCTACCGATTGATCATTCTTTATTTGGGATTGCAGAATACCGTCTCCAGCTCCGTTCTCAGGGGGAGAGAGAGAGAGACTTTTGGCTTCATGCAAGGAAAGCAGCAGAAGCAGCAGAAACCTTTCTTTCTCTCCCCCAAATTCCGCCAGAAATGAGTTTTTGTGAGACTTGTCGCACCAGCGTAGCCTTTTGGAGCAGGAGGCCTTGCAGGGTGCAAAAGATTCATTTCTGGCAGAGTTTGGGGGAGAGAAAGAAAGACTTTTGCTGCTTTCCTTGCGTGCAGCCAAAAGCAGAAGAAGAAAGAAGCAGAAAGAAGCAGCCGGGTGGCCAGATGAGGCGAATGGGGCAAATTCCCCCCCCTCTGCCCTTTCCTGCCTCCCCTCACTACCTTGTGTCATTCGCAATGCAAGTGACACAAGCCTCGTGTTCCCACACAGCCTGGATTAATTGCTTTGGGAGATGCTTTGGGGGTGACATTTCTCTGCGGACCACCAATTTTTTTCTCATGGACCACCAGTAGTCCCCTGGCCCACTGGTTGGCAGCCACTCTTCTAGTCCAGCCCTCTGCACAAGCCAATACCTCTCTGGATAAATGGCTGTCCAATTTCTTCTTAAAAATTTCGAACGATGGAGCACCCATAACTTCTGGAGGGAAGCCATTCACTGGTTAATTGTTCTCACTTTTAGTGTATTTCTCCTTAGTTCTAAGTTGCTTCTCTCCTTGATGAGTTTCCACCTGTTGCTTCTTGTCCTGCCTTCAGGGGCTGTGAAGAATAGGTTGACTCCCCTCTTCTTCATGGCAGATGCTAGAACTGCTATCATGTCATCTTTAATCCTTGGAATCATGAGACACTTTCAGCTTGCCATGGTTGAATTCCTCCAAAATGGTGCCACTTCTCCCTGTGGATCAGTCACACCACTAGACCTAAGTTGGCTTAAAAATAAATTAAATGACTCCCTAATTCCTTTTGAAGGAGCAAATTCACAGATGGATTGGAACAACAACCAGGAGTGATCTTGTTGACATGTGAAAATAGAGCACCACATTTTGTTGCACACCAATGGTTGCCTTTAGCTGATTTATGCAAAAGAAATTTAGAACCACGGTTCCATCGTCCTACTTAAAAAAAAAAACACGTCTTGGATCTTGAGAAGAAGTGCTCAAGGGGTAGGATTGGTGCCACAAAAAGCTAGGTTGTGTCCACCATTAACCATGGAAGCTCATAAAATGATGGAATCATTCCTATTCTCTCTGAATTTAATCTCCTTCATAAGTTGTGGTGCTTGTTCTGGAGAAAAATAGATGGAAGAAAGACTATCTATACTGTATCTGTCCTGAAGCAGGATATAAATTAAATAAATAAAAACGCCTCTTCTGGATGCCAAACCTCTATAGTTCAAGGTTTTTCCCCAACTTCTTGTGATATTATCATACCTAATAGCACTCATTTAATAATGCCCATAATTGTATCCATTTCCCCTCTGTCAAATTAATTCTCACCCCTCCAGTCCTCCACGAAGTTGTCTAAGAATAAAGCTGATTCCATCAATATCTTATTCCGTTCCCTTTTAATTATTCCAAGTGCTACAAGACTCTGTCACCGCCTTCTGGCTGAGTTCTGGATTAGTTAAATTAATGAGCCAGGAGAGAGAGAGTGAAAGAAAGAGAGTGAAAGAGAGGGAGGGGGAGAAAGAGAGAGAGAGAGAGAGAGAAAAAGAGGAGCTGCATTCTTGATTAAGTAGTGCTGGCTCAGGAAAGGGAAAAAAAAGGACAGGCAAAGAAAACTCAATAGTCAGTTTTATTATATCGACAGGGCAGCCCATTCTCCCACCCCTCCAGCACAGTCCAGCCCTCCTGCTCTTCAGACAGAAAAATTCTTGGGCCAGTTCTGTTTGACAAGCCTTTGGCCAATTTAAGGACAGTTCCCCACCAGCTCTTTTTCAATTGGGCTTAATTAATCACCCCGTATTCTCTCTTTTTCCCCTGTTCTTTCCATTGGCCATCATTTCTTTGTCAGGAAAGGCTGTTTAGTGTGTTAAATGAATAAAAATGGGCGCGGAATGAAGACATAAAATCCTCCGGGCCTTTTTTTAAAATCATTTCCTTTTCTTAGTTCTCTATATTTTTAGCAACCCAAATAGATTCATTAAAGGTTTCCTTTGAAAAGGCAGAGCTTTCGCCTAACGGGAGGGGAAAGAGGGGAGGGGAGGGGAGGGAGGGGAGGAGATCATGATTAAAAGGGAAAAAGGAGGGAGGGAAGGCGGAAGAAAGGAAGGAGAAAGGAGATGGAGAAAGAGGAAAGGAAAGGAAAGGAAAGGAAAGGAGATGGAGAAAAAGAAAGGGAAAGGGAAAGGGAAAGGGAGGGAGGGAGGAAAGAAGGAGAAAAAGGATGGGGAAGGGAAAACGGAAGCAAGGAAGGAAGGAAGGAAGGAAGGAAGGAAGGAAGGAAGGAAGGAAGGAAGGAGATGAGAAAGGGAAAGGGAGGGGGAGGATGGAAAGAAGGAGAAGGAGAAAGAGGATGGGGAAAGGGGAAGGAAGGAAGGAAGGGAAGGAAGGAAGGAAGGGAGGGAGGGAGGGGAAGGAAAAGGAAGGAAGGAAAGAGTTTTGAATGGCACTAATGTTCATTGTCGTCCCAATGTAGCCTGCCAATTACCCGTTGTTTTTGTAACCGAATCTTGAAGGCATCATGGCCTTTGCGAAGAGTGCAATCTACCACACTGATAACAATCAGGGGTCAATTGTGGTTCTGTGATCTGTTGCCATCAACCTCACAGGCAGGCAACCGATCCCCCTGAAGCCAAACAGAGATGGCAATTAGATAAGCGAGCTTGGAGAGAGCCTGATTTTTCCAGGCTCAGCACCCAAGAAGGGCGAACAATTAATATTTCCTTGACGGTTTTCTCTCATTTGAAAGGAGGAAGGAAACGAGATCTCTGATCTCAGCCCCCTCTTTGAAAGCTTATATTTGGCAGAAGCACCTCATTGATTGGAGGTTAATGCTCGGTTGTTTCACGTCTTGATGTTCTGGCTGAGCAGCTGAGCCTCCTAACCACAGAAGTCGCCAAAGGAGGAATGACTTATGACCTTAATGTCAATGTTCCCTCTTGCACATTTCAGAAGTAAACAGAGAAGTTTAACACTCAGGAACTGGAGAACTGTTGCAGTGACCCAAACTAATGCCACCATCTAATTAATTGGATGTTGACTTCAGTGATCCAATACCCAGCCAAAGATCTTATTTCACGGAGGAATCTCCATAAAATAGATATACTGATACAAAGAGGGCAGCCTTTCGCCAATTTTAGTTGTGTCACCTCTAGTACGTTTACCTTTTCTATAAATATTTGATGAAGATTTGCACCAAGAGCTCCAATTGCAATGGGGTTGTTTTCTCCCTAATTCGTAGTCAGTAAATGAATGGTTTTGTAAGACAAGGATTTACCTGCAGTTAGTTTGAGTGCGTGATTTCTAGTGACAACTTTAATTCTTCTTGAGAAGAAGACCTGAGAGACGATCGGCCCCCAAAAAGCTGAAGGGGGTGAAAGTATCTTATTATCAAATAATAAATGGAACCTGTCCAGGTTTTAGGGTGGGTTCACCTGAGAAGGATGGGAGAAACTTAAAAGTTGGGGAGGAATTCTAAGAAGGCTTCAGTGTCTGTTTATATTTATATATATATATATATATATAAAAGCGAAATGCCACTCATACATCATCACAAAATCTCCAAAACCATAAAACCTATGTTCCTCTTGGCTTCTAGGTGCTCACTAAGAAAGGATTTTTGAAATGGCCATCAGAGCTATTAGTATTTCCTATATTGTTATTATTAACACGCTCTGATGCTAAGGAGTTCTACTCCCCCTCCCCACCTGAAAAGAAATCTCTTCCAAATGCAAGACACAAGCAGGAGAGGAGTTTCAGTTTCAGTTTTAGCTTCACAGCAGCAACCAGCTTTAGTACAGAACAGTTGAGCTAAGCCGTGCCCAGGCTCCTTGCTGTCTCCTTCTTGCTCACACAGCAAATACTCTTTCAGTTTCCAAACAGCCCTCAACTCTCTCACCCAGTGACAGGACACTAGCCAGGTGAATACCGATGGATGCTGGTAGGCAGAGGCAGAATTTTTTCCCCTTATTTTCCTCCCCCAAAACTAAGGCCCAACCACATAGTTTTGTAGCAAAACATCAGTATTGAGCTAGTCCTTAATATTTTAATATTTTCTTAAGTTGGTTGATATCAGTGTGATGTCTCTTCAGTTATTGCCATATCAATGTAACCCTACTTTTTTTTATAACAGCAACGAGGGATATAGCATGTTCTAATCCTTACACTATGCATAACTTTGCAACCTGTTTCTTTTTCTCTTTCCGCTTTAAAGAATGCTTGAAGATGACTTGAAACTCAGCAGTGATGAAGACGATAATGATCAGGTAAGTTTTTTAAGAAACTCCAAACTTCCAAGCTTTGCTTTTCAAATGTCGGTTCCCTGATACGATTAATTTCACACTTTTCTTCACTGTGGGCCTTCTGGACCTTCTGTTATCCAGGAGTCCCTTGGTTCTCCTTGCCCTTCAAAGTGACTTACTTCACCCGCTGGTTAACGTTGTGTTCCTCTTGCAACTCATCAAACGCACCCTACCTGGGGGATTATTATGACATCAGTTTTGGATTTCCGATGGCACTTATGGGAAAGATGTGGCCTCACAGCCAGAGACAGGCAACCAGATTGCTTTCCAGGAGCTCCTTGCGACATAACTGTCAAAAGTCAATGGCACCCTTCCACAGGAAAACCCAGAGAATCATGTTGACTAGAGGCCATAAGCAGAAATGCCCTACGCTCCCTCTCCCTGCAAATCCAAGAAAAAGCAAACATAAAGGTAGACAATTCCATTTGCATCGTTTGCCCTTTATAAACCTCCACTCACCTCCTCAAATTTCCAGTGTGTGGAATTTCTCCCATGCCGTGAAAAAAAGTCTTTAGACGCTTTTGGGAGGTGTTCAAAATAGACAAGATAACAGGTCACGAGAGCTTGTGAAGAGGAGCATCTCCAATGTCAGTCTCACTTCCATGGCTACTATCACCATCCTGTTCTGACCCGGGCTTCGTCAAACTTAATGAAACACAAACTAACTTGGAAAGCAAAACCTGTTTTAATGCAACGCTGGGAATTCCTTGCGTTCCCTGGCAGAACTAATTATAAACAGTTCCCCCAGATAAGAGCACGCCTTTCAAGTGCTGTAGAATGCTGCCAAAAAACAGAAGTCCGATTAATTATAACATAAACCAACAAACGTCCCAGAAAAAAACAACCAGAGTTCACAGAGTTTCAAGAACGACTCGGAAACTATTGAACTACTTTGCTTCCTGCAAAGCTTTTGTCATTGAGGTCTGACTTTTATCCCTTTTGGGAGGGGCAATCACCTCCCAGCCTTACTCCTGAGTTGCCCCTTTGGTCTCAGCTGTTCTTGCCTTCTAGCAGCTCTGTGCATGCGCGCACTGGGAACAGGCTCCCCTGGGTCCTCTGCCTCGCTGCTGCCAGACTCTGGAGGCTACAGAGTCAGCACCCCACTCCCAGGTGGTCCTGGCCCCATCTCTGCACCGGATGCAGGACCCTTGTTCCAGTCTTCTCCAGATTCCTGGACTGGTCCCCTTTCTTCCCCACTGTCCAACTCCACTGCCATCTGCACCGGCTGCCGGCAAACCACAACACATCCCTCCTGATGGTTTGCAGCACCATTCCACAGGATTTGCAAAGCTGATTTATGGGAAATTATGGGAAAGAAGACTTCAGCAGCCATCCGAGGGATAGTTTCACATGTGTTCAGTTCATGACGTGTCCCATCTAGTCAGCTTGGAGATTCTTAGCACCTCTTATGGATGCTGTGTTGACGTTGTATCAACACAGCAGCCAGTGAGTTACTCAGACCCACCATCCATGGGGGGAAATGTAGCATTCTTTGCAGGAATAACTCAACCCTTTTCTTGCTGCGTTAAGAAGATGATTATTATTTTTTGGCCATCCCAGTTAAGTGTAGCAGATTCTAGTGTTTTAAGCAATAAATGCTTCCCATTTTCCCCCTCCTCCTTCTCCTTCATTCTTTGTTCGCTTTCTGCTTAAAAAACAGCCCTCTTAACCTTTGAAATGTCTGCCCTTAATTTAAAGCACATTGCTGGCTTTTGGACCACAGGAACTTCGACACCCCTCAGTGGGTTTGCCCCAGTGTTTTCTGCATTTTTGGCAGAACGGAAGGTGGGAGTGCAATATGTATATATATATATATATATATAAATAACACACACACACACACACACACACACACACACATGTTTTGCTTACATGATCCTCTTCTACACATGGGGCAATCAGATCATATTACATTAAAACCTCCCACCGATTAGCCAATCTACTCGGAATTTTATTTATCATTGCTCTGTTTGTGTTGGATAATTACAAACAAACAAACAAAGAATCACAGAAACGCCGGGAGGCTTTGAAAATGGGAGGTTAAGTGCTGCTTCTCTTTAAATTCTTAGAGAAGGGAATCTCTGCAAGCCAATAATTTCTGTCTGTGTGTGTGTGTGAGAGAGAGAGAGTTTAATTCTGCTCAAAAGTTAGCTCATTGGCAATTAAGACCATCCTTTTTTGAAAAAGAAAACCGCCTTAAGTTTCTCCTTTCAGTAGCAAATCCTGTTCCCATTCACTCCTTTTTAACTCCCCCCTCTCTCTCTCTCTCTCCACCTCTCTCTCTCTCTCTCTCTCTCTCTCTCTCTCCACCTCTCTCTCTCTCTCTCTCTCTCAAAAGCTGTTTACCTTCCAGACAAGAGAAACACACAACCTATTTATTGTGTTATCAGTAGAAGCGCTGAGAAGCCATTTCTCAGTCGTGACATCAATAGTGAACAAACAAGTGAAGACCAAGGTCAGCTCCTCAAGGCGATTGGGGGGGAGGGGAAGAAACCAGAGGGATGAGAGTGAAACCAACTATCAATAACTCTGATAGAGTATTTGAATACAGAGTTGTTTAGTTGTTTACTTGCAACTGAGCGTCATTGGAGGCTTAGAGATAATGATGTCGCTATAAATAGAATAAATTCCTTTTTTAAAAAGGAGAAGACCTCTTTTCCTTTTATAATGAGGCTTTGCTAGTAAGGGACCAAATCATCTGAAGAAATAATAATTGTTCTCCTCCTCCTCCTCCTCCTCCTTTTTTGAGCATGTCAAAGTTCAGCCTGGAAATTTTGGGCAGAGGCAAAAGTTCACAAACCTTGTGGTTTTTTTTCCTGGAAGCCAAAAATAGCTTAATTTAAGACCCTGAAGCTTAGATCCCCCATAGACAACAGCTATAGAAGTTCGACACCATCAGGAAAAAACAGGAAAGGACTTTTTTTTTTTAAAAAAAAAAAAACTTTTTCATCTTCCATTTTGAGGGGAAGAAGAAGAAGAAGACTTAATGAAAGCTTCCTGAATAAGCCAATGGAGATCTTCTTGATTAAAATGGCCCTTTTTCAATAAGTGGTTTGATCTGATTCAAACTGGAAGCCAGAAGCCAGCTCG
This sequence comes from Pseudonaja textilis, assembly GCF_900518735.1. Next base: position 3,513,846 of record NW_020769394.1, read on the forward strand.
TCAAGATGGATTCTTTCATTATATTAAGCCATAAAAGGATTTATTTAGTTTTACCTTGAGAAGTGGTGTGAATTTTTACCTTGGCATATGAGCCATGGCTTTGAATGTAGGGCATTTGAATTCCATCCATTAAGCAAATCAGAGACAACCATGAAAGAACATAGAATAATAGAGTTGGAAGGGACCTCGAAGGTCTGCTAGTCCAACCCCCTGCCCAAGCAGGAGACCCTACACCATTTCAGACAAATGGTAGTCCAGTCCCTTTTTGAAAGCCTCCATTGATGGAGCTCCCACTTCTGAAGGCAAGCCATTCCATTAGTTGATTACCAGTCTTACCAGTCAATGACTACTTCAGCTTCAACCGCAATAATACAAGAGCACACAACAGATATAAACTAAATGTAAACCACTCCAAACTTGATTGCAGGAAGTACAATTTCCGTGGTCGGACCAGAAGCCATACCACAGCTGCATCACTACCCGCTTCAAACCCCTCCGACCCATACATGAAGCGAACGGACGGCCACCATGAAGACGTGGCACGACCACAAATGCGAAGCCAAACAACAGGATCACAGCTCACCAGCTCAAATCCCCCGGCAACTAAGACTAACCTGAGCACAACCAAGCCCCCATCTGAACAGAACACAACCCCAGCCAATCAGAACACAGCCAAACCCCCAACCAATCAGAACACAGCCAAACCCCCACCCAATCAAGTCACACCCCCACGAGCAGTTAAAAGGAAGAAGCAGCTGCAAGCTCACATTACTCTGAGAAGCACAAAGCTGAAGACACAAGCCTGAAGATGACGAATGAGACTTCATCAAAACATCGCCTAGATACTTCCAATGTTACGCGAGAGAAAACTCGAATAACCAAATAACCAATAACCGTGTGTGTGTGTGTATGTATATATGTATATGTATGTGTATGTATGTGTATATAGATAGAAAGAAAGAAAGAAAGAAAGAAAGAAAGAAAGAAAGAAAGAAAGA
>NW_020769394.1:3529003-3557859 GCF_900518735.1 Pseudonaja textilis
GGAAGGAAGGAAGGAAGGAAGGAAGGAAGGAAGGAAGGAAGGAAGGAAGGAAGGAAAAGGGGGAGGGAGGGAAGGAAGGAAGAAGGGAGAGAGGGAAGGAAGGAAGGAAGGAAGGAAGGAAGGACCAGGTTTCAGCCTCTATTCCAACAGCAAGCTATCTATTAAGTGGAAAACTGTTGTCGGGATTAGCTAATCGATACAATAAGTGTGTGAAACAGTTCCAGAAATCTTCAGAACTCTATTTCACAGCAAGAGCAAATGGGGGACTTGCTGGGGGGAGAGAGGAAGGGGGGAGAAATTCCAATAGAATAACGGATGAAATGGCCTTTTAGATCACCAAAGGATCGTAAAAGTCAGAAGCGGTTTGCTTGAAGGCACGGGTCATCATGTAACCATCGAGGTTTCGCCACTGCACAGCACGAGATGGAATTGCATTCACCAAGTCGGGTAGTTTCCATGGCTGGGATTTAAACCTTGTTACAGGTCGGCACCTTGGCCACTTCACATTCCTCAACCAGCAAGTGGTAACTCCTGTGACAAAGGCAGAAGAAACCGGGGTTATTAAAAAGTCCATAAATATAAACGGAAAAAGGCGTTGGAAAAGCAGAATTAGTTATCCGCTAATTGGAAAGCTATTTAAGGACTACTTACCAAGAAGTGGGGCCCGTTTCTTTCTGACCTGATTCACAAAAAAGCTCTCCCAAATATTTGATGCTCTTTTTTCTAAGAGAAAAACTCTTGGTTAACCTCGGTTCATCGCAAAAGGCCTAACAGGGTCAGGTGCGGTTAATCCTCGAAAGTGGCACCATCGGACACATCCCAGCCAGGGCTACGGAGTGTAGTGTGGTGTGAAGTTTCTAAACTTCGGCCATTCAAAGATGTGTGAACTGTTTTGGACAATGGTGGGATTCAGGCATTTTTACTACCGGTTCTGTGGGCGTGTCTTGGTGGGCGTGGCAGGGGAAGGATACTGCAAAATCCCCATTCCCTCCCTACCCCGCTAACCTGCTTTCCAGCTCCGTTCTCCTGTGCAGGGCAACCAAAGAAGACCCAGCCAATCAGCTGGGACTCAGGAGGCGGACAGTAGATGGGGGTGTGGCTTGGTGGGTGTGGCGTGGCTTGCTGGGCGTGGCTTGCTGGGCGTGGTAGGGGAAGGTTACTGAAAATCCCCATTCCCTCCCCACCCCACTAACCTGCTTTCCAGCTCCATTCTCCTATGCAGAGCAACCAAAGAAGACCCAGCCAATCAGCTGGGACTTGGGGGGCGGAGAATAAATGGGGGCGGAGCCAGTCAGAGGTGGCATTTGCCAGTTCTACAAACTACTCACAATTTCTGCTACCGGTTCTCCAGAACTGGTCAGAACCAGCTGAATACCACCTCTGGTTTAGAGCCAGGAACTGGACATGGGTCTCAGGGCAGGATCTGACCAATGCAGAAGATCTTGACATGGTTATTTCTCATTTTAAATCAGGATAGAACAGAATAACAGAGTTTGAAGGGATGCTTTTTATAGAGAATTGCCAAATACACCGCTCACTTCAGAGTTTTGCTGGCTAGATTATATTACCATCAAATGTGTAGTGCAGGGTTTTTACTTCCAACTGTTTTTTTTTTTTGTTTCATTAAATTGTGACTTTCTAAGAAGTGACATCCCACAAGATATTTATCAAAGCAAGAAAGCAACGGAAAGGTGTGCCTTGCCTTGCCTTTAATATTTCTCTTTTTCTTCTGACATTTTTCTAGCTTAGAGATCTAATTCCATTAAATATGTACATTTGACTGGGAGACTTTCTCATGTCTCTTTCAGAGGAATCTTAAAAGTACATAAGGTCTGTGGGGCATCTGTTTTAAAGTGCAAATGAGACCCACAGTAGAATATTGTCTATGAATCTTTTTCCATTTATTTATATTCCGGCGGTGTTTTTACTTTTCTCTGACTGTAAAATGGATGTGAGGGAAGGAAAAATCCATCATATTTTCTGCTGAGTCCCGTCGAAACATATTATTCTTATTTAGCAGGTAGCAAAGTGGAGTTTAATTCTGGTCAATTTTCTCTCTCTCTCTCTTGGTATTAGTAGATGTCATGTCGGCTAACTTTGAAGCGTCTCCATGACCGGGAAATGCTGTTCATAATTGGGCCTTCTATTGTTTAGTAGATCTCTCCATTACAATCTTTCCAGTTAGATGACAACTTTGAAACGACAGTTGTGAAAAACTGTTCAGATGTCCAAGGCCTCAGAAATGGGCTAGCACAAACATTATTGGGTCCTGAATGCATCTTTTGTGGCCTCCTGACCTGTCCAAGATTATTGGCCCCAGTAGCTCCTCGCCAGCAACCAAGACCCCCAGATAAGTAGAGATTAACATCAGGATTAATGCCAGACCAACGATAAAGCAGCAAACATCACTCCCATCAAGGAACTACCAACTCAGACAAATAATGAAACAGCACACAAGAGTCTAATCAAGGAATTATCAAGAAGAAAACAGCACTCCCACCTACATTGAGAAGGCAATGTGATGGCATCTAAACAAGACCACTCTCTTCCAGTCCTGATGATGTTACTTTGTTGAGTAATGGAAGGTGTGCAAGAAAACTACCAGGCTCAGAGAGCACCAGGGACCCTACAGTCCACCTCCTTCGCCTTCTCTCTTTCTCCTTCTCTCTTTCTTTTTCTCCTTCTCCTCCACAAACCCCACTCACTTCTAGCACTGATGGTGTTACCTAGTTGGATAACAAAAAGCCTGCACAAAACCCACCAAGCTCAGAAAGCACCAAGAACCCCACAGTCTGCATCCTCCTCTTCCTCTCCACAAACCCCACCTACTTCTAGCCCTGATGATATTACCTAACTAGGTCATGAAACCTAATGCAATAAAACCACCAAGCTTGGAGAGCACCAAGGACCCCACAATCATCCTCCTTATCCTCCTCCTCCTCCTCCTCCTCCTCCTCCTCCTCTTCAATGCAAAAACTCACTTCTAGCCCTGTTGATGTTACCTAATTAGGTCACAAAACCTAATGCAATAAAACCACCAAGCTCGGAGAGCACCAGTTGAACCCGGAACCCCAAATATTCTCTTTTTATTGGATCTGAGCATGCTGAGCCACTCTTTTAGTCTTCTCATCAATATTTCACAGGGAGCAAATCAATCAAAACCAGCCTTACAAGAGGATTGGTAAAGAGAGGAAGGACGTGTTCTTTACTAACAAGTGAGCCATCGCGAAATTATGTTTCTTTGGGTTGAAAGTCAGAACGACCTGGAATGAGGCTCCGTCAGACAGAGGGTACTTCCGCTCCTTCCACTTTACTGAAAGGTGATCGGAGGAAATAGAAGTTCATCCCTCCACAAGCATAAAGTAAGGGATACGAGTGGCTTTAAGAAAAGAAGAGAAAAAAGACTGAAGAGGATCTTGAAGAGCTCTTCAAGGTAGTCGAAAGGAGCTTGTATAAAAGAAGGCCGAGACCTTTTCTTTCTGGCAGAATATCAAATGGTGGATCTAAAATACAGGAAAGTGAATTCTGATTGCTTTCTTTAAAAAAAAAAAAAAAAGCAACAACCTTTCTAAAGAAGGAGGTGAGTTTGTGTTTATCAGGCCATCTGTCAGGGATGCTTTTAATTTGGATCCTTGCAGTGAGCGGGAAATTGGACCTGATAGCCTAACAGTCCTTACCAACTCTCTGTTTCTATTTCTGGGCTTTCCAAAGGAGTCGAATGGAAACCAAGGGGAAAATCAAGAGTTGAATTAAAGTGGTTTATTTATACACCCCTTATAGACCACTGCAAACACAGCTGACTCTGAGCATCTAGCTTTTTAACAGTCGGTAGTCATGTTAAACTGCATAACGGCCTCTCTTCTCTAATGGCCCCATTACAATTAAGATCTATTATAGTGATGACAGCACAACTTCCCACTGCTGAGGAATAATCCTCACATATAAACGTTCACCCCTCGCACGGCCAATTTTTTTTTTCTTTTTAGTATATGTTTTATTTTTATTCATAAAAATTTTGAATATAGTGTATTGTCAGGGCATAATGTCATTTACAAAAAAATCTAGAAGAAAACAGAGATGTTGACATGGATACTAATAACAATAATAAGAGTGTAACAGGGTCATTTTAACTAGATTTCTCTTTACCTTAGCTGGTTTATAATTCTGTTAATGATATCAACATGTTTATAATTATAAACCCTCTTTATATTTAGCTCATACATAACAGTAGTCTTTCTTCAGCTATTTTCTACCTCTTATCTCTAACCACTCGTAAAATCTGTTCCATGTTAAGTAGTCTTCTGTGTCTTCTTTGTCTTTTTAATGTCAATCTATCCATCTCTGCACAGTCTAGTATCTTCCAAATTAAATCCTCATCAAGGCCAATTCTATGCCTTCCCCGCAAAGCCAGGTCTTAATCTGCGGAGTGTGGCATGTGGAGTTTGTTCAATATCATGGAGAATGTTGTTTTGAGCCCAAGAGATTCAACTACAGAAAAGAGCTAATTCTGGGGGTCTTCTGAAGGCAACATTCCTATGAGTTGGGATGCAAAAAGTTCCATCTGACCATCAGTGCAAACCCCTAGACACCTAGAGCACCACGTGAAGATCATTGGCATTGACAATGTCACCGTCAGTCAATTGCAGAAGGCAGCTTCGCTAGGAACGGCTTACATCCTGCGACTGAAGCATAGACACAAAAACACTGAAGTTTCAAGATGGCTTCCGTCAGGTCAGCTTCAGGGTTTTGGCAGCAACAATACTTTCCAGACCATCAAAGATGAACATCTGCCTCTCCCAGCTCCTCGGGAAGGACTCGATAGGTGGATGAAAATCCCAAATCTGGCAGACTGAATGACAAACCATAATCAAAGACGTTGTGCTTTTATCCATGTGTTCCATGGAATGGTTGAGGTGTGCCTTGCTTCTCCTTTTGTTTGTAGTTCCACAGAGAAGAAGGGGTCAAGCTATTTTCCAAGGTACCCGAAGGCCAGACAAGGAATAATGGATGGAAACTGACCAAGGAGAGATTCAACCTGGAAATAAAGGAGAAACTTTCTGACAGTGAGAACAATCAACCCATGGAACAGAAGTTGCCTTCAGAAATTGTGGGAGCTTCATCCCTGGGAGCTTTCAAGAAGAGATTGGACTGCCATTGGTCAGAAATGGTGTAGGGTCTCCTGCTCGGGCATGGGGTTGGACTAGATGACCTACAAGGTCCCTTCCAACTCTGATTATCTGTTATCTTTTAGGAATCGCTAACATCTTGCAAAATTTTCAAAGGGGGAGGGATAAATAGTCAGAAGATCAGCAAGAGTGTTTTGCTTCCAAAGCGGTAAGCAGGTGTTTTAAAGCACCAGATGAGCTGCGTCGGTCCAGGCTTGTACAAACAATCTCCAAATCACGCTTGTTATTCATCGGGCGCTCGGAACCATCTGAATTCTGGCACGTGCAGACTTCAGATGGCACACAATGGCTGGTAATGAACAACACCTGTGCTTACCTCAATGACTACTCCGATCTTAACACGCTGGCAGAACGTTGGAGGAAGGATAAAGAGGGTACAAAAAAGGAGTGAGAGACGGACCGATTTTTTTTTTCCTACCAACGATGTGCCATTACATTCCAGAGCTTCAGATTTTCTGGGGGCGTAAAATCGAGCATCCAGTGAGGAAAACAAGGGGGCTGGTTTGGCCTGGAGCCAAAAGTGAAACATTGCACTGAGAACCAACTGCAACCAATTTTATTTAATAGGAAGATTTTGAGCAGGGCTAGTTCGCTTTCTCTCCCAGCCCACCTTCTCCCCATCCTGGGCTTCAATGCCATTATTATTATTATTATTATTATTATTATTATTATTATTATTATTATTATTATTATTATTATTAATAATAATAATAATAATAATATCTAATAATAATTAATTATTATTAATTGTATCCTATGACTATCATTAAGTGTTGTACCTTATGATTCTCAACTCCTGATGAATGTATCTTTATTTTATGTATACTGGGAGTATTTACACCAAGACAAATTCCTTGTGTGTCCAATCACACTTGACCAATAAAGTATTCTGTTCTATTCTATCTTTAGTGAGATTCACGGCCTTTGGGGCTGGTTGGTAGCTCAACAGCTCAAGTCCTAACCAAGGACCTGGGAACTGGTCAGGTAGCATCGGAGGATATTAGCTGTTCCAAGTAGGGTGGGTTTTTTGGGGTGTGTGTGTGTAGAATCAGGGTATTCAAGTCTGATAAATTCAGAATTTCCAAATAGCTAAGTAGCCCTTTAGGTATTGCTCCAAGGACTCCAATCACAACTGGGATTACACACGATTTCTTTTTCCAAAGTCGCTCAACTTCAATTTGGAAGTCTCGGTACTTTGTGATATTTTTCTTGCTACGCATCTTCAATTCGTGCATCACCAGATATTGTAATGTCAATGAGCCAAACCTTTTTCTTTTCAACCATTATTATGTCAGGTGTGTTGTAGGCCAAGTGCCTGTCAGTCTGAATTCTGAAGTCCCACAAGAACTTGACTTTTTCATCCTCCAGACCCTTCTCAACCTAAAGTTCCCAGTAGTTGTTACTATACTCAAATCCAAACTTTGGGCACAGTTTCCAGTGAGTGATTTTAGGAACTCAGTTATGGCATTCTAGATAGTCAGTTTGTGCAACTTTGCTACGCCCACTGATTAAATGGTCAATTATTATTATTATTATTTTATTTTTATTATTTTGCTAATTGAATTTTCGTTAAAGCACGGGATATAACTGAAGGCCCCAAATTTATGATATTGGGGAAGGAAGGTGTGCCTGGGTAATAAACGCAATATTACTGTCACTTTTAATGGAGTCTTCTCTGTTCCCTCTGCCATTGTCTCTGATATAGCTACCTCATCAGGGTCGTTTGTAGACAATTGAATTAATTGGAGATAGGGACATTAACTCAACCTGAATCCCTCTGATTGCTTCTGTAAATAAGGTTAGAGAGCAAATAGCTAATCTTCGTTTGTCATTAGAGATTCTTTTTTTTTTTCCTTCCCCCACACACATTTTCACACTGGTCGTTGCCCTAGAATCATTGGGCTGAGCCGGTTCACGCGTTTATCATACTTCTTTGTGTATCGCAAAACCGCAATTGTATCACCCTTCCATTTCATTTCCCATATCAGTATAAAATCACTCGACAGGAGGGAGCCCTGAGCTGAATTAGAGCTTATAAAAATCACCAGACCAACAAATTAATAAGACACAATGAATAAAGTGGAATTTGGGATGGAAGTCACTGTCAATAAATAATAATTTTTAAAAAAATTGACGTAAACAAATTGACTGGCAGAATTTTGCCATTCGAGGCCCACCAAGGCAGCCATCATAGTCTCATTAGGGGAAGGCAAGATCAAATTTTTAAGAAAGTTGGCTAAACATTTGCAAAGATATTAGGTGGTGGGTTTGTAGTCTGGAGAGGCAGCAGCTTCAGCATAAAAATTTGCTCCTCTTGTGTTGCGATATTTATTTTTAAGCTGTCGTGTGCTTGAGTTTTGATTGATCTTCATGCACGTTTCGGCTGCTGTATATTTTTAGGTTTCGATGGACACAGATGTGTCCATGTGCTCTTTTGCACCTTCCTTTTGTTTTTAATCAATGTGATTAAAGACACATTGTGTTGATACATCTTGGGAATGTTTAAAAAAAAGGGCAAGGATGGATAGAAGAGAATATTTATAGCTCAGGGTTGAAATGAAGAGTTCCTGTTGCTCTCTGAGCTTGGTGGTTTACTTGCAGACATCCATGACCCAACTAGCTAATGGTATCAGTGCTCAAAGGGAGAAGAGGAGGAGGGGGATTGTGGGCCCTTAATGCTTTCTGAGCTTGGTTGTTTTCTTGCAGACATTTTATGACCTAACTAGTTAACATTATCAGTGCTGGAAGGGATAGGAGGAGGAAGATGACTACGGATTCCTTGCTGTTCTCTGGCTTGGTTTTCCTGAAGATGTTTCTTTACTCTACTACTACTCTACTAAGGGGGAGGAGGAGGAGGACAACTACGGGGTCATTGGTGCTCTCTGAGTTTGATGATTAGCTTGCAAACGTTTCATGACCCAACTAGGTAACATTATCAGTGCTAGAAGGGAGTGGAGCGTGGGAGGGAGGAGGAGGAGGAGCGCTGTTGGTGTTCTCTGAGTTTGGCGGTTTTCTTGCAGACTTTTCTTTACCCAACTAGGTAATATCACCAGCGCCAGGGTTGATTTCTGTAATTTCTGCTAATAAGTGCACCTTCAGTTAGGCTCACCCCAAGAAAATAACGTGCAGGAGGGAAACCTCCAATCCTAACCCAATTTTCTGCAAATTTCACTGAGATTTATTTCTACATAAATCAGGAGCATTCAGGTTGCTTAGGAGAAAGTCTAACTGAACTCCACGTGGCTTCCGTTGGAGCAAATATGCATCATCGTAGCCAGAAATCGTGGCATTTTCTTGGAGGGTCTTCTTGCAAGTTCCAATTTGTCTTTTGTTGTGTGGCTTTGACTCAGGGAGAGCTGTTAGAATCTGAACCAGAGGGGAAAAAAAACCACATTTTGGTGAAGGATATTGCCTGGAGACTATTTGTCATTTGTCAACATAACTATAATGTGGCAATTCAGTGAATATTTCTGTTTTAATCTTCTGCAGCCTGGATAATCATTCAAACTGTTGGCACAAGTGGTTATCCTAGAGAGCAAGTCTTCCATTTCCCCCACACACACACTTTCCATTTTTCTATTTTCCTCCTTCTCTTCTTCCTCTTCTTCCTCCTCTTCCTTCTCTTCTTCATCCTTCTCCTTTCTTCCTTCTCCTTCTCCTCCTCCTCCACTCCACAAATATTACACCCTTCTTGGACTGATGATATTACCTAGAAAGGTAATGAAACGTCTACAAGAAGACAACCAACCCCAGAGAGCACTAAGACCCCATAGTTCAATCTTGAGCCACAAATAATCTCCTCTATCCTTTCCTTTCTTGATTCTATTTGCAAATTTTGACCCAGTCAATACAGATCCAGGTCTGTTTGGTCCAAGGTTTGAACCAGGCTCATAAATCCATCCCCCACAGGCCCACAAATCCAACACACATCTATCACAATTCATCTTCTGCCTTAATGGCCAACATAATTCTGGATGGATTTTATTCCTGGCTAGAATAGTGGACGAGTCCTCTCTTATTCCCCATGAGAGCATTTTAGGATTACAATCTATATTTCATTAATTCATGAAGTACTCAGCAACACTGTAATATTTGTCTTGAATAACAGGCCATATTATAAGTGGAATGAAAGTATAATTAAGATGTTTCTTGATTATTAGGTTGATTTTTGGTTCTATCTTTTATTTCATAAGCCAATCGTTGACTTTTTGTGGGTAACTTGGAGTTGATCAGATTGAAATGCATACAAATCACAGCAATTAATTAATCTCTAAATGTACTTCATGAACTAATTTAAAAGCACACCTTTACTTTAAGGAGTTATTCTGATGCCTGATCTGTTGATAAGAGTAAGAGGGATAGCTTATCAAAGATGTTCCTTTTAGTTTTCATTACTCATTTGTGAATTATGTCAATGGTGCGTTATCTTCAAAATGGTACCCATATCAGGCTTTGCTGATACAGCACATAATTTTTCATCCAATACTTGTTTAATCTGATTAATTATCTGCCTTTTACTCAATAAAGCTATGAAATGCCCTTTCCCGGGCTGATATGGCCAGTTTACAGTGACTGTTTGATTACTGAACATATTTACAATGCAGAGATAGGAGTGAGCTCGTTCTGAGGATTAATAATTGTCAGTCCTGCACATGATGTCTGTAACAACTCCATTTTATCTTTAAAGCGGCTTATTAAAATATTAAGAGTAAATGATGTGGTGAAAATAAGGCAATAACCATCTCAGCGGAGAACAGGGGAAAAGAAGAAATTATCCATTTGTTGGTCATTTATGGCACGGAAAAAAAAATAAGCTGCAATTCCGTAATAATTTAAGAGGGTCTTGGAAAATGAAACTCTAACTTAAGGAAGTCCACAGAGGCAACATAAAAGCTAGACACATCAGAAGATCACTTATTTCCTCAAATTATAGAGACTTTTTTTTTTTAAAAAAGAATATTCTTTGTACAGCATTTGTGAAATGTTGATTACAATCAGCAACAAGACATATTTCAGGTCAAAGAAGATGGACAATTTAGTGCAGTCCCTAAATTTGAACTCGGTTCTCACCAAGGCTTCTTGAGACCATAATTAAGCATCCACTTAGTCAAAACAACTCTTGTTTTATTTCAGCGCTGGGAATTATGTTCATTCCCAGCCCGTAATGAGTCTCAAACAGTCCCTCGAGATAAGCACCCACCTTTCTCGCCTTTGAATTGCTGCCAACAACTAAAGTGCCAAATTAACTATAAAAAACCAAGCGAAGTACAAAGTCCACACAGAGCTTCAAGGATTAATCCAAACAGAGCAAACAACTGTGCTTCCTGCAAAGGTTTCTCCACCTTTGCCTGTCCTTTATACATTATGGGAGGAGCAATCACCTCCCAGCCTTACTCCCGAGTCGCCCCTTTTGTCTCAGCTGCTCTTGCCAAAGGAGCATGATGTTCTTGGACACAGTATATACAGCCACTATCCCAAAGGTGCTTTTTTTAAGGAGGCAACTGGATTTTCTGTTGTTGTTTTTTTCTTCGAAGACATTTCGCTTCTCATCCAAGAAACTTCTTCAGCTCTGGCAGGATAGTGAGAAATGAAATCCTGTCAAAGCTGAAGAAGCTTCTTGGATGACAAGCGAAATGTCTTCAAAGAAAAAAAAAAGCAAGAAAGTCCACTTGCTTATAAAAAGCACTTTTGGGAAAACCATGACCTGGATGACTGAGAATCTCTACGGGTTTTTATACAGTCGCTCCTTGCTTCTAAGTCTGGTAAGGGTATTAGATGGCATTTCTGCTAAGATCACAAAGCTACATTCTGACAGCTCAAGATATGTCTTACCCGATGTTTTATTATCCTGGAATCTTCAAAGATGATTGCAACAATATCTATGAAGCACCTTCTTAATAGCTCAGTTGTTCTGTCAGATTATGGCCAATTGGCTTCACAAGCTAGCATAGCATTTCCCAAAGCATATAGTATATACTTTGGGGTATATGATTAAGCGCTCATTCATAATCCTCCATAGCAGTGATTCTTAAACTTAACAACTTTAAGATGTAAAGGTAAAGGTTGCCCTTGCACATATGTGCTAGGGGGCAGTGCTCATCTCTGTTACAAAGCCAAAGAGACAGTGCTGTCTGAAGACATCTCCATGGTCATGTGGCTGGCATGTCTAAATGCCAGAAGGTGCACAGAACACAGTTATCTTCCCACCAAAGTGGTCCCTATTTTTCTACTTGCATTTTTTACATGCGTTTGAACTGCTAGGTTGGCAGAAGCTGGGGCAAGTAGCGGGAGCTCACTCACTTACGTGGCGTTAGGGATTCGAACTGCCGAACTGCCGACCTTTCTGATCGACAAGCTCAGCGTCTTCGTCGCTGAGCCACTGCATCCCCTACTTTAAGTTGAGTGGACCTCAATTCTATGCTGGCTGGGGAATTCTGGGAGTTGAAGTCCACTTGTCTTAAAGTTGCTAAGGTTGACAAACACAGCCCCACAAGAATCTTATGGCAGAGGTATCGGTATCCTAGACCATGTAATGCATATAATCAAGCTATGCTTTATGGGCTAATATACAAGTTGCATGCATTCCCATCTCATATGTTCGGTGAAATTGGAAAGATAACATTCATAGTTGCAAAAGGCCAAGATGAATTGGGAAATATGTTTTACGGCTCCTTTCCGTCTCTCAGGCAGATAGTATCTTAGAGAGATGGCTAAATTAGCTAGATTGCTTCTTGCTATCTACATTTACTCCTCGAGTCTAGTGCTATCGTTAGATCTTAAAAGCAGCAAATAATAAAGCTTTCGGTGTTTGGAGATGGAGGTTTTATCTCTTCCTTGCAAGCTTTTTCCTTCTCTTTTTTTCTTGACTGGTGTTACAATTGTGCCGTATCACTTTGCATTACACATATTGCTGGTTACGAATTAGAATTGATTTCTTATAGGAATATCATGTGTTTGTTGCTAGGATAGGATAGGATAGGATAGGATAGGATAGGATAGGATAGGATAGGGTAAGGAATAGGAATAGGAATAGGAATATGAATATGAATAGAATAGAATAGAATAGAATAGAATAGAATAGAATAGAATAGAATTTAAATAGAAGAGAAGAGAAGAGAATTTAAATGGAATAGAATAGAATAGAACGGAATAGAACAGAACAGAACAGAACAGAACTGAACCGAACAGAACAGAACAGAACAGAACAGAACAGAACAGAATAGAATAGAATAGAATAGAATAGAATTAGAATAGAATAACAGAGTTGGAAGGGACCTTGGAGGTCTTCTAGTCCACCCCCCTGGCCAGGCAGGAAACTTTATACCATGTCAGACAAATGGTGGTCCAATCTCTTCTTAAAAACTCCCGTGTTGGAGCATCCACAACAGCTCTTGTGTTTGTGTTTTTTTTAACCAATGGCAAAAGGCGCAGTTTTGCAGTCCAAGATGAACATCAGGCTGAATCTCCCCATATTTTGTACAGACACACACACACACACACACACACACACAAATGCATTCCTTTTGAGCCAAGCCAGAAACAAATGCTTCAATGTTGTTTGAATTATTTAAAGAAGATCCTTGCAGTTAAAATGAATAGAACTTGCGTTGAGTTCTGCCAAGGATGACATTCAGGCTCTGCTGGTTCTAATTCCCTTATTTTACTCTTGCATATATATATATATATTTTCTTTGCTGTCTTTTTCCAGTAAATCTTGTGGGAATTGTGCCTGCCTCTGTCCAGTGTGACCTCACTAGAGCCCTTCTAAAAAATATAGATTTTTATTTATTTTTTAAAAAATCTGACCTGATCTGAATAAGCAAAGGAGGGAACGTAGAAGGAGGTGTGTCCTCTTAGTTATCCTGAGACTAAATCAGATAAGGCCAGCACAAGAAGCTCTATTTATTGCAAAATAAATCTAAACATTAAGGTGGTTTTTTTTCCCCTTTAAGCTATGGTTTTGCAGTGGGGTAAAGAATGGATAAACAGGGGGGTTCCAGAACAGCAATAATGTTTGTTTTGTCCTGGGTGAATTTTATTTTTGTTGGCAAAAGCATGAGTGAAAAACTAGCTGCAGATAAAAGGTCCTTAGGGCGTTTCTGAAAAATCGTAATATGCCTATATCTCTGTACTTATGATATGTCTTAGGGAAAAGGCTGGGAAGAGAAGAACGCATAGCATTCATTAAAATTAATTTTTAAAGTGTTTACATCCAAATATTAGAGCTGCCTGATGTCCTTCGTTTGGGCATAAATTAGAAATGTGTTAACAACCCATAAAAAAAACAACAACCCTCAATGAAATAAAAAGAGGGGGGAGGAAGGATAGAAACATCGTTGTTGGTAAATTATTTAAAGAATGCTTATTTGTTTTAGCTAGCTATACCCCTGCACGGTTTGACTCGCGATCATAAATTTACAACTTACTATGAATCCCTCCTTGTGTCCTGCGTGGGAACCGCAAAACCACGTCAGAAATGGAAGGGAAGAACCGGATCAAAATTAATGGGGGGGGCACATATTCTCTTTGGATTTCCTCAGTAGAACTTTTTACGTGGTGGTGGAATGCCAAAATTATGGAACAAATCAAGTGAGGCTTTAGGTTCCGTGGTTTTCCTGTGGCTCTTTCATGGGAGAAGAAGGTCCCATGGGGTGGGATAGAAGATTGTTGTCGTTGTTAGTTGTGAAGTCGTGTCTGACTCATCGTGACCCCATGGACAACGTTCATCCAGGCCTTCCTGTCCTTCACCATTTTCTGGAGTCCATTTAAGCTCACACCGACTGCTTCAGGGACTCCATCCAGCCTTCTCTGCCATCCCCTTCTTCTTCTTCTTCTTTTGCCCTCCATCATTCCCAGAATTAGGCGTTTCTCCAGGGAGTCCTTCCTTCTCATGAGGTGGCCAAATCTGTGGTTATGGCCCACTCCAATCTGCCTCTTTGAATTTGACAGTTGAACATGATGTCCTACAGGCAGGAATATCATAAGTAAGTCTTAAATCATACATCGAGACTTCCAAGGTCTCTTCCAACTCCATTACTCTGTCTCAGCTGCAGCAGAGAAATTAATAAGTAAGGCTTCTAACTGTGGTTTGTTATATGGGGCAAGCTCAAAAGGGGCTACCAACCTACCTTGGGAACGGTTCAGAGTCCTGTGTATGTTTAGCTTGCAAAAGAGAGTTGAGAAAGGACCTTGAAAGATCTGAAGGACAGTCGTCTCCTACAGAACTTGCTCTCCCCTCTCTTCCAGGTGGGAGGACTAGAACTAGTGGGCTAAACCCCCAAGGGCTGTAGGTACAGATTAAACATGAGGAAGAACGTCTCAATAGGAAGAGTTGACCATCGTGGAATAGCTTACAGCATGGAGTGGTTTTTTTCTCTCTTTGACTGGAGGTGTTGAAATGAAAATCAAAGAATCTTCTATCGGAATGGTTAGTGAATCCTGCGGTGGACAGGGAGTTGAACTTGATGACTTCTCAGGTACCTTCCAACTCTGAATCTGTGATGGAATGTAGGCTGGATTCCCAGGCTGGTAGAGATGCATTCCAGAAAAGCAAGAGACAACTCAGCTCAGGTAGTTTGTGTGAGAGAAAGAGAGTGAAGACAGATCCTCCTTAATAGTTCCCAGACTGCATCCTTTATGGGGATGGTACCTTGCTTTAGTTCGGCAAGATTCTGTCTATAGGTGAGGACGGTCATGAAATTTGCTTGAATAGCATGGCTTTCTTGGTTTATGGAGCCTGGCAGAATCTATAATTCTATATCATATGAGATAAGGAGATGAATCCCTGAATAATCTTTATAAATGCTTAAATATGTTCTTTCTTTGTTTGTAGTGGCCTTCCATTGCCAACAGCACACAACACTGTCCTCATACATTCCAGTGGTGGATCTGGAAGCTCCAGTGAATCTGAAAGTAGTTCAGAATCTGATTCAGACAGTGAAACCAGCTCCAGCGATAGTGAATGCAATGAAGAATCACGTAGCGGAACTCCGGAGGTAAAAAATCACAATGTCCATCTCTAGATTTCCAGATGTTAAATTGCTTTATTAGGAGGCAACTGGACTTTCTTGTTTTTCTTTGAAGGCATTTTTGCTTCTCATCCAAGAAGCTTCTTCAGCTCTGACTGGGTGACAAGAAATGAAAGGATTGCACTACTCAGCTGACTCTGAGGACACAGATAAACCTCCAAGTGGCCTCAATGACCCTCTAAAAGGATGCAAATGACCAGCTGTCTGCAAGGAGTATCAATCCTTCCATTCCCCACCATTCAGTCAGAGCTGAAGAAGCTTCTTGGATAAGAAGCAAAGCATCTTCAAAGAAAAACAAGGAATTGCCTCCTGAAAAGACACTTTTGGGACAACTGTGACTGGATAACTGGGAATCTCCATAGACATTTAAATTGCTTTAGTTTTTCTTTTTGTCTATATACAGTGTATACCTATCTTGGCAACAGGTGCGTGGACTTCAAACCCCAGAATTCCACAGCCAAGACAGCCATTTATGAGAATTCTGGGATTTGAAGTCCACACACCTGGAAGCCCAGGCCTCATGGCTGATTTGGAAAGGAAAGCTTGACTACAAATGGGATCAATTGTTCATCACTTTTTTCAATGTGTCTCCCTCAGCCTGAACCCCCCTCAGCTAACAAGTGGCAGCTGGACAAATGGTTAAACAAAGTCAATCCTCACAACAAGACTATCATCAGCAATCAACATGACGGTCACGGGGAGAACAGCGTTCCATCGCAAACCGCGGCTCAGATGGAAGGACAGAACAAAGGGAAGGTAAACAACAGCTTGTCCTTGCCCGATTCCAAAGACAGGACCCTCCGCAGCCCCATCCGAGAGAAAGCCAAACCCCGGGTGGCCCAGAAAACCCCAGCCGAAGTGAAAAGTTCCAAGCAGAAATCCCCTGTCCACAATGAACCGGTCCCCCAAAGGACGACTGGGAAGAAGCAACCCAAAAAAGTCGAAAGAACTTCCAGTGTGGAAGACTACAATTGGCCCAAACCAAATATGACTAGCAGCACCCCCAAAGACAAGGAGGCGCAAGAGAGCCCAGAGCAGGCCAAACTGAGGGCGAAGATGGCCGCTGGGAAGACCGCTCCGAGGAAGGAGCCTAGGGCCACCACCGGCCCTCCTCTGGAGAAGAAAAAGTACAGAGGTCCCAGCAAAACTTTTCCCAAGTCGCGAGAGTTCGTGGAAACGGACTCGTCCACCTCTGATTCGAACACCGACCACGAAGAGAGCCTGCAGGCCAAAAGTCTGCAAGGAGGGAGCGGCTCGGACAGCAGCATCAAAGCCAAGGACTCCAGTAGCAACATCCTCAGCGTCAGCAGTTTAATGAGCAATAACAGCAACACTTCGGTGGACCAGAATGGGCCAGATTTGGAAGAGCAGCTTTTCTCACCTCTTCCCATTGTCCAGAATGAACCCCTGTCCCCCTTGAAGGAATTCGAAGAACTCAAGTACCTTTGGGTGAAAATAGACCTGAGTTTCCTCTCTCGGGTTCCCGGGCAAGATCTGGACTTTGAGAACGTCTCCGGAAAGGTGGAAGCCCGAGAGGTCAACGTCAAGCATCGGCGACAGGCACCCGACTCTCCCTTGCCCCTGGCTGAAAAACCGTCTGCTAAAACCAAAAGGAAGCACAAAGTAAGTTCTTTATTCTCAGCCTTCCTTTATTCCCTCCCGTGAAGATAGTGCCACGCAAAATCAGAATAAAACATCAACCCACTTTTTTTTTTTCTTTGACATCACCTACCTTGGCCTCCAGGAGAGGTTGGTTGTCCAACACTGGAGATATTCAAGGAACAATTGGACAACTATCTGTCTGAAATAGTGTAGGGCCTCCTGCTTCAGCAGCAGGTTAGACTAGAAGACCTCCAAGGTCCTTTCCAACTCTGTTCTTCTTTGGCCAAAAAGCCCGAGTGGGAACTTGGTGATGCCTCAAATTGGTGGATTTATCCCCAAACATCAACAATGTACTTGGGTGTGCTTTGTGAATTGCCTTCTTTTACTCTAAAAGCTACATCTGAAATGAATTGAGAAGAAGTTGCAATACGATCAGGGGCCGCCACAGAGGTTATCCACCATGTCAAAATAGCAATAGCACTTAGACTTATATGCTGCTTTACAGTGCTATGCAGTCCCCTCTAAGCAATCAGCCTCTTGCCCCCAACAATTTGAGTCCTCATTTTACCCACCTCGGAAGAATGGAAGGTTGAGTCAACCTTGAGCCGGTCAGGATCAAACTCCTGACAGTGGGCAGAGTTAGCAATATCAATAGCACTTAGACTTATATACCGCTTCACGGTGTTTTACAGACCTCTCTAAGTGGTTTAGAGCCAGCCTATTGCCCCCAGTAATGCTGGGTCCTCATTTTACCCAGCTTGGAAGGATAGAAGGCCGAGTCAACCTTGAGCCTGGTGAGATTTGAACTGCCAACTTGCAGGCAGTTAGCAGGCAGCAGAAGGAGCCTGCAGTACTGCACTCTAACCACTACGCCCCCGAGGCTCATAAAAATGCCACCCCTTCTTAATGCACATTAAATGCTCCACCCCTTCTGAATGCACATTAAAAATAAGAGTAGCTTTGATTACACCCCTACTATTTTAATGTCCTCAATCCCTCCCCTTGTGAACTCCTTTTGCCATGATAATGGATTAGTGGGAGTTTAGAAAGCCAGGTAGGGCATGCAATGGAGTAAGGATAACATAAAGAAACACAGATTATTTATATGCATCTTTTCAGCCAGAATTACTTTCAAAAGTTGGGGGAGGAAGCCTTTAAAGCTACTCCCCCCCCTCACCCGCCTCATCGCATTGATTAAGAATAATATTTTAAAAACTGAATACATTTTTTCCGGCACAACACTTGTTAGAAAGCAGTTTGGGATATCGCACAAGAGCTTTGCAAGAGAGAAAAAAAGACTTAGGTAATCAAATGCAACTCCTGGGTTTAATCTAATGGTACATCTTTGTCGGTTTTATTTTGTTTTGTTTCATTTTTAGTGGTTAGAGCATTAGGACAAGATTTCTCTCCGTTTTAAATAGGCATCCATCCATCAAAGTCAAAATCAGGCAAGCTTTCTGATAACATTTGCTGTTGTCTTTATTCCACATTGGAAAAAAAAAATGGGGGGGATTTTGTTACATAAACACCTGGGATTTATCAAAATGCCATTCACTTTGCGTTTTTTCTTCTTCTTTTCCTGCTGCGTTTTCCCCTTCCCCAACCACTACTTGCGAAGCAGAATCTTTTGGGAGTCAAGAGACGAAGCTTTTATCATGGGTTGGATATGATTTATATCCAGGGATGTATTGTTAAGGGTGGGATATGAAGTTCACACTGAAATGTGCTTTTGGGACAGGAGAGGCAGCGCAAGAAATCTCAACTCTGGATATTTGCAGGCGGGATTATTGTGTTTGTTTTTAAAACCTACTTGCAATTGTCATTGCTGACCCAAAAAAGGGCCCATTTTTAGCCTTTCCTGGAAGGAAAAGAGAGTAAATTGGGACAAAGGACTGTCCTTCAGCTCTCGCTCTCTCTCTCTCTTTCTTTTTTTCTTTTTTTCTTTTTTTTTGCTAAAGATGAAATAGGACATTTCAGAAGCAGCCATCCCTGACAGGTTTTACAGAATTAAACTGGGGTGCTAAAAATATTAGCTGAATCAATCTGGACAGTTTAGAGTGCCAAGTGGCACTCATTCTAATTTCATGCATATTTGGGCAATTCAGAGATGGAAGGCCCTGTCTAGGCAAGAAAAATACAGGGAGGGTGTGTGTGCGAGAGAGAGAGAGAGAGAGAGAGAGGGAAAGAGAGAGAAGGAGGGAGGGAGGGAGGGAGAGAGAGAAAGAAGGAAGGGGGTGTGAGAGAAAGTGAGATAAAAGACTATCAAAAAACAGAGAGAGGAAAGGGAGAAAGGATGACACAAGGAGAGAAGTGGTGATTGAAAGCAAGCAAAGAAGAAAAATCAAGAGAAAGGGGAGATTGATTGACTGACTGACTCATTGTGTGCTGTCAAGGCCGTGTTGACTTCTGCCACATGTAGGCAGATATTCTCGCTGTTGATTTGTGCCTAACCTGGTCTTTTAGGTCTTCTGATGGTGAAAGAGAGAATGAGAGAGAGAGGAGAGAGAGAGAAAGAGAGAGAATGAGAGAGAACATCTCCACACTTGGTTCTATTCCTACTGCCTCTCCACAAAAAGGATGGTTCTTGACCCCACTTCTATTGTGACCAGCCACACCATAGTCAACTCACTCCAGCGGGGTTGTGTTTAGTCCCAGCTAGTTCCAAACTTGCCTCGGGTTCACCACATACCGCCCAACCAGCCATGCTGTGGAACTCCAAAACCTTCTCAACTGTCCCATTTTATCTACCTAGTAAGACATGAAAAAAAGATCTAGCAACGTCTCATGGACCCCCCCTTGCAGAAAGAGGGAGGGTGCGTTCTTCCCAATGGTTGGTGGGATCATGTTCCCAACATTCTTCCCAACAGTTGGTGGGATCATGTGAGGTAGCCAGACCCACCAGTCAGGTGATTTCACTGGGATAAAAGACGGTTTGGGTGGGAAGAACGATGTGATTTCATCCGTTGTTGAAAAAGACGATGCGATAAGAAGCGTAACGTTTCTGGCTTCTCTCCTTCTGATCAAAGCAGTCTGAAAACGTGGACATATTTGGCGACAGCAAGAAACAACGTTTAGAAGAGTCTCCGGCTTCCTCTTTGCTTCCACCCTGCATTTCACCGATACCCAACCACAGAATACCCGGCATAAAAGAGTATGTGCTTTTTCCCTACTTTTTCTCTGTAGCTCTAACAGAATTAGCCCAGGATTTTTAGCCTCCAAAATGCCGTGCCGTTGATAGACCTCATTCCTAGTTTTATTGTATCTCTTTATTTTCTGTCTTGTGTTCATCTAAGAAATAATTATGACGTCTGGTTACTGCAGTCAACCTACAGGAAGGACTGGCTTCACCCTTCTCCTCTGGTTTATCTCTGTCTGGTCTTTAAACTGTAATTTGAAGGATATTTTTTTTTTCTCAACAAAACGAAGCTGCCTCTCCCATCATATTGTTGCACGGTGAAATTTATGTTGAGTGAGTAATCCCGCAGTAAACATAAAACTCATGGCTTTTAAAGCATTGTGAAATAAAACCAGCCCATTCCTAATCCCTCTTCTACCTGTGTAATTGCTAACTCCACTTAATGCAAATGAATTTATCCTAATTTGCCTTCTTGAACACACACACACACACACACCAAGTCTGAAAATGGCACCAATACCTTAAGCATGGAATCCATTTAAGGATGATGCAAGTGTCATCTTTCAAGCAATGTGCGTTTATCTTTCTCCACCTGCTTGCGTCATCTCTTTTTTAAATCTTATATTTTATGCCTTTACCAAACCCTAGAGAGTTAGCCCCCAACCTGATGTTTCTTAATTTCAGCTTGTTTTCTAGGTCATTAATTTGATTCCTCTGAGCCCTGCAACTATTGGTATCCTCTGTTATAATATAATTGTGTTCATCAATAGTTATTTCCCTTATGCTAGGTCTAAATTTCCCCTGGTCCCAGATGTTTCCAGTTGCCAAGCAATTCTTCCCCCTGATTTTCTTATTAGTTATGTTTAACTGAGACTAAGATCGTGGTGTGATCTGTTCTAAATATCCTCCAAGTTCGTATTTAGCCCAATCATTTTCTACTTTTTGAATATCATCAGCTATATTCATGTTTGAAGGGTCTCAACGCTTACAGAAGGATGAGTAGAAAGTCATCTCAATAACTTAGCACTAATGGTCATGGTTCCCCATGAAGATCACTTTGGCCATTGTGGACTAGAACCTAGTCTCAAGACTTTGGCCTGCTTTTGATCCAAGTTTAGCATTGGTGGCCGGTTGTGCTTATCCCACCATTCATACAACCTTCCCTTTGCTAAATCTCATGATCTTGAGTGCATATTCTAAGGCCGGGTTCCTCAACTCCAGCAACTTTCATTGGTGGACTTCAAATCCCAGAATCCATGCTGGCTGAAAAATTCTGGGACTTTAAGTCCACACATCTGAATGTGGCTATGGTTGAGGAACTCCGTTTTTATGGACTTCAACTCCAAGAATTTATGTCAGCTGGAGAATTCTGGGAGTTGAAGTCCACATGTCTAAAAGTTGCTAAGGTTGGTGACAACATCCATTTTTATGGAATTCAGCTCCCAGAATTCATGCCAGGTGGGGAATTCTGGGAGTTGAAGTCCACACATCTGAAAGTTGCTGAAGTTGAGGAATCTCAGTAGCCCATTTTTGTAAACTGAAGTCCATTTGTTATGAACTTCAACTCCCAGAATGCATGCTGGTTGGGGAATTCTGGGAGTTGAAGTCCATAAAATTTGCTGAGGTGAAAAATTCTGTTCGAAGCACTGGATTATCAGGAATAATGAGAACATTACAGTTGTGAGTCCAATTGTTGTTGTTTTGTACAATTAAATAATAACTGAAATAGGTGGCTACTTTCATTAGAAGTGGATGTGTTGTTGAATACAGTCAGGTGACATGATTGAATTTCCCCCCCCCCCCAGTCAAAAAGCCAAGTTGCTTTCCTTTTGCTTGTTTGTCTCTGATTTGTTCCTTTGAGGTATTGTAAATCTATAAAAACTTGACACTGACTTAAATTGACTAAGAGGGAGACATCCATTCTTGTTGACTTAATTTACTATTGAAAATTTGAGTCGATAATCATGAAAGTAAATGGCAGGAGAATGCAATATGTGTTGACTAAGGAAGGATTAAAATCCAAGTAATCTTCATTGACCGGACTAGGAGAGTAACTCAAATAATAATAATAATTAAAAAGAAACCCATGGTCGGATTAACATGTTAACGAGTCAGCTGGCTCTATCTGACTTGGCTTCTGTTTCCTTTTTTTTTCTTCCTTCTTCTTCTTCTTCACAGCCAGGGTTTAAATAGTAGGATTATTAATTTTTTGTGTCCTGGTGAAGGAGGTACAGGAGGCAGTCCTTGACTAACGACCACAATTTTTTCCTTGCTAAGTGAGAGAATCATTAAGTGAATACCACCTTTCTTGCCACAATTCTTAAGTGAATCTAACCATATCAGACTCTGAATTTTGATCACGTGACTGTAGGGATGGTGGAAAATGGTCATACGTCACTTTTTTCAGGGCTGTTGTAACTTCCAATGACTATTAAATGAATAGTGGTAAGTCAAGGGATGCCTTTATATGTTTGCTAAAACTGTTGGCTTCGGTTCTTCTTTGACAGAAGCAACTCCATGAAAAAAATGACCAAAAAGAGAGAAGAAAAGCTCTTCCCACCTCCCTTGTCTCCTCTGATGGACGAGACAGCCCCGCGGCATAACATCATGGACAGCAGCTCCTTCAACCAAGAGAACTCCCTCCCAAGCTCCTTGCAGACCAACACCTGCTCCAAACACAGGAAGAATGAGAACAAATCTTCTGCCAACTCCAAGGGAGTCAGTGTAAGTGTCAGGCATGAAAGATCAGGTCTACACGTGAAGGTCCAATTCCACTGACTTATCAATAAGAGGAGAAACTTTGTAGCTTGGGGTTGAAATGAGAGGTCCTTGGTGCTCTCTGAGCTTGGTGGTTTTCTTGTAGATGTTTCATGCTCCATCATCATCAGTGCTACTCTACTATTGACTAACACTGATGATGTTACCTAGTTTGGGTCAGGAAAACCATCAAGTTTGGAGACCACCAAGGATCCTTCGAACTGATTTATTGCTATGCATAGGAATCTTCTCAACTAACAGTGGGCACCTGCTAGGAGTTAGAAAAGGATCAATGGCACTCAAGGGGGGTGGGGGGAGTAGACTCAGTCTACAAGAGTTGGTGGTGTGGAAAAATTTTCCCGCTGTCCAAAATGAGTGTGGGTGAATCAATGCCACGTTGGAGCCCCTCATTTAGTCACAACCAATACCATGATAAAGGAGGAAGAATCAACCGAGATCCTTACCCGCTTAGCCACCCATCGTCCTCCTTGAAATTCTCCACCCCAGCTAACGTTTGACCGTGCTTCACCTTGGTCATGCAAAATTCAAGAGAAGCTGCGCAGCACTGACCTTTAAACTGTGATTTAACTTGTACGGTTGCAAAAGGGCAGGGAATTCAAGAGGGTTTTTTTTTTTCTGGTGGCAAGCCTTCTGCTCTCATCTGGCACCTGGCCTAATTGTTGGATACTTGTGAAATTTTCGCCTTGCTGTTTGCCTCCTAACATTTTAATTTTAATAAGCCGCCGATGCTACAAGGCACCCATGCTGACATTACACCTTGGAAGAAGTGGGTGTTAATGATGCTGAGCGTGGGAGCGGTATGGAGCCGATTGCACTTAATTAATTTGCTGAGCCTGACTTAGCGACACGCAGCCCAAGAAAACAAAGAGCTGGATTTTAATTTCAAGGCACGCACGCCTCGCAGGACGGGGACGTGTAAAGGTATGCTTAGCGTGAAGGCTAATTAAAAATTACTTTCTGTAGGAGGAAGACATTCACAACAGGCCTTCTAATCCTTTGCTGGAATCCAGCCACCTCGACAACAATCTCTGGTTGACAAGTCCCACCTTCACCAACGGGAATCCTGAATTGAGAAGACCCAAGATAACGTTTGATGATATGTTAGTTGCTTATTCGTTATGGCTGCATTTGTACTTTTTGGTTAGCTTGGGGCAAATTTCGCATTCCTTTTTTTCTTTAAAATAACATGTTTTTATTAGAACAGAATAGAATAGAATAGAATAGAATAGAATAGAATAGAATAGAATAGAATAGAATAGAATAGAACAGAACAGAATAGAACAGATATTGGAGAATAGAATAGAATAGAATAGAATAGAATAGAATGGAATGGAATGGAATGGAATGGAATGGAATGGAATGGAAAGGAATAGAATAGAATAGAATAGAATAGAATAGAATAGAATAGAATAGAATAGAATAAAATAGAATAGAATAGAATAATCTTTATTGGCCAAGTGTGATTGGACACACAAGGAATTTGTCTTGAAGCAGATGCTCTCAGTGTACATAAAAGAAAAGAAACATTCGTCAAGAGTCAAGAATCATAAGGTACAATACTTAATAATAGTCATAGGGTACAACAAGCAATCAAATCATACTAGGAAACAGTCAATATAAATTGTAAGGATACAAGCGACAAAGTTACAGTCCTACAATCACAAGTGGGAGGGGAGGGGTGATAAGGAGTGATGAGAAAGTTAATGGTAATAATAGTGCAGGCTTTGTAAATAGTTGAACAGTGTGGAGGGAATGATTTGTTTAGCAGAGGGATGGCATTGGGGAAAAACCTCTCCTTGTGTCTAGTTCTTCTGGTGTGCAGTGCTCTGTATAGTGTCATTTTGAGGGAAGGAGTTGAAACAGTTTGTGTCGGATGTGAGGGATCTGTAAATATTTTCACCAGTATTATAAAACACAAAAGTAAATAGAAGAGCAGTGAGGAGGAAGGAAGAAGAGAAGTGAGGAAAGATGGGTGGGGAGGAGAAAAAGAAACCCTGACATTCCAACTCTCTCTTGCGTTTCTTTGGGCAACATTTTCAGAAATTGTCTGCTCTTACTTTCTCCCTAGAACTGAGAGAGACCAACCCAAAGTCACCCAGATGGAATTTGTCACTAAACAGGACCAGGAGCTGGGTTTCCCCAATCCTGGCCCCGTTTTGAATGAACTCCAAGACAGATCAAAAATCCACCTGGTCATTTAAAGTTTAGCCTTCTAAATGAACCTATAATTGTCTAATCTGATGTTACAAAGAGAGAAGCTGGAGGAACATTTTGCAATGGCTGGAGATTGGACAAATAAAGAAACACATATTTGTAGGGGAAGTAAACTTACTGTGCATGGATTAGAAGTTGGAAATCTCGATACCTTTAGCAGATGTCTTTTGGAGTCAGCTTCTTCCAAGATGTCCTTTTGACTTCCCAGTGTGGTCTACAACTCTTAGATTGCCAAGTGATCTCCCGCCTGAATATTTTCCAGAATTTATTCCTTCTTAGCTTTTGGAATAAGTCACAAGAGGGAAGAAAGCAGAGTACTATGTAGATTTACATAGTATTTTATTTTTTATTTTATTATTAGAAGATGGGCAGGATTAAGGCAAGCCCTGTAAGCATGAAGTCTAGATCAGGCCAATGCAAGAGCTGAAATCCCATAGCTGCTTCTTCTCACCACTGTTGTTGTTATTGTTGTTGTTGTTGTTGTTGTGTTTTTCTAGGCTTCACAATGCTGATTATTACATGCAAGAAGCCAAAAAACTCAAGCATAAGGCAGATGCTCTGGTAAGTCTCTCCATGTCCCTTTCGCTCTACCTGGTTGGGTTGCTGATTCAGCAGAGAATTCATATGCCGGAGAGGATCGCAACACGTGTGTGAGCTTTATTAACAATGCATTAAATTATGCTAATTATTAGTATGCAATAAAGCACCCTTCATTAACAGGAATGCCCACCGTGGGGGCAGTAATGCAGATAATTCTCTGGATCAGCTGGCATCCAGTTTTGGTTGCCAGGATATGAAAAAGTTATCGAGACTTTAGAAAAAGAGCAGAGAAGAGCAACCAAGAGGATTAGGGGGTTGGAGGTTAAAACATGAATAGAACGGTTGCTGAAACAGGGTATGGCTAGTCTAGTGAAGAGAAGGACTAGGTCCATGATGGCGAACCTACGGCACGCATTCCACAGGTGGCACACAGAGCCATTTGTGCGAGCACGTAAGCCCCAGCCAAACTTACCTGCGCTGTACATGCACATGCCTCCCAGCTGATTTTTGAGGACTTTTTCGCCCTCCCTGAGGCCCCAAGGGAAGCTTTTGCAGCCTCAGGAGGCCAAAAAATTGGAAGTGCCAAAACGGGCCCATTTTTCAGCCTCCCGAGGCTGCAGAGGCTTTGCTCGAGTCTCCAAGAGGGCAAAAACGGCCTCAAACGGACTGAAAATCAGCTGGGAAGTGTGTGCATGTGCAGTGCAGGTAAGGGGCAGGGCGAGGGTATTACGTGTGCATGTGTGCAGGGGAGGGCACATTGCATTGTGGGTCCCAGCATGCGCATGCACTTTTCGGCACACCACAACAAAAAAAGTTTGCCATCACTGGCCTAGGTTATCTGCTGCCATGATTCCCTTAAGAACCAGGGCAAGAAAGCGGGGCAAAAGTCGTTGGACGAACATCTCATTTCGCAACAAAAATTGGGGGCAGCTGTAAGTCGAGGCCTATCTGTATCCAGATCCTTAAGGAGGGGCGCCCAAGAGCTACAAAACAGGAGTGCACCCAAGGGCCCAGATTTCTAGCGGAAATGAAACCCTTCACCAATCTTGAAGAGCAACTAAAGCGTCGTCTCAAATTCCTTTTATTTTCCAGTTGGAGAAATTTGGCAAAGCCGTGAATTATGCCGACGCGGCGATCTCCTTCATCGAATGCGGGAATGCTATGGAGCGTGATCCGTTAGAGGCGAAATCTCCATACACCATGTACTCTGAGACGGTGGAACTCATCAGGTTAGTGCTTTTTCTGTGATTCTATGTATAATTAGCTGCTTCGTGATTTTCTTTTTTTTTTTAAGGATCGTTCTGACCTGGTTACTGGTTAGTCCAAGGCATCATCAACTCAGAAGGCATCATAATTAGTCCTTTCCGCCATTTTATGAACGCCACGGAAAATTTATAATTGAGGGAGCCTGTTCTTAAAAATTAGCCCTGTTAGGGGATATAATAAGGGTGCTGTATAATTTGCGATATTCATATAATTAAAATTGAAATGCAGTGGATGGAAGTAAAAACATCATCATTTCAGTGCTTGGGCTGTCACATTTACCTCAGAAAGGGTTAGTTTTTATTGTTCCAAATATTAAAGAGAGACCGTTGGCATCTCTGTTATAAATCCTGCCTTTTTAGAGTTTATCAATTAGCCGTAAAACAACTGTCCTAGAATGAATTTTGGCAGATAAGAATCAAAAGATGCTTCCATAATCAGCATATCACCAGTTGTGATGGGTGTGACAATACGCTAGTGTGGTCAACACACTGCCGTTCGCCCACACGCCATTATTTCCTGGTGAATGAAGTTGCCGGAATACCTTAAAACTTTCTTACGCCAGAGTGAACTCTATTACTTATTCTTAACATAAGTACTGTGAAATTGTATTAAGGCTCAGAACAATGATTTTTATGGGATGATCTGATTTTCAGAAGGCTGAGTGTGCAGGGAACATGGGAGTGAAAAGCTCCAGAGAAGTGAGGGTGAAGATAAAGATGATAGATAGACGGATAGACAGACAGACAGACAGACAGACAGACAGACAGACAGACAGAGATGGATAGATGGATGGATGGATAGATAGATGATAGATAGATAGATAGATAGATAGATAGATAGATAGATAGATAGATAGATAGATAGATAGATATGGATACATAGATACACAGATAAATAGGTAGATAGGTAGAAAGGTAGGTAGGTAGGTAGGTAGGTAGGTAGATAGATAGATAGATAGATAGATAGATAGATAGATAGATAGATAGATAGATAGATAGACAGATCAGGACAAGAAGCAATGGATGGAAACTAATCAAGGAGAGAAGCAACCTGGAATTAAGGAGAAACTTCCAGTAAGGAC
Organism: Pseudonaja textilis; assembly: GCF_900518735.1. The sequence continues at coordinate 3,556,835 of NW_020769394.1, forward strand.
AATTAACCAATGGAACAAATTGCTTTCAGAAGTTGTGGGTGCTTCAACACTGGATGTTTCTAAGAGCCTGGAAGGTTACTTGTCTGAAATGGTATAGGGACTCCTGCTTGAGCAGGGGGTTGGACTAGATGACCTCCAATGTCCCTCTCAGCTCTATTCTGAATGAAGATATTTCTCGTACTGTGTTTATCGAGGGTGGCAGCTGCTCTCTTGAAGGGCAGTGGATGCCCTGCTGCTTGTGTACAACTCTGAGGTCATTCGGTTGTTTCTGTGGGCACCGCTGTTGTTCCTTGATGCCACCCATTCAACCTCTTCTCTTCCATCTCTCTCTGAAGGTATGCCATGAGGCTTAAGAATTTCACGGGGTCTTCCGCCACAGAAGGAGACAAGAAACTTGCAGTCCTCTGGTGAGACATTGTCCTTCTTTCTCAATTGTCTTGTTATTAAAGTTGATTAAAGCTTTCCTTCCCTCCTTCCTTCCTTCCTTCCTTCCTTCCTTCCTTCCTTCCTTCCTTCCTTCCTTCCTTTCCTTCCTTTCCTTCCTTCCTTTCCTTCCTTTCCTTTTTTCCCCCCTATCTTTTCTCTTGTTTCTTTGTAAAAACTTGTAATAAAAATCATTTCAAAAATGATGTGCTAACCCAATGTGGTTTTCTACTGTGGTTGGTGCCCACAGATCACAGCTTTTGGGGGGGAAAATGTCAAGTTTGTGTTTATGTGTATTTCCAAATTCCTATAGCTACCGCTGCTTATCCCTCCTCTATCTGAGAATGTTTAAACTGAAGAAGGATCATGCAATGAAGTACTCCAGATCCTTGATGGAATATTTTAAGGTAAATGACATTTAATTGCTTTTTATGCAGAAAGGGGGGGGGGAGAGAGAGAGAGAGAGACAGAGGGAGAAAGAAAGACAGAGACAGAGGGACAGAGGCAAAGAGAGAAAAGAGAGAGAGAGAGACAGAGGGAAAGGGAGAAAGAAAGAGAGAGAGAGAGACAGAAAGACACAGAGACAGAGGGAGGGAGGGAGG
>NW_020769394.1:3564618-3596167 GCF_900518735.1 Pseudonaja textilis
AGATAGATAGATAGATAGATAGATAGATAGATAGATAGATAGATAGACAGACAGACAGATAGATAGAAAGATAGAAAGATGATAGAAAGAATAAGGTAAGGTAAACATACAGACAGATAGATAAAGATAGATGAGAGATATATGATATAGATAGACAGGTAGATAGATACAGTAGATAGATGACATATATAAATAGAAGACAGTTGGAAGATGGATAGATATGGGTTTATAGGAGAGAGAGGGAGGGAGGGAGGAAGAGAGAGAGAGAGAGAGAGAAGAAAATTGGGAGAATAGAAAATTAACCAATAAATTCCATGCCAACCCACAGTAGATGAACAGAAAATAATACTTCTCTCTATTTTTCAGAGTTCTTCATAGACTTGGACTTGGTGATGGGTCCATTGACACAACACAGCAGTATGACCAACCTGGTCCGTTACATTCGTCAAGGACTCCATTGGCTTCGCACCGAAGCACACTTGTTGTAGTGACGGCCACGCCCCCCTGTCACAACTCCATCCCGTTTCCTTCCTCGGCACACAGGTGATTCCCCGATGGACAGCCACTTCCTCCCGTAACTGTATTCATAGAGTTTAATTTTGTTGCCGTCTCTCTTTCTGTCTTATACAAAACACGAACTATTCTATCTGTCCGAAGTGGAATTGCCATAAATGGGAAATGTAGCTTCCAAGCAGGGTACGTGTTCCTCCTGTTGAACCAGCGTCGGTTATTGCCTTGGTCTACAAATTTCTACGAAACCTGCCAATATTGACATCTGTAACCCACAGAATGGTCATTCCCTGCAGTATTGCACTTTGATCCAGAAGTATATTTGGGGAGAAAGGGTTCATAACATTTTGAGGGCCCTTTCCCAAAAGTTCTCACACCTGCCAATCAATGCAGAGAAACTCCCTCTTCCCAAACACTATGTTGTCCTTCTGGGACAAACCATCCCTGTCCTCAGCTTAGTCCTGACTTGTTACTTGACAAGAGATAATTGTTACCATTGCAGAAGTGTGGTCCTTAAACAAGTATAACGTTGAGCGCTTCCACATGCACATACACAAAAGCCCTTGGGAGATGTCTACAGAGAGGCCAGTCAACTGTCACATTTTGTAATTCTGCTTGGTGGGCCTCCCTTTTTGAGGGGCTACAACCATGCCCTTTTAAAATCTATTTCACCAATATGGAAGACTTTGAAATGAAAAAGATATCCAGTAATCTATGCTGTAGGACTCATCCCGTGTTCTCTCTCTCTCTCTCTCTCAATCTCTCTCTCTCTCTCTCTCTCTCTCTCTCTCTCTCTCTCTCACACACACACACACACACACACACACACACACCTCTCAAAAAATTAAGGATGAGATAGGTTTGGTTTTTTTTGTTGTTGTTATTCTAAATATGTGGGGCATCTCCACAAATTACCATAGGTTCAACTACGGTACAAGGTAATCTCGTTTAATTGAACCATTTGTGGGTGGAGGATGTCCATTAGATGTAATTACCACAGCAATGGATGACATAATGGAAATGAGGCCAATTGTCTGAAGATGTCCTTAAGTGAATGAAGCTGTAATGTTATGCCAATGACACACATTGACCCTCGTTGCCTCGTTTGCATAAGGACATCAATCATTGCTGAAAGATACGTTGAAATTGTCTCCTCTAGACTTCTTGGGAAGCGATGGACTTGTGAACTGTTTCAGAGTCTGCTAAATAGTTTTGTTAAAGCAAGGTTTCACTGTATCCCAACATGTGCTGGCTGGGGAATTCTGGGAATTGAAGTCCAGCGGTCTTGAAGTTACCAAAGTTGAGAAACAGAGCTGGAGGGTTCTCAACTATGAGGGCCCCATATCCAAGCCTACTGAGAAAGCTCAGTATAATCGTTGTAATGACTCCCTTTCTAGGAATAACCTAGAGCGGGGTTGGCTGGTTGTTGTTTTTTTTCATTCCTTACTACAAGGTTTCCGAGGTGTGCTTTTTTATTTTTTTAACCTTTCAAACCTGCCCTTCCTTGTGGATTGCAGGATGCGCTGTGCACCAAATGGTTTTAATGAAACCCTTCGGGCATGGGTAGGATTTAACTGGTGCAACAACCAAACTGGTAGAATCCCACCCCAGCATCGTCTTCTATCTGCAATGGCTCTAATAGGACCACCAACTTATCACCAGGCAGGTTCTGGGAGCTTTCAAATCCTCCCAAACCCTTCAAATAGTCAGGGCTTTCCCCAAAACACCACCATTGGAAAAGACACCAGCAAATTCAAGAATTGGATTTCTCCTCTTCCTCCTGTTAACTTTCGGCAGGAGGAGATCTTTTGGCTGACAGCGACAGATGGAAGGGCTGTGAGATGGAGGGTTTTCCCAGGGCAGAGTGGCGAAGTGTGTCAAAGAAATAGTAAATTATCGTTGTGTTTTCCCCACTGTACTTCATCCAGTCAGGCACTGAGCAGTTGATATCCCTAACACGAGCTTTTTCACAGCAGAATTCACCAGTTGTTCTGTCTCTACCTATGTTCCAATGCTAGGACTAAAACCCGAGATATTAGAAGGAAGACAAGATTAAAATCCCTTTAACAGCTGCAGGGTGTATTTCTTTTATCGCACACACAAAAAAAAAAGGAAAAAGAAAAGAAACCAAAACACAAGGGATAAGGAAAAGAAAGCCTTTAAGATCAGAGCTGGTTTCCATTACAGACCACCTTAAACTTCAAAATATATATATATTTTTTCTCCCTGTAAAAACAATAATTAAGCCTTGGTAAGCCTTACAGTTATCATTTAATGTATAAGCTTTTATCCATTTGGACCGGTGCCAGTTTGGTTTAGAACAGAGCTAATCCCTCACCTGTGAGTAAAAATTTTGGAATTCAGTCAAGCTTGGTTTTAGGTAGACTATATTCCATTAATTGCTTCTCTTTTTTTAATTTGTTTTGAAACTGGATGTTGGATAATGTCATTTCCATTATCATTTTGGTTTTGGTTTTTTCTTTTTTTCTTTTTTTTTGCAGACAGCGCAGGTCCTCCACCATATTCAGATTAACCAAGTTGGAAGGGACCTTGTAGGTCATCTAGTCCAACCCACCCACCCCCACCCAAGCAAGAGACCCTACACCATTTCTGACAAATGACAATCCAGACTCTTCTCGAAATAGACTTTGTATGAAGGAATAAACTTCAGGGACAAACTTAAAGAAAGTCCTACAAATGTTAACAGTTTAATTGTAAATGTTAAGTGGGGGATGGGATTTGGGGAAATTAATCCACGAAAAACATCAGTACACCTAACCATGTAAATACCACTTTATATCATTATCACTCCAGAATAATATTTCATTCATACTGGATCACTGAGAGGGGAATCACTCATAGCTATGTTCCCTTATATAATCCTATAATTTCAGAAAGTGATATATCAGTGGTTCAAACTGCTGGGATATCTTTTAGGGAGGAGATAGTATTTGCATCCATGTGCCAAGATTTTTAACAACTGAGTCCAAATCCAGTCTTAAAGGTTCCCTTGATGGCAATCAATAATTCACTTTACTTATTTATTTTTAGGGAAAAAATAAATCTAAGTCTTAAAAATATTTTATTCCCCATTATAATTACTGTAGTTCAAAATTAACCCTGGCAACATTTGGCTGGTCTACAAAGACTATTGTCAGATTTTGATTATATCAACCAGATTAGAGAGATTTTTCATAGAAGAATAGATTCTCACGGAGACCCAAGGTCCTTTTTCAAGAGGCAACTGGACTTTCTTTCTTTGCTTCTCATTTCCTTGAAGATGTTTCGCTTCTCATCCAAAAAGCTTTCTTCAGAACTTCTTCATCCATGACCTGAGAATCTCCATAGACCTTCCTACAAAGAGTTACTCTGAAATTCGTGGGTTGAGGTATGACGAGAAGTCAACATATGTTGATGATTCCCTTACTAGCTTCATCCGAACATCTTCCCTTGCGTCTTCTTAAGCTTCCATATTGGAAACTGAACCTGAACATAGACTTCATTTCCCATCTGATTCCAGGAATTGCTCCATATCTCTGAAAAAGACCTCACAGTCTTTCAAATTTCTTACCATTTTTCCCCTCCTTCTTCTTTCCCACGTCCATATTATTCATGAGAGCTTTCTTCTATATCGTGTGTGATGCATTCTGACAACATGGAATAAAGCAACCATCTTTCCATCCAGATGTCTTAAGGAAAGTAATGGGACCTTTTGCGGTTCGCTTGTTTCTCTAAACCTCAGTTAGAATTAATGGCAGCCCAAGCCAAAAAAATCATCTGGGGTTCATTGGAAAAGAGTAGAAAAGGATCCCACCTCTTCTTCAAACCCCCTAAAGAAGGAGAAAACTGGAAGGGCAACCATCAAAAACTAGATCTTCCTTTCCATTCCATTCCACAAACAGAAAACTCAGAATTGACTCTAGCCCTCCATTCAGAGCCAGGAAATGACCTGAGATCAATTGGAAAATATCCCACCTCTTCTTCTGATCCCCCAAAAAGGGAAGGGATCCATCAAAATGAGAGATTCCTTTCCATGCCAGAAACAAGAAAGCTTTTAAAAGCACCCCCCCAATCCGGGCTCTATTAAAAAAGAGGGGGAAAAGTTGTCCATCTTGAAATCTATTCCGACTTCTGTTTAAAGTTTCCATTCATCTTCTTGAAAGCCTCATCGGGAAGACTGACCAAGGTTACAAGTTTGAATTATTGCCCCGTTAAAGCAAGTGGATTCCACGCACACCCTCCCGCATATATTTTTTTTCCCCCCTTTTGTTGAGTGAATGGCATTTTCTGTCAATGGCGCGAGTGTAAATCAGTCACGGTAATATAGCACCAGCTCTGAATGTCTGCCAATAAAAAATCTCGAGGGGAAGAAGAAGAAGAGGAAAAGAAGTCAACAATGGAGGTTTTTCCTCTTTGCTAGCTGTGTCGCAGGGAAGGTGACCGCCCCAAGTTTCATTAGCGTGCACAAGATTGGTCTGTAGACCATGTCAGCTAAACGGGGTGCCCTTCGCGAAAGAAATAATTGGTGGGGTTAAGGAATGACATCAAAGTACTTGGCCAAGTTGGACAACTGCCAGAGTTGGAAAGGCTTTAAGTCAGGCTAAGAAATGAGAAAAATATGGCGACTTCCAATATCTGAGGGAATGCCGGATGGGGTTTTTTTGGTGTGGCGGGGTATACACAGAGATGTACAATGTGACATTTATCCAGATTAAACAAAGAGGGTTTGTTTGTTTTTTAATTTGCTTTGTTTCATGAAGAGATCTTGGAATTCGAAAGCTGTTTTGTGTGCCCTGTAAGTAACACACATACAAAAAAAAAACAAGAAATTAACTGGAGTCTTTAAGAAAGAAAAGCTTGTAGGTGTCCTGAGGAAACAGAAATTACTTCGACTGAAGGAGTTGACTTGACCAACAGAGACTGGGGCTTCTTAAAGACCAAAACATTTGTTCTTGCAAATGTTTTTGAGGACTGTAGACCATGTTTCTCTGTATCTGACCAAACAGGCTGTGATTTAAGAAATGTTACAGGATAAAAAAAAAATATTTTAAGAGCCAAGGGTATGGAATATGGCCCCTCTTTAGATATTGCATTCACGCAGTTTAATATATCTGTTTAATGACCTATCCCACAACGGCTTCCAACTCCGTGGTTGAGTGGAGTTTTTGAAGGCCTCTTTGTGGTAATAAGTTAAGGACTACCTGCAGGCAACAACTGTTAGTTATGTCTGTTGAACAACTGTTAGATGCAGTTTGCTCTTTCCCGTTTTCTAGCCAGGTTCTCACGAAGTTGATGCTTTGCTTTATTTTGGAATGAGAAAGAAAAGAAGGGAACTTGAAGATGGAGGGCCCATTTCTTGTATGTTGTCTGATTCCTGTGTGTAGATTGAGTCTTTGTGTTGCAGGATAATTGACATACGTGTCTGTGTGTGCAAACTCACCATTATTTACCATCAAACGAGGACCAGCTAACTCAAGCAGAGGGTCAGAACAAAGGTGGGCCTGACAATTCACCATCCTATATCTGGGAGAAGGACTTGGGGATGTGAATGATTTACTTATATTGAGGGTTCTGCTGCATTCACATGTTGAGGGAAAGATGAATTCACTGAGATTATAAACAAGGTGGCTGATTGATGGTTAGGTATCAGTGGTGGGATTCAAAACTTTTACTACCGGTTCTGTGGTAAGGTTGGTGGACCTGATGTGGCTTGGTGGGTATGGCAGGGGAAGGATACTGCAAAATCCCCCTTCCCTCCCCACCCCACTAACCTGCTTTCCAGCTCCGTTCTCCTGTGCAGGGCAACAAAAGGAGACCCAGCCGATCAGCTGGAACTCAATGGGAGGCAGAGAAGAGATGGAGTTGGCGGGGCCACTCAGAGGTGGGATTTGCCGGTTCTCCAAACTACTCAACATTTCCACTATCAGTTCTCCGGAACTGGTTTGAACCTGCTGAATACCACCTCGGTTAGATATGAACCAGCCAGTGACATCCATGGCAAGTGTCAAAACAAACAAGACCATGGTTTTGGCACCACAACAGAAGGTGAAAACTGCCATCTTGCCTGCTTTGACACCTTGCTTCCATGGATGCTGCTAGTAGAAGCAACCCATCATGGCTTGTTCCTTCAAAGCATAGCTTATAGTCTGAGGAACACATCTAGTCACTGATTTGATGATGGCTTTTCTTTCAAGCACACACTCATGAGCATGCTTCTGACTTCTGCTGTAACAAACACACACAAGCAAACTTTTTCTCCTCTCAGTGAATCTCCTTATCATAGCATACTTGACTTCAGAATCCGTGTCAGAGCCCAGGGGTGGCTGGTTTGAAGATAGTCCGGTGCAAAAATCATACCTTTCCAAAAATAAAAATAAAAAATAATGTCCAACAAGCTAGTAATGTGATGTTTCATGAGAAGTAATCAACTAAGATTGTTCTCCTCCACGTGTTTGACTTAGCCAAGCTCTGGACATCAAACAAACCCCAGTTAGGTCAATCCTTGGAAAATGCTGTTCACTTTGGACTGACTTTAGAATGAGAACTTATCCCATTAGGCCAGGGTTCTACAAACCTTGGCAACTTTTAAGATGTATGAAGTCCACACATCTTAAAGCTGTCAAAGTTTGAAAGATGTGGAGTTAAACCTACAGGGAATGCCCTTACCCGGTTTTTAAGTCTCAAGATGTAGGAAAATAAATTCAAACCAATGAAATTAAAAATCTGTTCTGTTTCTTCTCCAGAGATCTAGGGATTTGTCTGGCTCAGTGTAAGACTTGTGCACCTGTTTTCCATAACTTCCGCCCCAAACAAATCATAACATCATCCCAGGCTCAATTTGCATCCTGCATTTACTTGTTTAGATGTGTTAGTTAAGCCATTTCAAACATGTGTATCCCACTGTAGAAGTCAGCTCTTTCTGACTCAAGGTCCTCCAGATGTGCTGGATTGCAACTCTTCCAGTTTTCAGATAATTTGGATAGTCACGATCGGGTTCCTGGGAAGGTCTCGCGCTCCTGCAAAAGGACGTCAACCAAAGTCAGATTTTTATTATCCTACTGTCAGGCGTGAAGAATCAGGACCACACATTAAGTTCCAGCTCAGATTTATTGCTCATGCCTTTACGCAAGAATCTAGTCAACGAACAGTCAGCACTAAATTGGCGCTCGTTAAGAACTGAATTCAAGAGGGGTTGGACTTAGAGCATTTGTGAGAATGTAACGACCCCTGGCTGATTGCTCTCTTGACTCCACCTCCAGTCTCTGCCTGTTCTCCTACATCTACCACTTAAAATTAAATTATACTTGACTATTGGGAGACCTAAGCACACTTCCCCACGCCACCTGGTGATTTAGCTTGCATTCATTCAAAATAGCCCCTTTGTGGGTAGGGGACCATTCATTGCATACTCTCTGCAATTCCACAATGTGTCTTTGGAACAAGCATGTTATTCCTTGTACAGTTTTAAGTATAAGTTAAGATGTTTTCTTTTGTACAGATTAAGATGAAGTTACTGTTAACCTGTCCAGCAATTATTGAAATGTTGTATAGTTCTGAAATTTTCAGTTCTTCTTCATTCTTTTTTTTTATGATTGTCTTATTTCTATGTAAAGGGGAAAAATGTATCCTGCTTGTTTACTTTGTACTTCCAATGTGTTGCACAATTATGCATTTCTGTTTACATTTTCTTTTCTATTTTTTTTTTAAAAATACTTTCTGTACAAACATTTTCAATGTTGTTTGTTGTTTTCAAAAACAATTGTCTCTGTATAAAATAATATTGGTTGAACTGGTACATTTGTGTCTCTCATAGAGGGATTAATTATACTGCCGGCGCATTGAATTATTTAAAAAAAAAAAAGGAAAATAAAATTTTTATGAAATGTTCAACTGTGCTCTCTTTTGTGACCGTGGGTTTATCCTAAACTTAAAACCACCCTGGGTTTTCTGGTGTTCATTATACAAATACTCCTCATTTAGCAACTGCCTCGTTTAGCAACCAGGCATAGTTGTGACTGTGATGAAAAAGGAACTTTATACACACTCTGTGATTTTACAACGTTCATAGATCTGGAAAATTTAAAAAAGTGAAATGAGATCACAAGCAGAATCAAAGTTTCCTTTAGTACTGGTGAAGTTACTTAGTAGTTCACTTAGCACCAGATGTTACCAAACAAGATAACATCTGCAAGAAAGCAACCAAGCTTGGAGAGTACCAAGGACTCATCATTTCAACCCTGAACAACAAATATTCAATTTTATTGGTTCAGTTTCATTTAACAGCTGAGTTACCAATCCCAATTGTGGTTGCTAAATGAGAACAACTGTCAGGTCCACCATCTTCGGCTTGGCTCCTCACTGGCATCCTGCCATCAAAGGACAAGGGGGTAGGAACAGGAGACCAATGGGTAATAAACCCGTGTGTGTGTGTATTGTGGCAATTCGGGAGGGGGAATGATAGCTTGTGCCAGGCCTCTTCAAGGCCGTTTACCCCGAGTGCAGAAATTTAGCAGCCCAAACACCTCAGCGTTGCCAAAACATCTCAGTGGCATTGCATTGGCTGAGCTTAGACTGGTCATGTGGGGAGGGATGGGGAATGAAGGGAATTGTTTTGTTGTTTTGCGCGGGAGACTCAGGTTCCACCTGACTTTACTGAAACCAGCATCTTCCAGTAAAAGTACCTTTCACTTCAACCAAACGGAGTCGAGGGTTTCTCTTTCCAAAGGGATCAAACTGGGGCAGGACTGACAACAGCCTGTACTCATATTGCAATTTCTATCTTCGCCACCCTGGAAAGTGGGAGGACAATCCAAACATCTTTGCCTGAATGAGTCCTCAGTTGCAACTCAGAACCTAGATTTTGCACAGCCTTTGTTCTCCAAGGAGGCAAATTGCATTCTTGCCCGTCAACTTCAGTGTCACAACTTGTTAAAACCCCGCTAGTTTTGATTTTTTTTTTTTAAAAAAGCAAATCTCTCTGTGCTAAGGGACCTCTGAACTTCTCTGCCCATGGTGCACACCTTATAACCTGCAGACAACCTCGGTCGCCCCTTTCCTCCAGGCCCGTTGGCTCTCCTTGGCATTTACAACAGAGAAGAGGTTTTGCACCCTCGTGCTGGGGATGTTGCATTGTCTGCCTGTCAAGGCAGAACTCAATAAAATGGCTCTTACTGAGCTTCAACCCATTAATTTTACAGTAATCGCCCCGTGTGTGCTTGATGGGCTGACGGAGAATTATCTGCAATGGGAAGTTGCTTGCCAACAAACACTGTAAAGCAACAGATGCAAATTGATGGGAGGAGAAAGCTTATAATACCCAAGGATAGACCAGCTGACTGTTGCTAAGGGAATTTCAGATCTGTCCTTGCCAGTTGTACCTGTGGTTCTTAATCCACAGCAAAATGGGATAATAGACCTCTTGTTCCTGGTCCAGGAGAGTTTGTTGGGGGCTGTTTTTTATGTGTTTAGTTGCTTAGTTCTGGACCTCAGTGTCGAAGCAACCTTGAGATCAGGGGAGACATCTGGTTTGATCATCTCCAGGGTCTTTTTCACCTGGGGTGTGGCACAAAGGCAACACAGTAGGATAATCTATGGGAGTCCCCTTATTAGCTCCAACTTTGCTCCCAATGTCCTGATTATCTTCTGGCTGGAGAAAAACTCTCCCAGGAACAGCCTTGGGCTGCAGAGAATCAAGTCCAAAACATGGTCAACAAAAACAGTAACTATAAGTCCAATCAAGGTAAAATGAGGAAATTAGTCCGGCAGGGCAGGAGCAAGAATTCCAGACGTGAAGGCATGGAAATTGAATCCCACCACTGCTAAGAAGCTATTGCAGAGAAGAAGAGATGAACTTGCTCTCCAAAGCACCCGAAAGCAGGACAAGAAGCAATGGATAGAAACTAACCGTGGAGAGAATCAACTAGAAGTAAGAAATTTCCTGACAGAACAATTAATCAGTGGAACTCCTTGCCTCCAGAAGTTGTGGATGCTCCATCACTGGAAGTTTTGAAGGAGAAATTGGACAGCCATTTGTCCATCTGGGTCTCCTGTTTGAGCAAGGGGTTGGACTAGAAGACCTCCAAGGTCCCCTTCCAACTCTGTTATTCCATTTCCAGCTTACCTTAATAGCTTTAGCAACCTCAATCTGGGATCTTCTCATTCTGGGAAATGGGCTGCAATCCTCTTTGCCACATTCTCACAATCTCAGAACAACAACGAAAACCATGAAAAACAGTTCAGCCGAGGTGCCATTCGCCTGTGTTTTTCGGGAGTTATATCAGCTGGAATAATTCTTTCCCTCCTTATCCTTATCCTCCATTTGCTTTTAATGATCGCCTCTGTGTTGGCTAACCTAGTCGTTTCTCCGAAGGCATGTTGGTAAAAGTCAGAGACAGCAGGAACTCAATTCCAATTTTTAATTCTAATTTCTTTTTTTTTTCTTTTTTTGGGGGGTGGGTGGGTGGGGGGAAAACGCATAAATGAAGGAGCCGAAAAAGAGGCTTAACAAAACCCAACCAAGGACTCTGCTGCTAAATAATTCCTGGAATGAATTGTCAGAAAGCTTTTATTTACCGATCCTGCGCATTTCATTTCTCCCTGGCATGAGGCCGGGCTCCCTGACAGTTGAGATTTATTGATTTAATTGGCTGGTGTAACCATGCAATAAAATCATCTCCAAGATAAATTTTCATGGCACTCTTGTAGCATCGAAGTAATTTTTCAAGTGCTATGGCTATATTTCTCCGAGTTACAGGTGCAAAATTTGCTTAAAGCTGAAAATACCCTATTATCGGCCTCGCCACTCATCTCTTTGCCTCTCCATTGTGGCATTGCATTATTGTCTGTTGTTGTTACGATGATTATTATTACCCTCCTCGTTGTATTTACTTTACATTTAAAGTAAGACCCGGCCTAGGTCTTTCAAAGAAAATGTATGGTTTGGTTTGGTTTTAATTGGTTCATATATCCCGTGCCCAGGAGAACAGGAAGCATTCGTTTAATTTAAAATTTAATTTAATTTAAAAGGAAACATTCGTTTAATTCAGAGGTGGCTTGGAGGTTATTTACAATGTTCTCCTGAATCGCTTCTCTCCAGCTGCGAGATACTTTCCAATCCAGAGTCTCTCTTGCCCAAGATGGTTGTCACATTGTGATGTGATAGATGATGGGATCTTTAGATCTTTTTATTTTTTAATGTACGCTGGTGAGAAGCTCATTAAGGTTCAACAACAGCCACTACATGAAAAAAAGAAATCTTCGGATTAACTCCCAAATTAACGTGAACGCTTTCTTTAGAGATCAGCGATAGCGGATAGCTTTATTTTATTTATTTTTTAAACAACAGGCAATCTTCCTTCATGGTAGATTATTTACTCAGTAGGAGTCCTTCTTTGTTTTTATTTTTCTCCTTTCCCTACACAGATTCCCCGCCACAGCTTTGATCGACGCTGTTGTACTTCTTGCTCTACCTAATCCAGTTGGTCCTTTTGTGTTATTGTCTGAAACACACACACACACACACAAACACACACACACACACAAACAGAGTGTGGAGTCACTGGTATCCAATTCATCAGTTGGGAAGAGCTTACCTCCAGAAGGCGTGCGAGCTCCATCAGTGGAGGCTTTGAAACAGAGACGGGACAACCATTTGTCATCCATGGTGTAGGGCGAGGGGTGTCAAACTCAAAGCTCGGGAGCCATGGCGTGCTTAGATGTAGCCCATGGGCTGGCCAGTTGTAGGGTTCAAAAAATGTTACTACTGCTTCTGTGGGCGTGGCTTTCTGGGCGTGGCATTGCTTGGTGGGCGTGGCTTGGTCTGGGGGAAGATATACTGCAAAATCCCCATTCCCTCCCCACCCCACTAACCTGCTTTCCAGCTCCGTTCTCCTACGCAGGGCAACCAAAGAAGACCCAGACGATCAACTGGGACTCAGGAGCCGGATAATATATGGGGGCAGGGCCAGTCAGAGGTGATATTTGCCGGTTCTCTAAACTACTCCAAATTTCCACTACCGATTCTCCAGAACTGGTCAGAACTGGCTGAATACCACCTCTGACGGGGCCGCCCTGGGAACATTGAAGGACCAGCCTGTGATGCATCTGCCTACGAAAACAGAATTAGGGAGGGGCGCATGCAGCCCTTGTGAGCTCCATTTTCACTGGCAGAGAGTGGTTAGGAGGCCCGTGGCAGCCCAAAATGGAGCTCGGGAGCCCGTTTCCACTGCCAAAGTTCTCAGGCTGCCACAGGCGCCCCCAATGTGAGTGACATCAAGGTATCCATGCCTATACTGGCCATACCCATCCTGGTCCCCCAAGGTCAAACAAAACCCTGATACAGCCAGTGGTGGGATTCAAATAATTTAACAACCGGTTGTCTGCCCTAATGATTTCTTCCAACAACCAGTTCACCAAACTGCTCAGAGCTGGAAGGGACCTTGGAGGTCTTCTAGTCTAGCCCCCTGGTCAAACTGGAGACCCTACACCATTTCAAACAAGTGGCTGTCCAGTCTCTTTTAAGAAACCTCCAGTGATGGAGCACCCACAACTTCTGAAGGCAACTTCTGTTCCACTGGTTAATTGTCCCCATTGTTAGAAAGTTTCTCCTTAATTCCAGGTTGCTTCTCTCCTTGATTAGTTTCCATCCATTGCCTCATCTTGTCTTCTGGTGCTTTGGAAAATAAGTTGATCCCCCTCTTCTTTGAGGCTCCTGAGTTCTGGAAATACCAGCTCTGCCCTTTTTATATTGGGCCTTATCTTGAGCTTTGGTTAAACAGCTGATCTCTTTATCTCTGTATTGGTTGACAGAAGTTATCTAAGGGCTTACAAAAAGGTTGCTCCCTTTCTGGCTTTCCATGATCTTCTATCTTAGGATGTCAAAGGATGACCTGAAGACCTGGGAGCTTCATTCTCCTCCCAAGAATGAAACTTGCCTAAAAGGAGTGCCAAATAGCAGAGTTTTAAGACTTGCCGTTTAAACAGATTAAAACGTCCACCGTGTTCCAAATCAATTGTGAAGAGAGGGAGATGGGAAAACACCCATTCATTTACAGCCCTGCTGTTAAGTCTGGGGAGGAAGGAAAAATTAGGCTGAAGTGTAACTAAGCCTCATTAAGGAATCTCGCTACTGAGCAGAGATAAAGTAAATTATTTGCCTGATCTTCTAAAGAGATATTTCACTGAAAGAATTATCTTACAGTTTTTAGGCAAATGGAAATTTGGATATATTTTAATTGCAGTGAATTTAAACTACTTTTACTCTCAAGTTGGGGTCTGTTCGTGTTATGCTTGATGAAGCAAAAATCAAATCTTTTTGGAAAAAGGATTTAACACCTGACATTTTTTTTTTGTTTTGGGGGGGAAGGTACACAGGACATGGATCTAATAACATTATGGGATTAGATTGATAGATAGATAGATAGATAGATAGATAGATAGATAGATAGATAGATAGATAGATAGTCAGTCAGATAGTAGATAGATAGATAGATAGACAGATAGATAGATAAAAGAAAGAAAGAAAGAAAGAAAGAAAGAAAGAAAGAAAGAAAGAATTAATTCTTTATTGGCCAAGCATGATTGGACACAAAAAGTAATTTGTCTTGGTGCAAATGCTCCCAGTGTACATAAAAGAATAGATACATTAGGAGAAGAACAGAATAACAGAGTTGGAAGGGTCCTCGGAGGTCTTCTAGTCCAACCCCATGCTTAGGCAGGAAACCCTACACCACTTCAGACCAACAATTGTCCAATCTCTCCTTAAAAACTTCCAGTGTTGGACCATTTACAACTTCTGGAGGCAAGGAGTTCCACTGATGAATTGTTCTCACTATCAGGACGTTTCTCCTTAGTTCTAGGTTGCTTCTCTCCTTGTTCAGTTTCCATCCGTTGCTTCTTGTCCGGCCTTTGAGCGCTTTGGAGAATAAAAATAAACCTTTTTCTTTGTGGCAGCCCCTTACACTCACCCTTCATAAAAGTGCAAGAATTTCGTATGAAGAAAGAAGGACTTTAGCTTGGGAATGACTATTGAAGTAGGCCATTGGCCTCTTGCATTCCCTTGAAAGGAGCTAGATGTCACCTTCTCCTTTCACGGCAAGCCAGAATTCTAAAAATGGTCTTTTCCTGCCAACAACATCAAAACAATCTCGGAACACCATCTGTGGTTTGCTTATCTTGCTGCCTAAACCAGGATGTTTGGCTTCCCTGTCCTCTGCAAAGGAGAAATGGGAAGATAAGAAGAAAGAGAAGGCTTCAGATTTTAGCTTTTTAAGAGGGGGACAGGTTAGAACTCTCCCCGTAGAGATGTGTCACAGCAAGCAAAGGCTGACCGACTTTGGTGTTGGGGAACTGTGCTTCTGTTAACATTGCTCATTGCAATTCAACCACCATCTTTTCTTCCTAAAGCAAATCACGGGAAAGACGGCTTCCCCCAATTTTATCCCCACACCAAGCTGCCTGGGAGATAAATTGGGCTGAGAGCAATTGGCCCAAAGTCACCTCATCATTCAGTAGCGAAATTCAGAACGCAGCAAGCAACTGAAGCTGCAGCTCAACCAGAGGTGGTATATTCAGCAGGTTCTGACCAGTTCTGCAGAACCGGTAGCAGAATTGTTGAGTAGTTCGGGGAACCGGCCAATCCCACCTCTGACTGGCCCTGCCCCCATCTATTCTCCGCCTCCCATTGAGTCCCAGCTGATTGGCTAGGTCTCCTTTGGTTGCCCTGCACAGAAGAACAGAGCTGGAAAGCAGGTTATTGGGTGAGGAGGGAATGGGGATTTTGCAGTATCCTTCCCCTGCCATGCCCACCAAGCCACACCACACCCGACAAGCCACGTCCACAGAACCAGTAGTAAAAAAATTTTTAATCCCACCACAAAGCACAACCCATGTTCATATTGTAGAGGGGAGAGAGAGGGGGGTTCTTAATATGCTCAAAATATTTTGACCTTCTCCTTCTTGAAATAGTGTGATACTAATTTGACACCCCAGTCACTGGGAGGTTTGTGTGGCACAATGCTTTTTAACCCCAGATCTCTCCTGAAATATCTGGGCAAATCACATCGCCTTGTAGCTTTCTGGCTTATAGTTCCAGAGAAAACTAGCCAAGAACCAGTGCCCATTGCTAGTTTCTCTTGCTACCTCATCTGTCACGGATCTCATTAGAAAATTGTTGAAGTGTTATTTCCATTTGGACATTAGTCTTGCTATTCCATTTGAATCTGCCTTCCTGAAACTTCGTTGCTCCATGATTTATCATCTACGACTGTGTTTCTCATTGTGGGCAATTTGAAGATGTGTGGATTTTACCTCCCAGAATTCCCCAGCCACTATGAAGAATTCTGGGAGTTGAAGTCCACTTCAAATCGCCAAGGTTGAGAAACATTGATCTAGAAGAATAAACAGTTAGTCAAATGGCTGTCCAGTCTCTTCTTAAAAGCCTCCACTGATAGAGCCCATACAACTTCTGGAGGCAAGCCATTATATCAGAAATTTCTCCTTAGTTTTAAGTTAGTTGTCTCCTTGATTAGTTTCCATCCATTGCTTCTTCTCCTGCCTTCAGGTGTTTTGGAGAATAGCTTGACCCCTTCCTCTTCTTTGTGGCAGCCGATCAAATATTGGAACATTTCACTAGACTGGACATACCCAATTCCTGCAACTATTTTTTGCATATCTTTTAGCCTCCAGACCCCTGGTCATCTTTGTTGCTCTTCTCTGCACTCTTTCTAAAACGTCTCAAAGTCCTTTTTTATATTGTGGTGACCTAAACTTTTGTTTCTCTTCCAGGATTTGCCTTCAAGTGCCATAAAAGTCCCATCAGACTCCTGATCAGCCTCCTTTTACCGAGATGATTGTCTCCAATTCTTCTCATTCTCACTGCCCTTCGCTAAACCATATCTGGTGGTCCTTTGCATAGACAGCACTGAACCAGGGGTGGGATTCAACTGGTTAACCCCGGTTCAGGTGAACTGGATGTTAAATTTACATCCGGTTCATCGAACTGGTAGTTGAACCGACCAGCTGGCCCCGCCCATCCCACCCCTCCCATCCCAGGAGTCCCCATGAAGCCCATTTGGGATACAGGTAAGTACAGGGTCCATGTGGAGACTCTGGAAGAGTGAAAAATGGGCCAAATCAGAAGTTTTGGAAGTCCAGAAATGGAGCCCAGAGGAGGC
Organism: Pseudonaja textilis; assembly: GCF_900518735.1. The sequence continues at coordinate 3,581,301 of NW_020769394.1, forward strand.
CGTTTTTGCCCTCCCGTAGCCCCAAGGAAAGCCTCTGGTCTTTGGGAAGGCGAAAAATGGCCAAACTGGAAGTTCTGGTAGACCACACACCCACCATATCCACACCCACCCAACCACCACGCAGAGAACCAGTTGCTGGGATTTTGAATCCCACCCCTGCATTGAACCAAACCCAACCATTTAAGCTGGTATTCTCTAAGGGTATTCAATGCCCTGCCAGATCTTGTGGCTTGTAATGAAATATGAATATGTTTTCCAAACCAGACTTCTATTACTTCTTCTCCCTGACTGCTGGCCTGAGTTGTTATTTTTAACCCCAGACCCATTGATAGCAACAATACAGCCACAGATAATGTTTCCACGGTGTTTTAAAATAAATATAAGGCTGTCATCAGAGATGAACCACTTGCAAAAAAAAATTTTTTTTCCAGCTGAGCCAACCAGTATGTCAGCTGATTGAGAGCTCTGTTGCATTATTGATTAGTTTTTAAGTTCCTGTTACATATTAAATTAGTATCACTGAAGGCATGTGGAACCGCCAGCCCAATTACCTCTAAAATTGCCTCTCTCTCTCTCTCTCTCTCTCTCCTAAAAGCATTCTCAGTTGTGTTGTTATGCAGAGAATATGCAGTAGCCATTAAGAAAAATGTAAATGTGGTTTTCAGATTTTTTGGGGGGGTGCGGGGAGTATAGATCCTTCAACTGTGGCTCCTGCCTCAGCCTGCAAAAATCCAGATCATGCAGAAAAAAGCATCTTGTTTGGGTCATCATGCTATAAAAAAAAGATGTTGAGACTCTGGAAAGAGTGCAGAAAAGAGCAACAAAGATGACTAGAAGACTGGAAGGTAAAACACACAAAAATAACAGTTACAGGAATTGGGTGTACAGTATCCAGAAGGACTAGGAATGACATGATAGCGGTGATAGTTGAGGGTCTACCCTAAAGTAGACGGAGTCAACTATTCTCCAAAGCACCAGAAGGCTGGACAATAAGCAACAGGTGGAAACTAACCAAGGAGAGAAGCAACCTGGAATTAAGGAGAACTTTCCTGATAGAACAATTAACCGATGGAATGGTTTGCCATCAGAAGTTGAAGGTATTCCATCACTGGAGGCTTTTAAGAAGAGACTGGACAGGCATTTGTCTGAAATGATATAGTTTTTCCTGCCTGAGCAGTGGGTTGGACTAGAAGACCTCCAAGGGCCCTTCCAACTCTGTTATTTTGTGATTCTAATTCATTCTGGCTGCCTTCATTCTTAATATCCTGGTTTGTTGTTATGCTTGGCATTCCTGTTCCAATGAGGAAAGTTAAGGTGGCACCCTCCTTGGGTTGCTATGGCAAAATGTGTCTTCTTTGCAACTGGTTCTGAATGTGTGACTCAGGGGGTGATTAATATTAATGGCAGATCCCACAACATGCCTTCCTTCTGGAAGAAATTAGCCATTCTCAGAATTCAACGTTCTGGGGAGCTGAAGAAAACTTTAATTGATATCCAGAGTTGAGTATCCATCCACTGTAGTTATGTGCGAGGCAGAGAACAAGCACCTTAATAATCCCCGTGCCAGACAGAACATTCCTTCTATAGAGCCACAAAGAAGGAAGCGTCAGAAATCAGATCAGAAAGTAGCAATTTGGAGCTCTTTTTTTCTTCCCGTACACCCGTACTTCTCAAAATAATAAGCATCTTTTGAAAAGTTCCTGAGTATTGTAGATCAATGGTGTGTGGTGATCTAATGTGGGGAGGAGGGTGGAAATACAAGACGAAGCTAGAATTTTCACTCTTTCTTTTACATACAGAAGAACTGAGTTGGGACTGATCTTCTAAAGCAAGGGTGTCAAACTTGATTTCATCGAGGGCTGCATCAGGGTCGTGTCTGACCTCGGTGGGGCATGGCATGGTGGGGAGTGGCAATGGCAGGATTCAATTTTTTTTTTACTACCAGTTCTGTGGGCGTGGCATGGTTTGGTGGGTGTGGCTTGGTGGGCGTGGCAGGGGAAGGATACTGCAAAATCCCCCTTCCCTCCCCACCCCAGTAACCTGCTTTCCAGCTCCGTTCTCCTGTGCAGGGCAACCAAAGGAGACCCAGCCAATCAGCTGGAGCTCAATGGGAGGCAGAGAATCGATGGGATTGGCGGGGCCAGTCAGAGGTGGCATTTGCCGGTTCTCTGAACTACTCAACATTTTTGCTACCGGTTCTCCAGAACTGGTCCGAACCAGCTGAATAACACCTCTGCTTGATGGGCATGGCTTGGTGGGCGTGGCAGGGGGAGGTTACTGCAAAATCTCATCCCTTCTCCACCCCACTAACCTGCTTTCCAGCTCCGTTCTCCTGTGCAGGGCAACCAAAGAAGACCCAGCCGACCAGCTGGGACTCAATGGGAGGCAGAGAAGAGATGGGGTTGGCGGGGCCAGTCAGAGGTGGGATTTCCCGGTTCTCCGAACTAAAAATTTCCACTACCAGTTCTCCAGAACTGGTCCGAACCTGCTGGATACTACCTCATGGAGAGCATGGCTAACTCGATGTCACTTGTGTCTGGAGCACCTGTGGTGGCCAAGTGCGAAGGCAGATCTTCCCTCCCTTTTATTATAACCTCCTTCCTTCCTTCCTTCTTCTTCTCAAGGCCCATGGGCCAGTCCTTTGCTGTTTCCTAGTATGATTGGATGGCTTATTTCCCTCTATGACTATCATTAAGCGTTGTCCCTGATGATTCTGGACTCTTGACAAATGGATCTTTTCTCTTATGTACACTGAGAGCATTTGCACCAAGACACATTCCTTCTATATCCAATCACACTTGGCCAATAAAGAATTCTTCACCTTCTTCTTCTTATAAGTTGGACCATCAAGATTCCATGAAGATTTATCCAAACTTTCTTCTGCATCCTAGAACAGAGAATAATTAAGTTGGAAGGGGCCTGGGAGGTCTTCTAGTCTAACCCCCTACATCATTGCAGACAGATGGTTGTCTGGTCTCTTTTTGAAAGCAATTCCTCTGGATGTTTGGATGGAAAGTCCACAATACATCAAGCCTATATATCCCTCTCCCCCCCGCCCCCATCCATCCAGCTATCCTTCTGCCCATCTATCCACCTTGATAAAGGGATGGTCGTTGTGATGTTTTTCAGGGTTTTTTTAAAAAAGCAATTCCATTTGCCTTAAGGCCACATTTAGCTGAGTTCAGCAGACTTTTGCAAAAAGGACAATCTTCAGCATTTTCCGAAGACTGACCTAGATTATTCATATACCTCCCTTTACAATAAGTGGAGGTAATTGCAATATAATTAAATTGGAATTATTGTGCGATTTCCAAATGAACCTTGCTAGCATTTTCATTAATTTTTCAATGTAGCTCCTTTTTTGCCCCACTTAGGATTACGAGTAATGAATGAGTGTAATTGAATTGTAATTAAACAGGAATTAAAATATGATTTCCTAATGAACTACAGCTAAAGAGGTGCCGTCACAACGGCCATGTGCATGGATTTCTACATATTTGGTGACATTTATTGAGATACTGGGTCAGAAAAATCTACTTCCCATACCTACTTCCCTTCTGTAGTCAAGATCAGAGGTGGTATTCAGCCGGTTCTGACTAGTTCTGGAGAACCGGTAGTGGAAAATTTGAGTAGTTCAGAGAACCAGCAAATCCCACCTCTGACTGGCCCCACCCCCATCTATTCTCCGCCTCCCATTGAGTCCCACCTGATTGGCTGGGTCTCCTTTGGTTGCCCTGCACAGGAGAACGGAGCTGGAAAGCAGGTTAATGGGGTGGGGAGGGAATGGGGATTTTCAGTAACCTTCTCCTGCCACACCCACCAAGCCACACCCACAGAACCAGTAGTAAAAAAATTTGAATCCCACCACTGATCAAGATGTTTCATTCCACACCGCAGAATTCTGCAGTCACAAGAGAAGCCGCTCAGCTGGTAGAATCAAAAGAAGGCTACACATTTTAGCCAAGGATTACTAAGGATGATTAGATACTACACCACCTGTCTTGCAAAAGTGAGAAGACCGTCCACCCTTCTCAAAATAAAATCCAGTTGCCTTTTGAAGAAGCACTTCTGGGACAAGCATCACTTGGATGACTGAGAATCTCCATAGATGTGACCATCCTTCTCCTGCCCATGTGGCAGAGGAGCAAAGCTTGAGGTCCAGTCCCTCAAACCATCAGAAAGCAAGATAAGAACCAATGGATGGAAACTAATCAACAAGCAACCTAAAACCAAGGAGAAATTTCCTAACATTGAGAACAATCCACAGTGGAAGGGCTTGCCTTCAGAAGTAGTGGCTGCTCCATCACTGGAGGTTTTTAAGAAGAGATGGGACAGCTGCTTGTCCAGAATGGTATAGATAGAATCTCCTATTTGAGTAGAGGGTTTGACTAGAAGTCCTCCAAAATCCCTTCCAACACTGGGCCGTATCTAACAAAATGAAATTCAGTGTTGAGAAAAGTCCCACACTTAGGCAAGAAAAACCACAAGGACACATATAGACTGGGTGAAACCAATTTTCTCAATAGCAGGAACTGAGAGAGGGATCTTGGAGTCTTAGTGGACAACCAACTAAATAGGAGCCAGCCGTGTGCAGCAGCAGCCCAAAAAGCCAATGCAATCCTAAGTTGTATTAACAGAGGGATACAATCAAGAACAAGGGAGGTACTAATACCACTCTATAAAGCCTTAGTAAGACCACACCTAGAGTACTGCATCCAGTTTTGTTCACCGCATTATAACAAAGATGTTGAGACTCTAGAAAAAGTACAGAGAAGAGCAACCAGGATGATTAAGGGACTGGAGGCTAAAACATACAATGAAAGTTTGCAGGAACTGGGCTTGGCTAGTCTAGTAAAGAGAAGGACCAGGAGAGACAGGAGAGCATCTTCCAATATTTGAGGGGCTGCCACAGGAAGGAAGGGGTCAAGCTATTTTCTAAAGCACCCGAAGGCCAGACAAGGAACAATGGATGGAAACTGAACAAGGAGAGACTCAACCTGGAAATAAGGAGAAACTTTCTGACAGTGAGAACCATCAACCCATGGAACAGAAGTTGCCTTTGGAAGTTGTGGGAGCTTCTTCACTTGAGACGTTCAAGAAGAGATTGGATTCCCATCTGTCAGAAATGGTGTAGGGTCTCCCGCTTGGGCGGGGGGGTTGGACTAGATGTCCTACAAGGTCCCTTCCAACTCTGAGTATCTGTTATTCTTTTATCCAGAGGCCAGATTTGGCTCAAGGACCGCTAGTTCACCTCTTTACAGGTAATTGCTCTGTGTACATGTAAATGTTCGTCCTAATTCCACCAGAAGGAATGATTTACTTCTCTGGCCCTGAATGCCAGCTTCTTGTCCTACCTTGATCTTTACGGGTTAAACCTCACAAGACAGAAGGAGACTATTAAGAGGCAAAAAGAAGAAGAAAAATAAATAAATTAGAAAAAGAGAGAAGGAAAACAAAATCAACAGGCAGCTAAGGAACGAGCTAAATTACATTTCATCCAGTCTCTTGCATTCATTTGGCTGGAAGGAGCCAGGATTTAGGATGTTTTTTTTATTCTAAATAGTATATCAATCCACTGATTAATTTTACACTTTGTTCCTTATGAGGCCTGGTCTGGAGCCCTGGCTGTTGCTAGGAAAAGGGGAAAAAAGCCAAAAAGGAACTCTTTAAAAGTTGGCAGACTGTTTAAGGTGCTGTGTCTAGCCAGCAGGAAATTTTCCCCCAGGGAAATTCGGAGAGCTATAAACCCATTTGGTGAAGCGAGCTTGGCTCTTTTTAAAAAAAAATAAAATAAAATAAGGCATAAGACTTTGTTAAAGCATTTTTTCTTTTTTTTTTAAGATACTAAGCCCTGGCTTGTAAATGGAGTGATAAAAGTAGATGGGAATATATTTTTTTTCCCAGATAGGGCATTACAAGGTTGATTAGCAGCAGCTGAATTTTTTCTCCTAATGTAATATAATTAACTCTGGCAATGCTTCTCCATTTATTCATGGAATGGAGTTTGCCAGCCGCTCTGATTTTTGTCAGAGCATCCATAAAAATCAAGAGGTCTTCAAGAGCCCAGCCCGATGCTCCTTTCAGGGAAGATATCCAAGGGATCTGTGATGAGAGGGAGGGAGGGAGGAAGAGAGGGAAGGGAAAGTGGGGGAGAGAGAGTAAGGGAGGGAGGGAGGGAGAAAGGAAGGGGGAGGGAAGGAGGGAGAAGGAAGAGAGGGAAGAGAAAGAAGGAAAGAAGAGGGAAGAGAGGAAGGAAGGAAGGAAGGAAGGAAGGAAGGAAGGAAGGAAGGAAGGGGAGAAGGGTTGACCTGTTAGTCCTCTACAGAACCATCTGTAGAAAAAAAGAGGTTATTTTCTCCTCGAAACAGAGGAAGAACATTGAGAGAATCTTGTTGAATGGTGGCATCTCCAACCTCCATAGAAGCTCTGGAGGATTTTGGCTTGAGTTTTTCGACCTGAAACCATCCTTGTCAGAAAACCCAAGTCAGCGAAGCATTTCTTTATGGCCTGACTTCCACTTGATATAAATCCATTGCTCTTTATAATTCTCTCCTTCAACAAAACTGCCTGGAAAAAAAAAAAAACACAGCTGGCTAATTTGCAGGTGCTCCCGCCGCTGTGTGTTTGTGCTTCACAGCTCTCCGAGGAGGCTTCCTTCCTCCTAGGATTTATGAGTCTAATGAGCCCCGCTTGTTCCCTGCAAGAGAGATGGAGAGAAAGAACGCAGCACCACGAGGGCAGGAAGGCTCGAAATTAAAAATGATAGAATCGTGGATGGAAGAGATCTTGGGGGGGTTGTCTAATCCAGGGATCTGCAACTTTAAACACTCAAAAGAGCCATTTGGAGCCACTTCCCACAGAAAAGAAAACACTGGGAGCCACAAAACCTGGGTGGGTGTGGCCAACTTGATGTCACTCACTCCCAGTCACATGACCTCCTCCCAGCCATGCCTACCCAGATTTTGTGGCTCCTGGTATTTTCTTTTTTCTGGGAAACTGGTATATCTCTCTCTCTCCCTATCTATCTATCTATCTATCTATCTATCTATCTATCTATCTATCTATCTATCTATATCTATCTCCGTCTCTCTTTCTATCTCTCTATCTCTCTATCTCTCTCTATCTATATCTATCTCTATCTCTCTCTCTCTCTATCTATCTATCTATCTATCTATCTCTATCTCTATCTCTATCTATCTATCTATCTATCTATCTATCTATATCTATCTCCCTCTCTCTCTCTATCTCTCTATCTCTCTTTCTCTCTATCTCTCTATCTCTATCTTTCTCTATATCTATCTATCTATCTATCTATCTATCTATCTATCTATCTATCTCTAACTCTATCTATCTCTCTCTATCTCTCTATCTCTCTCTATCTCTCTCTCTATCTCTCTCTATCTCTATCTATCTATTTATCTATCTATCTATCTCTATCACTCTATCACTCTATCACTCTATCACTCTATCTATCTATCTATCTATCTATCTATCTATCTATCTATCTATCTATCATTCCAGACAGCTTGGTTGTCCAGTCTCTTCTGAAAAGCTTCTGGTGAGGGAGCAACTTCCGCAACTTCTGGAGGGGAACCATTCCACTAGATAATTGTTCTCATTGTCAGGACGTTTCTCCTTAGTTCTGGGTTGCTCCTCTCCTTCCAACCGATGCTTCTTCTGCAGCCTTCGGGAGCCCATGGATTAATGAAGGATCCTGATCTGTGCAAACACAAGATAAGCATCACCCTTGGAAGCCATGTTTTACTTGGAAGCTTCGGGGCTGCCACATTTAGTGCCTGGGAATTTGGGAGGAGGGATTTAGTGGAGAAGTGGAAGAGTAGACTCAACAACATTCTTTCTCAGAGAGTCAAGGACATGTTACCCTGCACCTGGAGAGGAGTGTATAGAGGAATATCTCCAGTTGGACCATGTGATGGACTGTTGGGTGCAGGGGATGGATCTTTGATTTTCTTTTGGGAAGGGAAAACCCAGAACTCCAGATTTGGGTTAATGTCAGCATTCCAACTAACATGCTCCAGATCGATAAACTCTGAGACAGGCATTTCCTCCAAGTTCCATTTTATTAGAGATGTTATATTGGCATGTCTGGGGAAACCCCAAATCTGAGAATTCCAGGTTTTCCCTTCCCAAAAGAAAATCAAAGATCCATCCCTTGCACCCGTCAGTCCATCACAATAAGATCTCCAAGGTTCTTTGACCAGTTCAGGCAGCCTTCCCATCCTCTCAGAGACTAAAACCTATTACCATAGACTTATAACACCCATTACTTTATACACTTGGGTTAACCTCCACTGCAATTTACCTCTGGCCTTCTGGAGCACCTTCTGAGAACTTCTTGTCTATGACTCAACTGCTCACCCTCTTGACTGCAGCTTGTCTGGTGACCTGGAGAAGTCCCTGTGAATTGGATCACATGGGACATTCAGGCAGCAAGGCTTTCGCCCAGAGGACTTCACAAACAGAGACCCTCGCAACCTTAGTTAACCTTTCTGAGTTCTGGTGTCACATGAGGCCAAGCTTTCAATAAAAAGGCCAAAAAGGAGAGTCAGAGGGTGTTAATCTAAGAGTGGCCCAGCAGAACAGGGGGCAGAATTGAATGGGTGGGAATGTAATTAAAATTTAAGAGGAAACTGGTCATGTAAAAAGACCTAGTCAAGGCAGGTCTGCAAGAAGAGGCAAAAGCTTTAGGGTGAAAGAAGGTTAAAGCAACACATGAGATTTTCTGAGCTGTCTCTCTTTTTATTTAAGAGGAGACAGAGAATAAGCAGTGTGGATAACAATTACTGGAACTAAGGTTGATTTATATTTGGTTTATCTAGGTCCTTATTACATTTCTAACCTGCTGCATGTGGCATTATATAAGATAAAGGCATGACGCACAAACCCATCACCAGCTTAAAACGTTGAGGGACTTTGAAGTCCCAACCAGGATTTTCAAGGATTTCTGTGCCACAGAATGTAGAATAATTGAGTTGGAAGGAACCTTGGAGGTCAGCTAGTCCAGTGGTTGCCAACCAGTGAGCCGGGAAGCACTGGTAGTCCATGAGAAAAATTTGGTGGTCCGCAGAGAAATGTCACCCCTAAAGCAATTAATCCAGGATGTGCGGGAACACAAGGCTGCGCCGCCCACATGGCCCGCGGGAACAAAAGGCTTGCTTTGTTTGCATTGTGCACAACACGAGGTGGGGAGGGGAGGGGGGAAAGGGTGGTGGGGAGAACTTTCCCCATTTGCCACACACACCTGGCTTGGCTACCGGGCTGCTTCCCTCCACTTCTTTCTAGATGCTGAGGCTCTAGAAAGAGTGCAGAGAAGAACAACCAGGATGATTAGGGGACCGGAGGCTAAAACATACAACGAACGGTTACAGGAACTGGGCTTGGCTAGTCTAGTAAAAAGAAGGACCAGGGGAGACATGATAGCGGTCTTCCAATATTTGAGGGGCTGCCACAGGGAGGAGGAAAGGGGGTCAAGCTATTTTCTAAAGTGCCTGTAGGCCAGACAAGGAATAATGGATGGAAACTGAACAAGGAGAGATTCAACCTGGAAATAGGGAGAAACTTTCTGACAGTGAGAACGATCAACCAGAAGCTGCCTTCAGAAGTTGTGGGAGCTTCATCACTGGAGGCTTTCAAGAAGAGATTGGACTCCCACCTGTCAGAAATGGTGTGGGGGAGGGGGGGTTGGACTAGAAGACCTACAAGGTCCCTTCCAATTCTGATTATCTGTTATCTGGAAGACTGCTATTATGTCGCGCACACACCCTGGTCCTTCTTTCCACTAGACTAGACACACCCAATTCCTGCAACCATTCTTCATATGTTTTAGCCTCCAATCCCTTAATCAACTTCCTCTGTACTCTTTCCAGAGTCTCAACATCTTTTTATTTATATTGTGGTGACCAAAATTGGATGCAGGATTCCAAGTGGGGTCTTCCCAAGGCTTGGTAAGGCTTTGTCATTGAGAGCAAATCTTTCTCTTTGTCCTTAAAGGGTCAAGCCACTCTTTCTCAATGCCATTTTTCTTACTCTGTCCCATTGCAATGATTTCTGAATGATATGGTGGCCTGATTAATGCCAGTTCACTTATATTCCATCAACTGGCTTCCTTTAATCCATTAATCTGCACCATGTCATTGACTTTGGTCTACAGCCTGAAACAGTCTTATATTTTGCAGCTACAGTGCACCAGCATTGGGCTGGCCTTTCTCCAGAAAAGCCATGTCGACACTATTTTATACGTGTCAGTGTTTATCATGAGTTATTTCCTTTCCCAGGAATACATTTGTTACTTCTTTTCTTTCCCTTTCTCCCTCACCCTCCGTGGTGGGTTTTGGCTTCGTTGATCAATCTTTTCATTCCTGCAAGGGCAGCGGCTGAACTGAATTTCAAAAGGTTGTCAGACCGAACAGGGTGTGTGATAGGAAAAGAGAAAAACTCTGCTTTCTTAAATAAGAATTTGTAAGCAGGAGAAAGGAAAGATCCCGGTCAATGTATTCTAGACGTTCTACTCAGCTTTGGGTTGGCTTAAAGTTTCTCAGTCTAATTTATCAGGGCTACTCAGAGCCTCTGAAAACACTTGCAGGAGGTTTCACCATGCGGGGGAAATCAATTTTTATTTTTTTAAAAAATGATGTTTTGAAGCAAATAATCCACAGCTCTATGATTGATTGATTCATTGATTGATTGATTATGGACCATCAGCTCAACATCAACTTGGCAATCACACAACTAGAAGAGAATATGTGTAGCTCAGTAATGATATTTCCTGGTTGGGTAATGAAACATCTGCAAGAAAACCACCAAATTCAGAGAGCACTGAAGACCCCATAGTTCTCCTCCTCCTCCTCCTCCTCCTCCTCCTCCTCCTCCCTAGAAGCCCCACTCCCTTTTAGCACTGATGACATTACATAGTTGAATAATGAAACATCTGCAAGAAAGTTCAGAGAACACTGAGGATCTTATATAGCTAGATTTGCTCCACAATCATCTGCCCCCAAACCTGGGCCTTTAAGTCTTCCAATGGAGCACCAATTGCTGCTGTAACTGTACCCATCCATCTCTCCAACTGGTTGTCCTCTTCTAATAGTGTCAAAATCACTGGACGTGGTAGTACCATTCTATGCTGCTCCGGATAAACTACACCTGAAATACTGTGCCCGGTTCTGCTCACCATAACACAACTAGGATGCTAAGGAACAGAAGAGAGTGCAGAGAAGAGCGAGAAAAATGGTTAAGGGGCTCAGAGTCCTTCAAAGACCAGTTAAAGGGATTTAAAATTTGGACAGAAAGGTGGAAATGAATGTTTACACAATGCTTAGCTAAGATCAGGAACGGACTGGCATGAGAGGAAACCCTGCAGCAGCTGAGGAATTCCTGCTTGCTATGATTGTTATGGTTGGTTGCACAGTCAACCAGGTGTTCCAGTTGGATTTTGCATTTTTATCCACCGGTTGAGTCCTTCCCACGGACCTGGGCTAGGAAGATGTGGATTTTTGATGGTGTTACAGATATCATCGCAGGATGTAAGCTGTTCCAGGTAAAGCTGCCATTTGCAATTGACTGACGGTGAATTTGTCAATGCCAACGGTGTTCAAGTGGCTTGCCAGATGTTTCAAGTTTGCACCCAAGGTGCCTATGACTATTGATGCTACTTTTGCTCTCTTTGGCCAACGTCGTTCTACCTCTCTTTGTGGGTCTCTCTGTATTTTGCGATCTTCTCCAGTTCTTTCTCTTCTCTTCTGCTGTCTCCAAGTACCGCCACATTACTATAATTATTATTGCTATCGTTATAACTCTTCCAGCGATGCAAACAAAGCATTCCATTGTTTCCCAGAAAATTCCAGTCTTTCCCAAGCCGTCAGAACGGAAGACCAGCAAACACGAAATCTTGCCAGGAGGTGACTGCAAAGGTCTAACAGCAGGTTAGGGTGTCATCAGGTGAGTGATGAAATCACATCTGGAACCGTTTGTTGAATAAATAAAATGGGCGCGCTCATCTATCACTGCCCAGCCTTCCCATCTGTAAAGGAAAGAGAAAAATAAATTGTCTAATAACCTTGCAAAGCCCATCGTAGATATCGAAAACTCGAGCGACACACTGCCGTTCGAAGTGAGCACGCTAAATCATAATTTGTAAAAGGGGCAACAGTGCTCACAGTAAAGGAAGGAAATGCTGTTGAACAGGATAAATCAGACAATTGTTGATTTGTTTGTTTGCTTGTTTTTAATATTCCATATTTCTAAACTGCCCATCTCACTCAAAGAGGGGCTCAGGGTGATGTACAATATAATCTAATATAACCGGTAAGAAAACCATGTAAAAAAATGAACATGAAAATTGAAAATTACATTAGGGTTGGAAATTTTATAATATAAGGACAAACTTAGAAAAGAGTAAATAGCTATTCAAAAATCATTTATTTTAAAAAAAAATCTGGTTTGTTTGCACCTGGTCAGAGAGCTTTGGGTATTATTTGGAGTTCAATCCCTGAACTGGACTTTTGACTGTTTCCTTTATGTTTAATTATTGATGATTAATATTTCATATTTCTAAACTGCCCATCTGTCTCAAGGGAAGGGCTCAGAGTGGTGTACAATGGAATGTAACCGATAAGTAAAACAATGTAAAAAAATTAACATTAAAATGAAATTAGGGTTAAGATAAAAATAAAATGAAAGAATGAGGACAAACATCAACAAGGAGAAAATTATTATTATTATTATTATTATTATTTTCATTGATTATGTATTACAAAGTAAAGTGTGGTTTCATTGTGCTTTGGATAATATGATTTGGCGTGCAACCCCAGAACTGGACTTTTGTCTGTGGTCTTTATTCTTTAGTCTGCTTTAAAATTATTTTCACATGTCTGGCAGAAAGACAGTAAGATTCCCCCGTTGCGTCATATAATACTTCCCCTAGAGAGCCTTAATACCTGATTTTTCTTGCCTTTCATTTTTATTTATTTTTTTAAGGCTGTGACATTCCAAAGGGCTTAAGAAAAGCTTGGCTCCAAAGCTGTTCTCTCTTTCGTCTCTGTGTTACTGGCCTCTGAGTTAAGATAACTACAGGTTGAGTATTATTTTACTAGGCTATTAATAATGGCCCCCTGTGTATTGTAAAACATCAATGGGGAGGATTGAGTGTCCTCAGTCACCCATGAAATGTGTAATGTTAATAACAGCCTTGTAAAATGGCATTTGGCAACACAAAGTGCTAACCATCTAGAGGGATCTGGTGCCACAAGAGAGTTGTTGGTAACCCCATATCCAAAACTAGATATTTTATGGCGCAAGAGGAAAATTTCAAAATTTTATTTGAAAAGTGAAGGGTTAAATTAAGATGAGAAAGATGTTTCTTGCTGGTTTCCTCTTCCTTTTAAATTAATTGCAGTGGGATTTCAGTGTATACACACACACACACACACACACACACACATCCCAACATACTTATGGACAAAGATGTTCTCCATTAGGCATTCCAATTGATGTAGGTAACTGCTTCCAAAGGACTCCTTAAAATGGAAATAAAAATCTGCACAAATTGATTCATTTGAGTTGGATCGTGGTGCCAAGAGTGAGGAGGGTGGGATCCTCTTCCCAGAGCAAGTGGAGAATGGCTATGCAATGACCTGGGTAGGAAGATGGCAATGGTCTTTGAAGAGTCAACAGAAGATTGCAATGGTCTTTGTGGGGTCAACAGAAGATTGCAATGGTCATTGTGGAGTCAGCATAAGATTGCAATGGTTAGTGCATGGTCAACAGAAGGTTGCAGTGGTCATTGTAGAGTCAACACAAGACTGCAATGGTCATTGTGGAATCAACCTAAGATTACAATGGTCATTGTGGGGTCAACACAAGATTGCAATTGTCATTGTGGGATCAACCTAAGATTGCAATGGTCATTGTGGAATCAACAGGAGATTGTATCTTCTGGTTCCAAAGATGTTCCAGAAGACAGGAGCAAAAACCCTTTTTAGAGAAAGACTGCAAAAATCAAACACATCCAACTGGTAACACAATACAGCTGCACTGGTTCAAATCTGCTCTTCTCTTCTGACAATGCCATGAATTTAAAAAATATATTGTTTGTAATGAAAAATACCTCCGAAACAGAGTTTTTACCCCTGAAAGTAGTTATATAGAAGAAGCACTAAACAGAATATAAACTTGAATATAAGTTGTTGTTTCAAAAAAAAAAATCTACATCAAAGAAATCTACCTAAGGAAGAACATCATCCAGAAAGTTTATATTAAAGGGCGATATTGTTTCAAAAAAATTGTGTTAACGGTTGTTTGATGTAACTATTGTTGCTTTGTATGCAATGGAAATGAAACTTGTCTAGGACAGAGGAGGCTGCAAATGAAAATCCCCATACATTTCTTTTTAATGTGTCTTTTCCATTCAAGCCAACCAACCAGAATCCTGCCTAGATAATCCAAACAGTCATCCAGATTGAAGCTGTGGGGATACACCTCCTGATATCTGAAACAGATTAACGAAAGTGGAGATATAAACAATTGAATATCTTGAAGTTCAGGCCAACCCAAGGAGGCCATTAAATCTCAATGGATGAGTTCCTCTTTCCAAGGTTGTGCTGGAGGTCAGCCAGGGTGTGGCACTTGGGGCACGCATATGAGATGTAAGATCTTGGTTTAGATTTTGTGTATACACAGTACACACACACCAACACTCATACACACAGAGAGAGACAGAAAGAGAGAGGGGAGACAGAGAGAAAGAGAGGAGAGGACAGAGAAAGAGAGAGAGGAGAGAGGGAAAGAGAGAGAGAGAGAGAAAGAGAGAGTGGAGAGAGAAAGAGAGGAGAGGACAGAGGAAGAGAGAG
>NW_020769394.1:3606851-3626384 GCF_900518735.1 Pseudonaja textilis
AGGAAGGAAGGAAGGAAGGAAGGAAGGAAGGAAGGAAGGAAGGAAGTCAGTCAGTCAGTCAGTCAGTCAGTCAGTCAGTCAGTCAGTCACAGGGTAGTCTGTGTCATCCCCAAATTTACATGTCATGCAGGAGGACCTATGCAGAGAAAGCATCCATATTTGGGATGGTCTGGAAAGCGTAGGACTCACCTGCTTCCTGGATTCTCAGACTCCGTCAAAATACAAGCCAAAAAGGTTGAGTCCTTTGTCAAGCTGCTAAAACAACAGCTATTTAAATCATAGCTTGTGGTGAGAATGCATCATCTAGTTTGTCAGATTCTCTTTGAATCTGACCTGGATAAACCTGTTGTGAGTCTCTATTCAGAAGCTCCCCTGGAGATGAAGCTAGCCAAAAAAGAAAAAAAAAATAAAGAAAACCTTATTCGCTATTTTGCATGTTCAGTATACGAGCAATTTGCTCATGCAAAAATGACATTTGACCTCCTTTATTTATGCATACAATTTCTTTTTCATCATTAAAAAACAATCCCAAGGCAGAGTACAGTTCATTAGAAGCTATCCCATTATTACTACTATTAGTAATTCGGAAGAGTGCCAAAAAAAAAACCCCAAAAAAGATTAAAATCTCCAAATAACTCTTCAAAACGCTTTTAAATGTGGAACAGCAAATCCAGTGCACCCCGTTTCAAAAATAACAACAATAATAACAATAATCTGGGCAAACATCTAGGAACATGGTTATTATGTTAGAATTAACAGAATAGCAGGGAAGGGACCATGGAGGTCTTCTAGTCTAACCCTCTGCTCAAACAGGAGACACTATAGCATTTCAGACAAGACACTGGTCTCTTCTTAAAAGCCTCCACTGATGGAGCACCCACAACTTCTGAAGACAAGCTGTCCCACGGGTTGATTGTCCTCAACGGCACGAAATTTCTCCCTAGTTCAACGTTGCTTCTCTCTTTGATGAGTTCCATCAGTTCCACCAGCCTTCAGGAGCCAATGAATCAATGAATCCGTTCTGATCTGTACAAATTCAAGATAACATCTCCAAAGTTCTCTGAGCACTTCAAACAGCCTTCCCATCCTCCCAGAGACTAAACTGAAATGTATACTGAGAGTATTTGCACCAAGACAAATTCCTTGTGTATCCAAGCACACTTGACCAATAAAGAATTCTATTCTATCTATTCTATTCTAAAACTACTAGCGTACACTTCTAAGAACTATTATTTTATGCCCTTGTGTTAACCCCCACTGCCAGATAAGTTTCCCTCCGTTGCTGCTTGTCCTGCCTTCAGGTGCTTTGGAGAATAGCTTGACTCCTTCTTCTTCTTTGTGGCAGCCCCCCAAATATTGGAAGACTGCTATCATGTCACCCCTAGTCCTTCTCTTCATTGAACTAGACATAGCCAATTCCAGCAACCATTGTTTATATGTTTTAGTTTCCTTATATGTCTTCTCACCGTGTCTTTCCCTTTAGGATCTATTCACTTGCCTTGTTTTTAATTCCATGTTGAGGTTTGGAGACCACATCCAAAGATGCCCAAAGCTCTTTTTAGCCCGTAACTGATCCAAGACTTATTATTAACGGGTCTGGCTGCATTCTGCAAACTCCTCCATTCAATGTCCTTAAAAGCATAACCTATTTTCTAAGCAGGAGCTTTTCAAAACAACCATGGCGTGCAGAACCTCGGTGAGATTTCTGTAGGACCAAACGAAAAGGCCCATCTTTCTTCTGGCCAGTGCTAAATTCTGAGCATGCTCAAACGTCTCTAGGGATGCTGGCGGCAGCCTCCGCATTTTCTTCTAAAAAAGAGCGATGCCAGGAGCTCTGTTCCTGATAATTGCATGCTCATCCAGAGTAATTCTATACCAGGCCTGCATTTGGGGTTCAAAAGTTCAACCTGAAACTGAAAGTAATGGAGTTCTGCCAAGGACGCTGTATTTAGAAGGGAGGAATGGCATAAATTCAGCGGTTTCAGTCACACACACTTGAATCTTCGTGAACTCGGGCATTCGTTAACTTCTGCCAAAGCTTCTGCAGATAGTATTAATGAAGATACAGACTGAGAGTCAAGGAACCTTGGAATTATTCCTTCGTATACATATTCTTCCTGTGTTCTGACCAAGGCTTCTGAGATCATAATTAAGCACACGCTTAGTTAAAACAACTCTTGTTTTATTTCAACGCTAGGAATTATGTGTATTCCCAGCCGGTAATGAGTCCCAAACAGTTCCTCGAGATAAGCACTCACCTTTCTCTCCTTTGAATTGCTGCCAACAACAGAAGTGCCAAATGAACTATAAACAAAATCCAACCAAAGTACAAAGTCAACACAGAGCTTCAAGGACGGAATGACTTTGCTTTCTGCAAAGGTTTCTCTACCTTTGCCTGTCCTTTATACCTTATAGGAGGGACAATCACCTCCAAGCCTTACTCCTGAGTTGCCCCTTTTATCTCAGATGTTCATGCCTTCTAGCAGCTCTGCGCACACATGCACTGGGACCAGGCTCCCCTTGTTCCTCTGCCTCGCTGCTGCCAGATTCTGGAGGCTCCAGAGTCAGCACCCCACTCTCAGATGATCCTGGCCCCATCTCTGCATCAGACCCAGGACCCTCATCTGAGTTCTCCCCAGACTCCCTGACTGGTCCCCATTCTTCCCCACTGTCCAATTCCACTGCCATCTGCACAGGTAGCTGGTGAACCACAACATCCTGATAGGAATCCTGGTTTATTTTTCATAGAGTTTGTAGGATTGTAGACACCAGTTGGGATGAGTCATTGGGGCCACCAAATAAATCCACCTGCTTAATGCCTATCCCTAACAGGGGGTTGTCCAGCTACTGCCTGGTCATATCCAGTAAAAGGTATCATTGAATCAAAGAAGATCCCAAGGAAGAACTTGGGCCAGGTGGATAGATCTCCTGGTTCTTCATCCAAATAGCAAGCAAGGGTGAGTTGTAAGTCCTGCTACAAATTCTGGTGAACTGAAGAATGGGGTGTAAATCCAATCTTATCTCAGCAGATTGAATATTGGGGATATTCTGTGGCATCTAGAAACATGAAATCTAGGAGACATCAGAAGGAGCATGGATATCACATCAGGGCCTATAGGATCCAAGTCCAAAGCTTTGGTGTTCCCTAATCAATAAGCCAAGGCACCTTATCAAAGCCAGGTTCCAAAGTTTTCCTTTTTTTAATATAAAAAACCCACCCATGCATCTGATGCCTTCAAAATTTTGCTACCTTTCTGTAATATTAAATGCAGTTTAATATTATGGAAAGGAAAATGGTGGAATGAATCGTTTGATTTTATCTACTTTTAATAAGAGATCAGTCGATCAAGATCACATGAGGTACTAATATCACTCTATAAAGCCTTAGTAAGACCACACCTAGAGTACTGCATCCAGTTTTGGTCACCACACTATAAAAAAAATGTTGAGACTCAAGAAAGAGTGCAGAGAAGAGCAACTAAGATGATTCGGGGAGTGGAGGCTAAAACATACAAAGATCGGTTGCAAGAACTGAGCTTGGCTGGTCTAGGGAAGAGAAGGACCAGGGGAGACAGGAGAGCAGTCTTCCAATATTTGAGGGGCTGCCCCAGAGAGGAGGAAGGGGTCAAGCTATTTTCCAAAGCACCCAAAGGCCAGACGAGGAACAATGGATGGAAACTGAACAAGGAGAGATTCAACCTGGAAATAAGGAAAAATTTTCTAACAGTGAGAACCATCAACCCATGGAATAGAAGTTGCCTTTGCAAGTTGTGGGAGCTTTATCCCTGGAGGCTTTCAAGAAGAGATTGGACTGCCATTTGTCAGAAATGGTGTAGGGTCTCCTGCTTCGGTGGTGGAGGGTTGGACTAGATGACCTACAAGGTCCCTTCCAACTCTGTTATTCTATTCTGTTCATTTTCAATATTAATTCTATCCTATCCTATCCTTCATTCCAATATCTATTCTATTCTATTCTATTCTATTCTATTCTATTCTATTCTATTCCACCTACTGATCACCTAGTCCAGCATCCTGCATTTGTCAGTGCTCAGTCTGATGCCTCAAAAAACAATCGACAAACCCGGAACAGGAAGACCTTGTCCTCATACCATTGATCCTTCACACGTTCAAAACAACACCATGACACCTGTGCTTCAGAACTCAACACAGGGATCCAGACTTGGTGTCCTTGATACTTCAAGTCCTCCAAAGAATTTTTCCGGATCTCTTTCAAAGTCATCTGTATGAATGGTCATGACCAAATCCTAAGTGACCTAGGCTGTGCACGAAACAGTCATTCGGGCCTTTTATTAGTCGCGATCCATCAAATGTTGTTATTGTCCTTGTCTGGCCTAATTCTTTGTCCTGGCTCTGCCATTTTGTTTTATTTTTTGAAGTGTCTCTTTTGTCACCAGCTTCAGAAGCTAAGAGTGGCTTTTCAGCTAAAATAGACTACATGTTTGAGAGTTGAGTGACAACTGGTCAAAGCCGTTGCCGGGACATCAAAAGCTTCCTTTGCTTGGGGCAAAAAAAACCACTCCAAACAGTCACGTTTTTGACAGAAGAACTGAAACGAAAAGACTTGGAGAACCTAAGGGTCCTCTATAGTTACAATCCGACATGTTGGGGGGTCTTCATTCCAAGTGAGAATAGCTACATCTGCTGGCAACGTCTGGAATCAACCACACACATACACACACACACACACACACACCCCACAGTTGGTTTTCGCAAATTCTCCAGGTTGCTTGCAAGGTTGATTAATATTCCCAACCCTGTCTACAGTCTGTTTCGAATGCAGACTCAGGCCCTGGCTAACTCCTTGAGGGAAATTCAGACTATGAATCTGCTCCTTGACAAAGCAATTCCAGTTAACAAATCAGAACAAAGACATCTTAACTCGCCGTTTGTCAATGCTACAGTTTGAGGCCGGAGTGGAGATGGGACATTCATTGTCTCTTGGTCTAAACTCCAGGTGTCATTTTTTTTTTCTTCACAAAAAGCCATTAAGTGCTGAGGATGAAGTTGGTGGTAATTCACTCTGTTGCTCTTACACCAGTGTAGAAAGTTAGCACCCAACCCTCTCCTAGAAGAATGACATATTTTGAGAAATATTAAAATATTATATTTCCCCAGATGAGAAATGGAGAGACGTGCTCTTGGAAAGCAGCTCTCACCTTCCTTAATAGCCCACAGCAGATGCCGGGACTTAAGAGATAAAGAGAGAGCTAGCTCTATTCATAAGCAAATACCCTCAGCCAAGATCCAACACAGGTAGGATTAGCATAATTGTTGACTTTTTTATACACAAACACATACACACACAAGCTGTAACCAGCTCAAAAGAGAGTTGTAGCATAGCCCTTACTTACAGATTGGAATTGTTATAAAAAAAATTCTAGGTGATTCTAATCACATCTGCAAGTTCTTCTGATGACACAGAGACTAGGACAATCTCTTGAGTCAGATATTTGATAGGAGTTTCCTTTATTTTCATCTTTTTAAGTGGAAAACCCAAGAGAAACTCAAGATTTACAATAATTATTTATCAGAAAACCCTAGATTCCAAAATAATAATAATAATAATTGGAAATGGAGCTTTAATATTCAGCTGTTCCTCTTCCAATCACATTTTTTCATCATCAGTATTTTGTCTGTGAGGCAAAATTTGTCTGCAAGGCCAAAAAATGGATTTTTTAAAAAATAATAATAATAACATGCCCCCTCTCTCAATTAAAAAGGAAAAAAAGACTTTCAGCTTTGCATAATACAACTACCAGAGGTAATTCTTACAATGTTTAGCTGCCCTATGGATCTTTCTGAGGAAATAGATATTTTAGCTGAGGCTTGACAAATGGAGGTAAGAGCTGAATTTTTATTTCCTGATTTATTTTCTACAGTTCCTTTAAAACCAACCAAAAAAAAGAGAGAGAGCTCTGCAGTCTAATATTCCTTTGTCCGAGTTGTTCTAATACATGGTTTTAGATTGTCTTATGTTTCCATGGTGGGCCATTGGGGGGAAATTTGACATTTAATTGAAAGGAGGCCAATGAATATTTTAGACAAACATATAAAACATATCAGCTAACCACACACAAAAGCAGTTTTGGATCAGCAACGATGAAATGTCTAAAGAAGAGACACCACAGCGCATCTGACTACATTTCCTATTTATTAATTAATCAATTAATGTATCATTCACCCAATTCACTGCACATGAATCTTTTAAACAGTCTCTCTCTCTCCTCTCTTTCTCTCTCTCTCCTCTCTCTCTTTCCATCTCTCTCTCTCTCTCTCTTTCTGTCCCGTCCCCCACAGAAAGAAGAAAATCAGCTTTATAGAACATTAAAATTAAACAGCTATATTTCTCCGGCTGCTCCTTCAATGTTTCAAAATGATTGTTCCACAGTTCCATAATATTTAACCTGTGATCAGCAATTAAATTTCCCAGCGCATCCAGGAAAGGAATCGCGCTGATGATTTATCCTATTAATACACCCTTCTGCGAAAGACCATTCATAATGGAAACCGGTCCTACTTCAGGATTGATTGGGTCAAATGAAGATCTAAAATACTTTCCCCAAAATTCCCCTTTCGACTGTTCAGCTCTCTCTCGAGGATGAGACTAATTTTCCCTCCAAGGAGCATGTTTTGGAGAAGATGGGTTTATGATCAAGAAATTACTGCTGAGCTATTTTAAAGAATTGCTCTCAGCACAGCTTGGTGTCACAAAACGGACCTTGAATGAGGGAGACATTACTTGATTGTTTTCTTATAAAGCTAAATATTTGCACTATCTAAGCAACAGGTGATCTATGCAGCAAGATGTCAGCTTTGAAATTCAGCTGCCACATTTTTTGTAGAGAGTTAGAGGAGTTGAAAAGTTCAAGGTTATTCTGTATGTCATATTAAGAATTTCCAGTTGCAGTTAATTGGTTCTTGTGATTTATGAAGTGTAGAAGTGGGAGGAGAGAAGGGAGGAGAGAAGGTGGATTCTGTGTAACTCCTGAAAAAAGTTTCACTTGGGAAATTGCTTTTGACATGCCAGATCTGTTTCTAATAAATCAATTGGAGAGATAACTTCTCGGAGTGATTGATATCATAGATACTTTCTGGATGCCTTACACAAGATGCATGAGGACCAATGTGTGTGGTGGTACTGGCCCAATACCCAACCCAACTTCAAGTCCACCTTCATCCATCCAAGTATCACTGAGTATCTTTGGCAAACCAATCACTCTCTTTTCAGCTAAATCTGAATTTGGACCAGTCACTTCATAGCAGCCCTAAGAAGATGTCAATGGCCAATTGCTTCTGAAAAATGTTGCTAAGAAAACTTCAGGGACTTAACCAGGCAGTTGCTTGAAAAATGAAGGCTGACTTGAATAGATTAGAGATGGTTGGTGGGTATATGGATGGATGGATAGATGGATGGATGGATGGATGGATGGATGGATGGATGGATGGATGGATAGATGGGTGGTGGATGGATGGATGGATGGATGGACGGACAGATGGTGTCATGCCCTTGTTGGAGCCTGATTCTGAGGGGGAGATTGAGCAGCTGATAGGGAGTGGGAGTGTGGCTCTGGTGGCTGTGGAAGAAATGGGGAAGGGCACAGTCCAGCTGGACATTTGGAGGAAGACCCAGGGCCATTCCCTCTTCATCCTAGGGCACGCAGGGAGGAATGGAGAAGGGAGCAACGTGGCTCACGGGAGAGAAAAAGGCCCTGATCCCTTTCATTAGTTGCAGGATATAAGACGTGTGTTTGCACACAGCACCTGGCTGGAATCAAAGTGTGCATTATCTTTGTGGAGGTCTTATCTGGGTTTTGGTATCCTCCCAACTGTGTGTGCTTCGTTATCTTTTGGAAGTCTGCAATTTATCACCCTGGCATGTTGTGTTAATTACTTCAGTATGGTTTGTGTTGTTGTTTTTTTATTTCTAATTATCTTTACTTTGGGTTTGGACTGCATTTCTTCCCTTCGTAGACTGTTTTTGGAAGAGTTTGATCTCCAACTGAGGATAACTGGACATTGGGGGCCAAGTTGGAGATATTAAAGGGACTTTACCTATTTTTGTGACTTTGTTGCTTTTGTGCCACGCCCCAGGTCATCACAGATGGATGAGTGGATGGATGGATGGATGGATGGATGGATGGATGGATGGATGGATGGATGGAAAGAAGAATGGGTAGGTAGGTGGATGAATGAGTGGATGGACATCTTGATCAATTCAGTATATAGGGTGAACACTATTCAGGAGAATCATTCATTTCATTAAAAGTGGCATATAAGTCCCATGCCTAATAAATAAAGAGTATAATAACCCCATGACACTGTTTTAAAAACAGAGGAGACGGTTTAAAGCAAAACCAGTGAATGAAGTTCTTACTGTATGTTACCTTTCTGCTTTTTTTTATACTTAGGGGGAAACCTAAGTATAAAACCACGATTGTAAAAAAAAAGTCTTCCATATGAAAATGATCAATCATTTACTTACAAACTTTTTTTTGAAATGAAATTTATGAACCTGCTGTCAGCTCCACTCCTGGTGGGTCAAAGAGCAAAACTCCTTGCCTAAGGCCTGTAGATCCCCAGCTATTAATTAACAAAGTACTTAATCTTTATTTTTCTGGAGCTTTGCATTTATTACTCTCACACGGACAATTCACTTCTACCTTTCCCTTCCAGTATTTATCGGCGCCTATAACCATCATTGTGCCATTACTCAGTTTCCTATAAAACTTGGCTTTTAAATGGGATGTGGGGCTACTTTCTTTTTATTTAATAGAGTCAACCTTCTCTCCAAGCAAGAAAAGGAGGAGAAAAGCAACCATTTTCCTTGAATGCAGCTTTTCACTGCAGTTGATTCTTCAGGGTACTCTGGTCTGTGATCCTGAACACATACCAACCTGGCATCCTCCCAGCTGGTTTGATTTACTGCTTGGTTACTTCACTTCTGGTACTTCTTATCTTGCCCTGCCGGATTTAATTACCTTATTTTGCCTTGTTGGATTTATAACTTAAAAGTTTCTGTTTACAACATTTGGACTGGAATATCTGCAGCCAAAGGCTGTTGCAGGTTCGTGGGAGAGTTTTTTCTCCAGACCGGAAGGTAACCAGATCATTGGGGGAAAAGTTGGAGCTAATAAAGGGACCCATATTTATTCTCTGGCTGAATTGCCTTTGTGCCATGCCCTGGGTCATCACAGTGCCCTTGTAACCTTGACCAATCACTAAATGCATTTTTGTAAATTGAGAACTAATTCTAGATATGGATAAAAATCCTACAATGGATATCATAAAATTATGAACTCCAGTATTACCAAAATCACCATCAATTGCACCATGTTTCCGGATAAGATACTTTTAAATTAGTGTTATGGATGTCAGTGGTCTCCAAGTCAACCCTGTTCCAGCTGCACAAGGATTGTTAGGTCAACTCAGTGTCTAAGAGAACTTGTAGGAAATACCATCATGATTTCTCTTAGGCTGGTCATTTCTTCTCTAGGATTAATGGGCAGATTAATAGTGCCAGGAGCTTTAAGGTAAGGGCTGCCAATTTCCTCACACCTTTACCCCCCATTTAAATTTATTCCAAATTTACACAGTCCCCTTCCAGGAGGAAAAAAATAAAATACATTCATGCACCATGTCAACAAACCTTGAAGAACATCAAATATCAAAATATTCAAACTTCTTTGCAGCAATTCTTGATACGATTATACCAAGGGTCTTCAAACTTGGCAAGTTTAAGACTTGTGGACTTCAACTCCCAGAATTCCTCCTCTAGTCATATTAGCTCAGGAATTCTGGGAGTTGAAGTCCACAAGTCTTAAACTTGTCAAGTTTGAAGATTCTTGGGTTTATACGTTTAAAAATCGTAGTGCTCATTGAAGGAAAAAGGAAGGAAGTGAGAGGCATCTGACGAAGAAACAATGTCTAGAGAAAAAGGAAGGACCAGGGGTGACATGATAGCAGTGTTCCAATATTTGAGGGACTGCCCCAAAGAAGAAGGGGGTCAAGCTATTCTCCAAAGCACCAGACAGACCCAAAATAGCTTTAACTTACTCCAGAAGTTCTAAACGGCTACTGATCACTTGCTCCTAAGTGTAACTCCTCGGCGATGTTCACAGAAGTATGTCGCTGGAGCCTATGAATTTAGATAGCTCATTGGCTGTGGGAGAGTAAGCAGGATCTCACTGTAGTATATTTTCAAGTCTTTCAGAAATTAGAAGTCAAATGGAATCTCTTTTGCTGTTCCTATCTCAGTATTCCAGGAGAACCCTGAATTTCTACTCAGGTTCCTCTGTATAAATGTTCAAACTTTGGTAGCATCGGGAGATTGAGTTCTTTTCCTTTCCTTTGTCCTCTTTTAACATATTGTTATTATTAATACTATTCATAATAAGGCTTTCCACTTGTCTGGCACCTACACACACACACACACACACACCCCAGTTGCCATCCACCGAAGTGCTGATTTCTCCCGTCTGATGGGAGGTTAATTGGAATTTTAGAAATAAAACAGTGTCCCAATGAGGAACTGTTTACCTCCGTCTGCAAGATCTGGGTGTCTCTTTATAATTATTCAATGCTAAATTCCTGCTTTTTTTCCTCTCTCTCTCTCTCTCTCTCTTGAAGCTGACAAGAGCAATGATAGGAAATGGTATTTGATTTGTTGCCATGGAAACCCATCGCTGAAGAGGTGGACTAAACTGCAAGATAACTTTGTCTCTTCAGATGCTTTCTCTCTCTCTCTCTCTCTCTCTCTCTCCCCTCACCTCTCTCCCTCTTTCCCTCTCTTTTTCTGACATTAAAACAATAATAATCGCCATCATAATACGATCACGGTCAGTTTTAATAGCAGTCTGGATTTCCCTGACTTTGTATTTCATGATAGATTTCGATCTTTTCCTAAAAAGAAAAAAATAACTTTTTTTAAAAAAAATCTGTTGTTTGCTTTCATAACTGAATGAAATGAGCCCATTTTGGAACGCCTAAAGTGACTGCTGTTTCATATTAATACACGGTGGCACCTTTCGTTATTGTTTCACGGCTTCCTTAAAGTTACTTACAACTCTTTGTATTGTCTTGACAGAGGCTAACCTTTTTTTGCCAATCTTTGTTCTTGCTAATCAGGGGGTTTTGCAGTAACCTTCCCCTGCCACGCCCACAGAACCGGTAGTAAAAAACAAATTGAATCCCACCACTGGTAGAAATGAACTTGGCAGACAGAAGGAAGATCTGTAGACTGGACAATGGACATGCAAAAGGTATCTCGGTCCCGTGGAATGAGGGGAGAAGGGATAGGTCTCCCTAGGTTTCCAGAGAATAGAAGGAGAAGAAGAGCTAAATGATTTTGGACTGTGGCTTCCTCAGTGTTGGTTGTTTTCTTGGTAGAGGTTTCATTACCCAAATATATGCTATCATTAGTGCTAGAAGGGAGAAGGACTTGTGGGGAGGAGAGGAGGAGGAGGAGGATTGTGGGATCCTTGGTGCTCTCTGAGCTTGGTTGTTTTCTTGCAGACATTTCATTACCCAACTAGGTAACGTCATCAATGCTAGAAGGGAGAAGGGCTTGTGGTGAGGAGGAGGAGGAGGAGGAGGAGGAGGAGGAGGAGGAGGAGGAGGAGGGGGACTGTGAGGTCTTTGGTGCTCTCTGCGCTTGGCTGTTTTCTTACAGACATTTCATTACCCAACTAGGTAACATCATCAATGCTAGAAAAGAGAAGGACTTGTGGGGAGGAGGAGGAGGAGGAGGAGGACGACGACGACTGTGAGGTCTTTGGTGCTCTCTGAGCTTGGTTGTTTTCTTACAGACATTTCATTACCCAACTAGGTAACATCATCAGTGCTAGGTAATGAAAAATCTACTGCTAGAAGTGCATGTTTGTAGCTCTGGCTTGCATGTGAAGACCTAGAATGTCTCTGAACTTAGTTTTCTTTTATTGATTTATTTGCTTAATTAATTTTTTTGTGCCACCAATCTCCCCTGTTGGGTGATTTGGCCAAGTTTGATAATGAAACATCTCCGAGAAAACCACCAAGCTCAGAGAGCACCAAGGACCCCACAATATATAAAAAAAAATCTACAAGAAAACAACCAAGCTGGCAGAACATCAAGGATGCTGCAGTTCAACCCCGAGCTTCAAATATTCTCTTCTAGGGGTATTTTGCAGGATTTTGATAATATCACCTTACACTCCAGATAGAGAGAGGATTCACGTTGTGCTTCTTGTCTGGACCACCCCGAAAGACTAACATTTATTTTGCAAGTACTATACTTGCTGTACTTGAGATGCTCTTAGTCCCTTGCTGGTGAGTGTAATCGAAGTTCTACATTCATGAAGAAACACTCTGAAACGGAACCAGTATTTACAAGTTAGCATACTTTCCCGCAGCCTATGAGCATACAGAGGTGTTTCCATAGACTCATCTCAGTTATAATAACAGGATAACAGAGTTGGAAGGGACCTTGGAGGTCTTCTAGTCCATCCCTACTCAAGTAAGAAACCCTACACCACTTCAATCTCTTCTGAAAAACCTCCAGTGTTGGAACATTTACAACTTCTGGAGGCCAGCTGTTCCACTGACTGATTGTTCTAATTATTAGGAGATTTCTCCTTAGTTTTAGGTTGCTTCTCTCCTTGATGAGTTTCCATCCGCTGTTTTTTGTCTTGCCTTCAGGTGCTTTGGAGAATAGGTTGACTCCCTTCTTCTTTGGGGCAGCCCCTCCAATTTTGGAATTAGCATCACTTTAATTGATCTCCACTTCAACAATCTTCCCCATCTTCAACAATCCTAGGAGTCATATTTTGATTTGGAAGCGGACTGTTTTTGGTGAAACTGTCATTCCCCTGGTGGGGACTGACTCTGAGGGAGAGGAGAAACAGCCTACAGGGAGTGGAATTGTGGCTCCGGAGGTTGTGGAGGAGGCTGCGGAAGGGCAGAGGTTGACTGGGAAGTCAGAGGAGGACCCAGGCCCATCCCTTCTCCATCCTAGGGAACACAGGGAGGAGAGGATAAGGGAGAGACATGGTCTACTTGGGAGGATAGGGCCTTGATTCTCTTCATGGGCTGCAGCTGTGACAACTGAATAAGATGACGGGCATGCGTACGGGCGAACGCTGGAAACAAAGCATGGAAATATCTCAAGTTTATGATTCCTCTCTGAGTTTGGCATCCTTCCCAGTGTGTGTTTTGTTATCTGCAGACATCCTCCAGCCCTTATCTTGCCTGGTTTGTGTTGTTTTTTTCCCATCTTCTTGTAACTGCTTGTGTGGGAGGGGTTTTTTTTTGTCTTCCGTCAAGGATATTTGGAACTTAGAAGCAAAGTGAGCGAACAAAAGGGGCTTCCCTGGGTTTTTGTGATTGTGTTTATTTTGTATTCCCCTCCTGGGTCATCACAGAAACATTCCCAATCTCTCCTTTGCAATTAGCTTAGGCTTTCCTGGAAAACCAGGATGACTGTTAAATCCAATCCAATTAGTAGTGTAGACATGCTCTACACTTCAAGAAGCTGGGAGAAAAGGACTTATCCATCAATTATATTGTTGACCATATTGCTACCACCACAACACTCAAAGCAGAAAGAGTTTCCCTCCGGTTAACTAAATTTGAAATTTTAATTGATGTTCTACAGGCCTTTTTTAAAAGGTCATCTTGTTTCAAGAGTTTTTCCATGTGATTGATGGATATTATACTTCAAAATGCCATCCTCCCTCTGCAAAACCTCCCAGAATTTCACCAGAAGCAACAGCTGGTTCAATCTCTTTGTGTTCCAGGTTGCCTTTTAATTGTCCTCATTTCGCAAATCACCTGCAAGAGAGCCATAGGTTGTTGCCGTGCAGGGCTGTGCTGGAAAGGTTGGAAATGGCCGGTGTCGTCCAAGATAATGGATTCCCCTCCACCTTTTTCTTGCTTTTGAAAGAGAGATCATTGTGAATTGGAGGAGAGAGAAGCAGGAAGCCGAGAAGAGAACACAATCTTGGAGAGATCAATAGAAACCTGGAGAGACAGGATTATATTTTCAGAATGGGGGTGATTTCACTGTGATTTCACTGTGCATTGGTTTTTAAATACAGAACACTAACAGGAACACGTGACTGGAAAAATAATACCTTTCCAATTGTCATTCATCCTGTTGTAAGTTTATCTACACATGTTCCCCCCAAAATAAGACCCTGTCTTATATTTGTTTTGCCACCAAAACAGGCATTGCGTCTTATTTTGGGGGGATGTCATCCACTGACTAACCTCACTTGTATGCATCGCCCCCGGTCTCTTTTTCGCTGTCAGAAGCCTTAGGGTCTTCTGTGGCCGGCAAGGCTTTTCTGAAGGCCTCTGCAGCTGATAACAGAGCTCTGGATCGATCCTGAGCTTTCTTATCGGCTACAGAAGCCTTCAGGAAAGCCTTTGCCAGCCTTGCCAGCTGCAAAAGAGATCGGCTGGTAAGGCAGGTGTCGGGGTGGGTGAGGCCTGGCTACAACTGTCCAAAGGTAAGTAGTAGGGCAGCTCCACCCCCTCATCCTCACCCTGGCTTAATTTTTACTCGTCTACTCTGGAGTGGGCAGGATCTTAATTAGGGCTTATTTTGGGGTAGGGCTTATATTGGGCCAAGTCAATGGGGGAACTGGGTTCACTTACCAACCGTGTTGCTAACTTAACAACTGAAGCAATTCACTTAGCAACTGTGGCAAGAGGAGCCGTAAAAGGGGGGCAAACTCACTTCAGAAATTTCTCACTTGGCAGCATAAATCCTGGGGTCAATTTTGATCATAAATTGAGCACTACCTGTATGGATTTTTTTTAATTCCAAAAAAAAAAAAGCCCCCACAGATATTTCTGTTTTGCTTATTAATGCTATTGGGTTCGTATCTGGAAGGCATCCTTCCAAAATTAAAAGCATCCACAATTTCTTCATTATGCAAAATGTCTTAGGAGGTTGGTCATGAGCCACAAGGCTGAATTTCCTCGTATTTGTGAGGGGGGAAAAAATGTGCCAGGGAGTGCAGAAACGTGATTATTTCTTGCTTGAAGTGCAATTTCATGCGGCAAGAGAGTTAGATAGTCGGCGCATGCAGATGTGCCACAAAACGCAATGGGAACGTGTTCCTCTAGCAATAGGGTGCGCTGCAATGTAGTCTGACAAGAAGGAGCTATGGAAGGCCAACATTTATCTTCATAAAGCCATTAAATTCACCAAGTAGCACAGCATCCCAAGCGCAGTGTCTTCACTCCATTAAAGGAACCACGGCGGAACATTCTCAGCTGTAGGGGAAGTCCGACTTTTCTGCATGTTCCCAAGTAGAGTGAGAGACCTTAAAAAGGAAGGCAGCATGGAAAGAGAGAGAAGGAAAGAAGGAGAGAGAGGAGGGAGAGAGAGAAAGTGACAGAAGGAGAGAGAAGAAGGGTGAGAAGGAGAAAAAGGAAAGAGAGAAAGAGAGAGGAGGGGAGAGAGACTGAGGAGAAAGAGGAAAGAGAGTAGAGAGAGGGGAGGGAGAGAGAAAAGGAGAGAGAGGAGAGAGAGAAGAAGAGAGAGGAAGGAAAGAGAGAGAGAAGGAGAGAGAAGAGGGAGAGGAGGGAGAGAGAGAAGGAGAGAGAGGGGAGAGAGGAGAAAGGGAGGGGGGGAGAGGGAGAAAGAAGTAAGAACACCCCATACAAAGAGGCTGTTTGAAGTACAAGTCTTGTGTTGCATTTAGACACAAAAGCATACCGGATAAAAATATTGATACCTTCATATCAATACTAAAACTGATCAGAAGATCCATTTTAGGTTACAATCCTATTGGTTGATGATTATATACTGATCTCTTCAATCTGTGAGCATACATTTACTGTTTTATTCCATCCTATCTCTTTGTTTGGTTTCTTCTGAGATTCAGAACATTTGCCACAAAATAAACACATGAGCAGTTTTAAAACTTTCAAACGGGGAAACAGTGGTTTAAAAGAACGCTAAAAAAACATCACTAATTGGATATATCTCTATCTTTTTAATCTTTCTATTTCTCTCTCTATTTCTCTCTATATAATCTATCTTTCTATCTATCTAGCTCATCTATCTATCTATCTTTTCTCTCTTTCTCACTCTCTCTCTCCTCTATCCATCCATTTTTAAAGCCCCTTCAGATTTGTTTTCAAAGGAATTTCTAACAACAGCCACAACAAAAAAGCCACCCACTTTGCCCTGTGGGTTAAAACCAAAGTTGAGATCTCTGTTGAATTAAAAAAGAAAAGTTCTTGTTTCCCATCAGGGAAAAAAATAAAAAAAAAAAGCAGGAAAAGATATTTCCTATCTCGGAGTTGCACACATGTGAGTTTTTCTTTTGGGGGGGGTTTGTTTGTTTTAATGGCAAAGTTGCTGGTCCCATTTTTCTCCCATTTCAGAAATGGGAGTTGATTTTTCTCTTCCTCGGTTGCCATCTGCTTCTCCCGCTAACAGTCTTCACGAGTAAGGAGCCATCTGCTGATTCTATCCGAGGAAGCTTTTTATAGAGCCACGAAGTGGCGAAGCTTTAAAAAAAAAAAAAAAAAGACTTAGAATAAGTTGGATATGAACACGGGGACGAGTTTCTGGTTTGTTTCTACTCAGTGTACCTAAGGCAGCCTGGGTACACATCAACAAATTTAAGTGTAATAACCTTCTTGGGGTTATTGCAACAACAGATTCTGCCTTCTAATGAGGTGGAACGTTTAAAAGACAAAAGGCCGCTCTTTTGAAGACAACAAAGTCCGTATTTTGGACAGAGAGGGCCAGTAGTTTGAAAGAGGGGTTAAAGAGGCCATTTATGTCAAAATTGAACAGATGGGGAAGGGATACAACATCACCTATCTCCAGTCTACAACACGGTCCTTTCAACAGTTGCAAGAAGGCTCCACACCGATTTGCACCGCTAAGGGGACCCTGACTCGAAGACCTCCAATCTCTCTTCCAACTCCGTTAATCTGACCCTAGAAAGGATGCAGAGAAGAGCAAGATAGATGGCCCGGAGGCTCAATTCTCCATAGTTGCGGTGGACACCTGTGTTGCGAGGCAAGTGAGCTCTCCTCTATCCCACAGAAGGAAAGCTGTCACGTCAAACGTTTAGCAGAAACGCGATGGGAATTGCGAAGCGTTAATGTTTCCCAGACTGCCGTCTGCCACATTAACAAAATCTTTTCCCTTTCCAATAGACAATCCTGCTAATCACAGTGACAGTTTGAAGAACACCGTTCATTGTTCATTAATTATTAGCTGTCAGCCCAAAGCTTCTGTTGAACTACCTGCGTTCAAGTGTTCACCTGTGATTTAAACTTTTTCTCTTTAAAAATAAAAATAAAAAGGATATGGAATACCTTCAATTACCAGAGGGCGTGGAAATGCTTTCCAATATTTC
This sequence comes from Pseudonaja textilis, assembly GCF_900518735.1. Next base: position 3,624,236 of record NW_020769394.1, read on the forward strand.
TTTTCTTCAGCGACGGCTTCAGGTACAACATTTATAATTAAGCATTGCAAAGTTGCAAATGTGTCTGGGTGATTTATTTTTTCTCTCCCAAGGTTGGGAAAATCTGAAACAGGAATAAGGATGCTCTCCTGACAGCCCTCCCAGTTAAACCCGGAAAAAAAAAACATGCTTTTTCCAAGAGGCAGCTGGACTTTCTTGTTTTTTTCTTTGAAGAGGTTTCACTTCTCATCCAAGAAGCTTCTTTGGCTTCTCTCAGAAGGTTCTTCTGCTCTCAGAGCTGAAGAAGCTTCTTAGGTGAGAAGCGAAAAGTCTTCAAAAGAAAAAGAAAAACCAGAAAGTCCACTTGCCTCTTGAAAAAAAAAAAGCACCTTTGGGACAACTGAGTCCATCAACCAAAGATTCCTTTAAAAGTTTAATGACTCAAAATGCAGTTTTCAAGCACATTTCCTTCCTCCTCCGGGCCATATTACTTGGCTGGGAAGAGGTGGTAGAAAGAAGAAGAAGAAGAAAAAAGCAGGGCAGATTTGTTGTCGTTGTTTGCAAAATACAGTAAAGCACTTACCAAATAAATGTTTTGAAAAAGAAGAAAATTAAGGAAGGCTGTTAGAAAAACTAAAAGGGGGACCATAATGACATAGCCAAAGACCTCCGAAGCGATTTTAATCGTTTTGCGATCCTAGCAGCTCCTCGGCTCAGCTCTTCGTTAACATAATTAAGCAACTAAAAATAAGGGTGCCTCTCTGAGACATTATAATGAGATGTTAGGAGGGTCCAAATATGCCTGAGAGGAATTGCTATTAAATATTTATTGTGTCTGCTGCCTATCTGGCAGCGAGAGAGAAAGAGAGAGAGAGAGACAAGGAAAACAACGGATGTGTTTGTGTTTATGTGAGTGAAACTATATTTGTAACGGTATCTGTTAACAAATCTGTTAAGAATAGAACCAGTGGTCAGGAGGCTGAAGGCTGGACATCTTATTATCATGATTTTTTTTTTCCCTCAGAAGACCTTTCAATTCCCAGAATTTACCAAAATATACAATTGTGGTTTGGAGAATTGGTGGGAGGAGGAAAAATTGAAAGACAGGAAAAGTAAAGTACCCAAAAATGCAAGTGAAAAATAAATGAGGGTTTAGCCATTTTTCACAGGGTGGTAAAGAGTCCAACATTTAATCTGCACTTTTTAAATTGCTCTCCTTTGATGTAGTTTTTTAAATTTAATTTTAGATTATTTTTATCGTGACTTTTATTGTTTTTTTATGAATAACAAAGAGAATAATGTATTTAACTCCGTCTCCTATGTTCCCCACAACAACAACCCTGTAGAGCTGGGTTGGGCTGAGAGATAGGGACTCGACCAAAGTCACTCAACTGTTCTTTCCTGGGGAACTAGAACTCCCAGTCTCCCGGTGATTGGCCCAAAGTCACACAGCCAGCTTTCTGAACTAAGGCAGGACTAGATCTCTCCCAGGGATTGGCCTAAAGTCACACAACTGGTTTGTCATGGGACTAGAACTCACAGGTCTCCTGGTGATTGGCCCACTGTTGGTTTTTCATGCCTAAAATGAGACTAGAATTCATGAATCTTTTGGTGATTGGCCCAAAGTCACCAAACCATCTTTCATGCTGGCTATTTCTGTTTTCAGAGATAGATAGATAGATAGATAGATAGATAGATAGATAGATAGATAGATAGACAGACCATTGTAGGTAGGTAGGTAGGTAGGTAGGTAGGTAGGTAGATAGATAGATAGATAGATAGAAAAATAATGGTTGGATAGAGAGATGAGAGAGAGAGAGAGAGAAAAGACAGAGATAGACAGACAGACAGACAGACAGACAGACAGACAGACAGACAGACAGACAGAAAAATAATGGTTGGATAGAGAGATGAGAAAGAGAGAGAGAAGACAGACAGACAGACGGAGGGAGATAGATAGATAGATAGATAGATAGGTAGGTAGATAGATAGATAGAAAGAAAGAAAGAAAGAAAGAAAGAAAGAAAGAAAGAAAGAAAGAAAGAAAGAAAGAAAGAAAGAAAGAAAGAAAGAAAAATAATGGTTGGATAGAGAGATAAGAGAAAGAGAAGACAGAGATAGATGATAGATAGATAGATAGATAGATAGATAGATAGATAGATAGATAGAT